>VRLP01000096.1:0-382155 GCA_009660295.1 Lophius piscatorius | reverse complement strand
AAAAGTGAGTTGAGGGTCAAATCTTACGCCGAGGTTGGTGACTGATGAAGAGAGGGGAATGTTGTGACCAGAGAAGGTAATACTGGTTATGGAGGAAGACTGGGTCTGATGTGGGGTGCCAATTAAAATTGCTTTGGTTTTGGAGCTTTTCAACTGGAGAAAGTTGTGTTTCATCCACACCTTTATCCCCTCCAGACATGAGTAAGCAGATTGGATAGGTAGAGTGGAAGAACCAGAAAAGGACAGAACGGATTGATTCAATATTTGTTTCGCAGAAAGCCATGAAACTATTAGAGCTCTCTTCTGTCATTTCTGTAAGTGGGGGAGTTTGTGGTTTCAGAAGATGATTGATCGTGGAAAACAGCTTTAGAACTTTCAGGACTGGTTTAGATAATGTTTGAGTAGAACAATGACCGAGCCTCTCTAAGGGACTTTGAGTAGGCCTTTTCATGTTCCTGAAAGGTTAGCTTGTGAACAGTGAGACCCGAAGCCTTGTAACGCCGCAGAAGGACACGCCCAGCTGCCTTTTTTTTCTTTTTCCCATAGCTCACTGGTGAACCAGGGGGCTGAGCGGGAGATGGTGACTGTTCTAGCTTTGAAAGGGGCGCGACGATCCAGGATGCTACTCAGGGAGTTATTGTAGAAATCATTAAAACAATCCAATAGTTGGAGAAATTTGGCTGCAAAATGACAGGAAGGGGAGTTGACATGGATGTTCATATCCTGCAAGTTCTATAATATTGGCATAGGTTGTGCAAAATGTCGAAAAAAGGTTGTACATCCCAGAGATGACAGCTGGGTTTGACTTGGGTGAGGTCAGTAGATTATAAGAATGGTCATGGAGAAAGGGGGCTCACATTTAAATACCAGGCATTCAAAAGAAGAGATCTCTGGCAAGGGCAGTGGAGATACACCCAAATCACTGCGGTAGATAACAGACAGACCGCCAGACTGATCCCTGCTGAAAGCTTTTTGGAGGTAACAGTATCCAGGGGGACAGGTCTCATTCAGGACAAAAAAAAAACAAAACATATATGTTCACATCACATCCAGCAAATGTGATGTGACACCGAGATGCAGTCACACCTTCACCCAAAAACTCAATGGATGGTTCGGTACATTTTTATACATCAGGTTTAAATCTTCAATCTCAATCCTTTTTGTCAAAGGAGACAGTGAAATAAGAATGTTTTTAATGCAAATACAGAGGGAGGAACAGAGACTCTTTGCAGGAAATCAACCAACCAGAAACAGGAAAACAATTACAATGAAAAGGAAGGAAGGAAAAGAGCCTTTTGAACAGAAAAAGAATCAGAAGAACCAGATCAGAAGAGGTTTTGTAAAAAAAAAGAAAAAAGAAAGATGTAAAACATTATCACTCAATCCACTCAAGTATTGGATGCAATGTCAGAATACAGACAAAAGACAAGTAATTTATTTTCTACAGATTCTTCTTCCTTCAAATTCTTCATTTCCCCCATCCTCTGCATCTTCCTTTATCACACCAACCAACTACATGTCCTCTCTCACCACATGCAGAAACCTCCTTTTTGGTCTTCCCCTTTTTCTCCTGCCTGGCGGCTCCATCTCCAGCATCTTTCTACCAATAGATCCACTGTTCCTCCTCTTTTCATGTCTAAACCATCTCAAATTTACTTTATCTCCAAGACGTCTGACCTGGGCTGTACCTCTGATGTGCTCGTTTCTAATCCTGTCCTTCCTCGTCGCTCCCAAAGAACATCTTGAACTCCACCACCTCCAGCTCAGCCTCCTGTCCTCTGATCAGCGCCACCGTCTCTAAACCATCCAGCAGAGATACTCTCACTTCCATCTAGTAAACCATTCCCGTCACTCCTGCTGCTACTCTTCTGTCATAGATAACTCCTGACACTCTTCTCCACCCACTCCATCCTGCCTGCAGCCGCTTTTTCACCTTCTTTTCCACCCTCCCTGTTGTTCTGAACAGCTGACCCAAATTACCTCAACTACACCATCCCCACCTCTACTCCTTCATCCTCAGCGTTGCACCTGCTTCCCTTTCATTCACATACATGTATTCTGTCTTGGTGCAACTGACCTTCATTCCTCTTCCTCCCAGCACCTACCTCCGACTCTCCATTTTCTTCCTGTTCCTTGCTCTCACTACCGATCACAATATCATCCACCAACATCATAGTCCATGGAGACTCCTGTCTTACTTCATCTGTGAGGTAAACCACAACACAGGACCGCTGCAAAAGCTGCAAAAGCTGCAAAAGCTGCAAAAGCTGCAAAGGCTGCAAAAGCTGCAAAAGCTGCAAAAGCTGCAAAAGCTGCAAAAGCTGCAAAAGCTGCAAAAGCTGCAAAAGCTGCAAAAGCTGCAAAAGCTGCAAAAGCTGCAAGACAACAGAAGCGTTTAGGAAGGACACTTAAAAGCGATGCACCCCTGGATGCACTTTTTTGATGCTTCATTCAGTAAATAAAACAGATATCTTCCCAAACCTAAAAAGCAATAGCTTTTATATGTGACGTTATGACCATTGTGTACACGTTGCCATGGTGACAGCTTAAGTCAGTATGTGCTACGGTAGTTAAGAGTTTTCTTAAGCAAGTATAATACCCCTTGTTTACTGCAGGTTTGGGTAGTGTGCACCTTAGGGTCATTATTACGTTTATTTGTGGTTTCCACGATCTTGATTAAGGATTTATTCTGATTCACATGACCGCACAACCCGGAACTTAAGCCAAGCTACCACGGCTAATCGAAATATCATGAAATGTTTGTGCTACATATTTGTCTTATTCACTAAATGAAGCAACAAAAAAGCGCGTCCGGGGAAGCATCACTTTAAAGTGTCCTTCGTAAATGCTTCCGTTATCTTGTAGCTTTTGCAGCGCTCCTGTGTTTTCAAATTGATAAAGATGTTTTGTTTATTTTCTTGTTTCTTGTGTTTTCTTATATTGCAGTGAGTTTGCCCCCGTCAGCCACTGTATTATATATTTTCTCGAGTTAAATTCACAGTGACTGTTTTGTAGATGTAGACATTTTTGAGTGTTGTTTGCATTTGGGTCCAGTGTTTGAAGTAAATCATAAGAATTTTGCGGTAATGTTGTTGGTTTGTCCCGTCTTGCTGATGCAGATTGCGATGAGCTGCGATGTTTCTGTTTTTTGCATCTGTCGGCGCAGATGAGACGTGTATGTGCACTGGCGTCTCTAGCTCAGCTGTTACACATCCACCATCTCCTGCTGCCATGCATTCTTTTGCCTCACACTGAGACAGAGAGGCTTAACCCAACATATTGTCTGTGAACATAAAAATCAAATACACCTCTTTGTAAACAGAATTATGTCACGTGCAGCAGGAAGTCAGAGGAAATCCCGTTGAAGCTCTCAGCCTTCATCTAATCGGCTTTGTTGCCCCTGGCAACCGTATCGGACTGTAACAGAACCAGATATCACAACGCTGAGCGTCCGCTGTAGAGAAAGACACAACAAGTTGATGATTACGCTTCGAAAGTTGAAAGTTTGCATCTGGCGTGCCGACAATTCAGCCTCTTTTTGATAAATATGTCTTTGAGGAGTGAGTGAGGAGTGAGTGAGGAGTGAGTGAGGTGTGGTGGATCCTGCAGATGTTGGGTTAACTATAGCAAACACCTAACAGTCATGTGAGGCTTCAATGATAAATACAGTAAATGAAACTAAATTAGGAAATACAAGATCAGACAGACACACAGTAATTGCGCTTCTCACCAGCCAGTTAATTAGCTGCTAAGTGTTTATACATGCCAATTTAATTACCCCACTGTCCAGAGAACCATGAGACAACATGAGGCTGTTGGATCTACTCGGCCAAAACACTAGCTGTGGAAATCAAAACAAAATAATGAAACAACGCTGACACTGACCCACCAGCCAACAAGTCAACCAGTCAAACAAGACACCAAACATCTAACGGACAGGCTGGTCAGATAACTGTCAAAATAACCAAATATCAACCAGTCAGCCAAAACCAAAACCAACCAAACAACTACGCAAACAAACAAGAACAGCAAACCCACCAGTCCAACAACCAATAAGCTGCCCATGAAAATGAATTTACCATCAAAAAAATCAACACCCAACCAAACATGTTGCCAAAAAAAAAAAGTCTTTGAAAACCAAACCAAACAACCAGTCGAACCACTAACTGACCAAATAGCCATCAAATCAAACACCCCAATAAACCATGACTCAAACAGCCAACTAATTAATACACCAACTAGTCAGCCTATAACCCAACCAGCCAGTCAGTCAGACATCAAAACAAACACCCCACCAAAATGTCCCCCAAACATCTTACCTACCACCAATCCACCAGCAAACCAGCCAGTTGTTGAGGTTCAGGCGAGAACAAGTTTGTTCCAGGATCAAAGTAATGAATTAATTATCTAACACAAACTATAACATTCATTGGGGGTTCGATCTTCATTATTGTTGGGTTTGATTGTTTTTGAAGCATCCAGGAGACAGTAACCAAATATAATCTTGATCGTTCGTACTGTCTCATTGGAGTATTCAGATACAAACTGTACAATCCAGATTTACTAGACTTATACGTGATGCTGCGTTAAAGACCTAAAACGCTGTTAACTATGAGCGTCACCTGATGCAGCTCCTCTGATTCGATCTCTTGAGATGTGGTTGCTGAAACTACATGTTACTTGGTCACTGCGGCATCTCCTCTTATTTTGGTGATTTTTAGGTGACACTGGAATGTTGCTCCAACAGAACAGTGACATCAACCTGACATCAACCTTCATCAGCAGCAATGATGGAAAAATAAATGGGCACTGCTGTCACTCAGCAGACACACTTCGCTAAGTCCTCTGAGGAAAGACCGAGAGCCACGCAAAAGTTTGAAAATCAATTTGGAGAGTGGAAATAGATGCACTGACTTAAAATAAACTGTTTCATGGAGAAGAGGGACGACAGGGAAGCCCTGCCGCTTCTCAGGGACACCGAAGCTCTGATGGTACAAATGCATGAATTACTGTGGTTTGAATCAATTCTGTCTATTCCTCTGTGGGAACCAGAAAAATTACTTAAAACAATCAAAACAATGCAGAAAACATGACATTCACGCCAAGGCTCTGTTTGGAAATAATATAATTTATTTGACATGTACCATTATGTTAAATAAAAGTGTCTTGAAATGTTTGTTTGTTTTTGCATTTGACCTTTCTTTCAATTTGAAATCAAATATATAAACAAACAGGAAAACACGATGTGGTTCGCATTGCAAATTCAAGCCACGCATCAGTCCATCTTTTCGAGGTTCTGTTTTTTCAAAAGTATCCAAGACGCAAGACACAATAACTCAGTCCGCCTCATTTCATCTGGAATACAGGCCCACATGTCAAAGCAGATTTGTCTTCACAGGAACATCTGGAGACACAAGGCAACAAAGAAATAGATCCAGAAAAATATCATTATTATTACAACTGTCTCCTCACATTGCATAAATACATACATCTTCACAGTCACATCTGCAACCACAGGCCCAGTTACATACAAACTATACTGGTCCAGCACCTCCTCATGAGTGGGCTTATGCAGATTAAGTGTTCTCATCCAGGTAGTTGCTGTATCACTGGTGCCAATTCAATGTCAAAAACATCAGTCCTTAGTTGAATCTTTTTTTGTGATCAGCAGCCACACCCCAAGTAATTATATCGGATTTTTAGATTCCATTTCATCTAGAGTCTTCCCCAGTAAGAATAATAATGGTTCTTAAGGTCTACAAACAAGGCTGGACTGAATTCCCTTGACAGTCTCTCACACCAGTCACACCGATCGATCGGAGCTGGGAGGCCATGTTTGATGAAATTGTCAATCGGCCGGGCAGCCTCACATGCACGGTGGAATGTTTGTGCATGTGTACACGCACACCAAGCATGAGCAACCACAGCTCCAAACATCTCACCGGTAAACCACAAAACACAAAGTTCGCAATTGGATCAACGGTAGAGACAAGATGTGCTGTGGAGGAACAACCCCGAAAGCATTTGGCACAACAAACTTAATCAGACACCTAAAATTGAATCACCCAGAGGAACAAAAAATTTAACTTACAGTAGCAGAGCGGCTAAAGCGAGAGCACAGAGACAGCCACAAGCCCTGAAGTCCCTGATCGAGGCCAACATATAACTTATGAAGGAGTGAACGAGGCTTACAATGTTTTATTCTCACTTCGAAATGTCATACTGTTGGTTTAAGAAGAGCACGGGGTGGAGAACAGAGGGGTGCATTCATTTCAACAGGTCAGAACACATACACAATGGCGACCAGCCATTACAGCCTTACAATGTAATCCTTCAAAATAAGGGCACCTAAAATACACTTCTCAATCTGATTTTTTATAAAAAAGAAAAAATTGCAAGCCTCTAATCTCTAATTTAATCTGGCTCAGTCCCAGAAAATTTGCAGAACAGGGATTGAATTGAATAAAACTTAGAGATATGTGAATCAGCTGCAAGCAGTATTCGTACATTCCAATGAAGCAAATGAATTACTGATTTGAGCATTAATAATTAATATTACAAAATACAAATCATTATTAATCTCAAAAAATATGTTCGTACAGGATGTTACACAACTCCAAAAACATTTGAGTTGATTTGAGGCATTGTTCTACTGGTGTGGATATAAATTGCACTTCAGGGTTCTTAATGCAAAGCGGGGTAAATAATCGAAAAAACTTTGCTCCATTGTGTTACTATAGCGATCAAAAATATATTGTTTCACCTGTTTTCCTATACATGTACCTCTCAAGTACCTGTACTTACACTGTTACATTCCAGCACAGATCATTCAGACCTGCTCCATGACTGAATCTGGTATTTTAAGTGCTCGTGAAGTCGTTACATGAAACCTTAACTCTTGAATACTGATTCCGACTTGTACTTTTGACGGAGCATCAAATCAGCAAACTGATTAAATAACTTCAACCAGTGTTTTAGATCATTGCCCCATCTAAAACATTAAATAGAAAAATTTTACAACCCAAATAAATAACATAGTGTAGCTTCAACTGTGAGGTTTTTACTGCTGAGAAAAACTTTGTTTCTTCTTCTTTACACAGAAGAGCCTATTTTTTTTAATCCTATTGTTTAAAATTGGCATTGCCATTAGAGTTAAATTGAGTGCGCCATCTTACATGTGTTTCAGAGAAGAAGCCATTTTCAGTCCCACATGGGAGGATTTGCAGTCGAAAGCTGTGAAATCCTGTTTGTACCTGGGGCGATGAAAGCACTTTAGGAGTTTCTGTCTCAGTTCAGAGCCTGGCGGAACTCCCTGAAGCATTCTCCATTTTCATCTCAGCTGGAGGAAAAATAAGAGCTTCCTGTCGATACTTGAAAATACTCATGCAGTATCCAAAATTATTTTACAGGCTGAAAACACAAGAGACTGTACCAAAGCAAAAGCCTGTATCACCTTATTATCCAACGGTCAAAACACATTGCGAGACTGAATGGGCGTGGAGATGCAGGGTTAAGAAAAACTACTGGTTTCATTTGCTCTATATAAAAGACCCAATGTGAATAAAAACTTTGGAACTCCACAAAAATCGGACTTCCGACATGGCACAGGGGCTACCAGCAGAATAAGTCAGGGGCTCCCAGAGGATCAAGCCTTCCCCCAAATAAGTAACGGCTTTCCATGTAGAAAAGTTTGGAGTGTTTTGTAGCTTAAAAGTGGTTAACAAAAGAAAGACAAGAGGAAGACCACTAGAAAATCTAAATGAAGATGATAAATCATCAAACAAAAGTGAGGACATGTGTTACGGCTGTCAGGCATTGAGCTCCTAGCAGGATCCAATCATGTTTTCCTAACAGCCAGGCATTGGAGTATATGACCCGGACATTAACCTGCCCCACAGATCCCTCTCTCATCTGGAGATTTTTACTTCTCCAGTGTTTTCAACACTATCCAGCCTCCAATGCTGAGAGGGCAGCAGGAAGAAGAAGCCGTTGACCGGCCACCAGAAGTTCTATGATGATTCAGCCACCGTCGGATACATATCAGAGGAGAACGATCCGGAGAATAGAAATAACATCAAGAACTTTGGTGGACTGGTGTGAGATCAACCACCTTGGGAGTAACTCCAGTAAGCCAAAAGAGCTGGTGATTGACCTCTGCAGTTCACACCGGTGAACATCCAGGGTCAAGAGACTCATATAAATACTTGGGTTTTCACATCAACAATAAACTGGACTGGTCTGACAACACAGATATCCTGTAAAAGAAGGGCCAAGGTCCTCTCCACATGCTGAGGAGACTGAGGGTCCTTCGGAGAGTGCAGGACTCCGTTAAAGACCTTCTAGGACACTGTGGTAGCATCAGTGATCTTCTATGCTGTGGTCTGCTTGGGTGGAGGAATGGGAAATGGACTGTACTCATAACTATAGATATATATATAAGTATATATACTTATATTTTCTAGTCTGCTTGACCACTCAAAGCACTTTACAATGTGAGCCGGCATTCACACAGTGATCATAGAGGCTGCCATCCAAAGGGCCACCTGCTCATCAGCCATTCAGCAACTTTGGGTTCAGTGTCTTGCTCAGGGACACTTCAACATGTGGATTGCAGAGATCGAACCATCGGCCTTTGTAAAAAAATGTAAGACGACCGCTCTACCAACTTAGCCACCTCAGGCCAAGACAGGGACAGGAAGAGAGTCAACAGGAAGAAGCAGCTCGGTCCCGGACTGTCCCCTGGACTCTGTGGAGGAGTCTCAGGTAGGAGTCTACATGAGACTGGGGGAGCTCTCAGCAGCTCCTTCTGCAGCAGACTGCTCCACCCACAGTGTGAGACAGAGCGCCGACGCAGGTCTTTACTCCCGACGGGCAGTCAGACTGTGAGACTGTGTTCAGAAAACCAACTGAACACTTGAATCATTCATCTACATCACAATAACTAAACATCCACCGGTGGCACTATTGCTCAACTATCATGTATTTCTATTTAAGTATGTTTACATATACACAGAAATACAAATATATGTGTTTTCTTTCTTGTTTTGTCACTTAACAACATTGGAGCTGTTGTTACGCCCAAATTTCCCTGTGGGGATTCATGAAGTTCCTTTTATTCTATTCTATTTTATTCTAGTCTAAACATGGCGCCATGGATGCTATTCATGCTAGCGTCATTGCTGAGATCAAAGCGGTCCGCAGGGACGTGAGGAAAGAATCAACGGAAAATATGGAGCCACTGGAAAAAGGAGCTTGTCGAATTCAAAGATAAAACTAGTTAAAAGCTAAACGCTATCATCACCGATTCAAAAGAAATAACAGACATCGTGGAGGAGCTGGAGCAGACAGTAGCCGAAGGAATTTAGCGCCGAAGCCCAGGACGTGCTTTCCCACACCCTGAAAAAAGTCAACTTAAAGAGAAAGTAACTTAAAGAGAAAGTAACTTAAAGAGAAATTGCCCTCATTCCCAACGCCTCACTCAAACCAAATTTAAGAGTGTTTTTGGACACGGGCCCAGTTAGATACAATAGTGCTCCAGAGATGTTGGAAGACCTGAAGTAAATTGGATTATTGGAGTCTGGATTCAAAACCCCACTCACCGCGACAAAGAATCACCAGGAGCAAATTAACCTGAAGTGCATCCAGCAAAAACAGAAGTTTATTTGTTTAGGCTATCTGGGGAAATGTAACTACCTTTGCAATCATTTTCTTCCTTTTTCCCTTCCTGAGGGGCTTCACCATGAATACAAAGTAATCACCCTGAATGTAAATGAGTAAAAGCATGATGTAAAAAGAAGTATTTGTTGCTAGAATGAAGAGATAAAAGCAAGACATGATTTTGTGGCGAGAAACACGTTTGTCTAAAACTGAGCTGAGGAGCTGAAGAAAAAGGGATTTTTAAATGCTTTGTCTTTTGGAGGGGGAAATACGAAGGGTGTGAAATATTGATTTCTAATAAAAGGAACTCCAAGTTCCAGTTACGAGCTGCCTAGAGGTCAAAAGTCATATTGATCATAAGGAAGTAATACTGTTGAACATTTATAGACCGCCAGGGAACAATTAACGGTTAATTAAATATCATTTTTAATATGATATCCATGGAAACATCAGGAGTGTTGCTATGCGGAATATTACACCCTCGTGATATTAGTTTCACTTCTTTTTTTTTTCAATATCCCCATTATGTATTATCAATTTTTTTTTTTTTATGTTTAAAGAAGATAACACAGGATTACAGATTGTGACGTCTGGGTGAAATCTATTTCTGATCATTCAGGAGAATATTTAACACCTAGACGATAAACCCAAAGAGACAGAACGCAGCGTTTATCGCCACGTATCTGTTTTAAACATGGATTATAGATCATTCACATCAATTCTAGCAAAATGCCTGGCAGAAACAATGCAGAATCGGCGGTTACTAGTCTTGATACATAGAAAGCTTTTAATTCATTTGGATGGGAATATCTTTACCTGACTCTTAAGCGCTTTTGGATTCAACAACAAAATAAGTCAATGTCTGAAATCTTTATATTGTTCACCCACGGGGAGTTTATCCAAAGAAGTATCCCTTCATAGAGGCTGTGGACAGTGGTGCCCTCTTAGCCCGACACTTTTTAATCTCTTTATCGAGCCACCGGCACAAGCGATTCGAGAAGACAGAAACATAACAGATGTATTCATTGGAGATACAGAGCGCAACATCTGTTTGTATGCGGACCATTATTCCTACGACCCAAATGTACGTCTGCAAAATTTACTATCTCTGCTTACGTAATCTGGCTCTTACTTTAGTTACAAGTTAAACCAACATAAAACTCAAATCCTTGCATCTACCTACAAAATAAATAAAGATATTTATAAAAAGGTGTACATTTAAATGGAAAGATGGCAGGAATACAAATACCTAGACATACAAAAAACCCAAAACCTTGTCAGTCATGTAATGACAGTAATTATACTCCCATAACAGCTGATATTACAGCAGACCTGAACCGCCGTTCAGTACTACCAATAAGCAGGTACAACAGAGTAAATGTTATGAAGATGAATGTTTTACCCAGACTGCACTCTCTGTGTAAATACCCTGCAAGCAGTTTAAAGAGTGGAACAAATTTATATCAAACATTATTTGGGGAAAGAAAAAAGCCGAGGTTTGGATTTCAGACATTAAAGCTCACTAAGGAAAAGAGTGGGTTGGATATATCCTGTCTGGAAGATCATTATAGAGCGGCACAGTGGCACATTCGGGTTTGTTGTTGTGATCTTGGATGTGAAGCAAAACGGAGAGACTTAAAAGAAAGACATATAAACATAACTGTCCCATTCCTTCTGGGAGAAAACGCTCTTCAAGAGGAACACTAAAATAAACAATCCAACTGGATAGCAGTCCCTCTAAACATTTGGCGTCAGAAATTTAGTGACCTGAAGTTTGAAAAAAATGCACAAATATTACACTGGGTGGCGTTTGATGCAGACTTTTTTCCTGCTGTAATAGACTCTATGTTCAGACATTGGAACGATAGAAAACATCACATCAGTAAAATATCCTCTCGTAAAGGTTTAGACACCTTTCAACAACTTACAGAAGTTTATGGTTTCTTCAGTTGAGACATCACTTTGACAAAAATATTGAATTCACCGGAGAGGATGGAATGAGTTTGACAAGGATATTTATCGACCCATCCAAAGGCAATAATAACATGGAGCGGATTTCCAGGATCTATTCTTCCTTGCAGTTGAATTGAGGTCACTCCACAGTTTGTATTAAATCATGGTGGGAGAGAGAAGCCCACATAAAACAGGCTGACGAGGAGCGCTTAAATATATGGAAGACAGGGAATTTATACTGAAAAATAATCTAATATTTTTCATCACACCCTAACAAAAATATCGGGAAGGTGTGGGAACATGTTAGCTGATCCCTTCCACATCTTTTGGGAGCACCCCGACATTTCTGCATATTGGATTCATCTGCTAAGAGAGATCCGATCAATAATAGGCTTGGAGCTAGATTTTAGTTTTAGTGTTATTTATATATCTGGGGAATGGGAAAGTAGTATTATCATTAACGTGTCTATGTCATTTTCTCCCTTCTTGACTTCCCTAATGTGAAGCATTTCACCCTTCCCAGGATGAGCCTGATTGTTCATTAAATGTGTCTGACAGTTCTGTTTTCTTGATGAAAAATAAAGTTAAAAACAAACAAACTTCAAAGCAGAATCATTGTGAAGACCCCCGTAGTCTTGGTAGTCTTGGCAGCCTGATCAATCATACCAGGGATTCCAACCTAGAAGAAACAGTGCTGTTATAAAGCCCTCCTGGTTTCCCTTTATTTAAGTGTGAATCAAATACAAACATTTATAAGATCTTCATACAAAACTGAACAAAATTTTTGTGTCCAATTTGTTTGAAATGATAACGGACCCAGATTTCGTTAAAAGCGCTGCTATTCTCCTAAAGTAGCAAAGTGGCACCACCCATGTGGAACAATTACAGGACATGGACCCTGATGTGCAGGCTTTCATTTCTGACCAGGCTACTGCTGTTTCCTGCTTAGTTCTCCTCAAACATCACTGAGCTCTTGAAACTGAAATCAAAGAAATGCAATAACTGAGCAATTCATTAGTGAAATATTATTGGCGTGTTTGATGCGTCTCTCTCTCTCTCTTTAGTGAAGTATGTCTCTCTCTGAGTCTGATGGGAATTGTTCATCAGTGGGTAAGTGGAAGTAGATTTCCTCCAGTGGAGACATTGTTGAAACTCTGCAGTGCGTCGGAATCCAACAGCATCAATTATTTAATGCGTGGAATTAAAGACTGGCACGCTTCCCTCCCATTTAAAGTTTTTGGGCGACATGAATAATTAATGCAGATGAGACTGGGTTACTGCAGAGTCAAAGAATTTAAGTGTGGTGTGGACCGAACATCAGAGAGTAAAGGGGTTATCAAGCATGTAAAAGGCAGCAAATTAAACAGGAACGTCTGTATGATGCTGATAAAATGACTGCTGGAGGTTACCTGCAGGTTACGGGGGTATTCGCTCTGCTGTTTAGATGACTTCAGACATTTTTTCCTAATTCTATAAAAGCTGAGGAAATTTTATTTCTATTTTTGACAACTAATACTAAACTTCAGTTTGATGTAATGCCAGAAAGATAAAAACAACCTTTGTGGATTTTGGTGGCGGCGTAACCTTCCCTCGAGGTGAAAATAAAGATTCAATATGTTTGGAAATTGAATTATTAAGAAAAATGTGGTAAGAGTTGGCATGAGTAATCTATGTCCGGTTTTCGAGTTGGGATTTATGGAGAAAAAAAATCTGAGGTTCAAGGACATTCAACAGAAATGGCAAGAGCTTTTTTTTCTGGCCTGTGACTGGCGCTAAATTTTGTTGCTGAGACAGAACTTTCTGTAAGAAAGAATCAGACTTTCTGAGTTTGAAAAATAACGTAATTTATATATCCTGGTCTTAACCTGGATTCAAATTTGAAACTGATCCATGAAATAATTTTTGGGTAATTGCGTTAACAGCAATTATTTACATAAGAAACTATTAAAAGTACTCAGAGAGAGCAAACCTTCGCCAAGGCACAGCAGTACCTTAGGTTTAGGAAAAATATGTCTCTGACTCTAAAATTCTGTGTGGCCGGTCATCTCTTGTGCCTTACACATCAGTGTCTCTGTTCAGCCCACTTAGCCCCCAGCTCCACCCCCAAAGGAACATCAAATGCAGCAATAGCCACATTGTGATGTCACTATTCCAAACTACTTATTTTGTTTTATTGTAGTTTAAATTATTCGAAAATACGTAATGTCCCTAAAATGTAATCAGATGTAGGATATACCAAAACCTACTTCTGGATAACATTTCACGCGAATCCATCCAGTGGTTTTCCGTATTCTTGCTCACAAACAGAGGCGGAGGTATTTATAGAAATTCACACAAAAACAATACATTTACCATAACTACGACATAGCGGCTGATCCCGTCTTCTGCCCAGAGGGAAAGGAGTTCCCAGATTTCAGATGTTCGCCCTTATTTGATGACATTTTCTGTTGATATCCTCTTTAATTGAGTTAACTTGTAAATGTTACTAACCCCGCACAACAAAACACGACAAAATGTCACATTCCCCTCTGTCACCACCTTCACTGCCAACAACTTAGGTCACCCAATTGTTCGTCTGCTTCCTTTATTACACCTGTACCTTATAAAATGAAGATGTAAGAAACTATCTTTTTAACCTTTCATTTTAAATGTCATAAATGCACGCATGAATGGCTTATCAAGGAAGTATTCATTAAAAAGTCTATGTGGGTCCACAAACTGCTGGGAAAGTTATGACATGAACTTCCATACACTGATTACTCGAGTGTAGAGAACTTATTAACTGACTGACAGAGTGACTCTAACTTGAGTTTTGCAGATTTCAGTGTTTAGGCATATCCACTCTGTATTAAACTGAGATTGATCCAAAAGGAGGGGAAGAGGAGGTCTCCCTCTGGGATTTGCCGTCATTATGCAAAATTCCAAACAGAATGGATTTGTCTGCTTAAGGCCTGCTGTAACTGCAAAAACATTTCTTGATGAAGGACGGTTAAGTACCAGAAACCACTACTTAAATTCATGCCTTCAGTTATTTAAAGCTGCGATTGACAAATGAGCTTCTGAAATAATCTAAATCTAACGGGTGTGGAGCTGTCCTCCCAGATTCATAACGTTTAATACTCTATAACTCTAAGCTATTGTATTGCAGAGCAAAAACGCAGAACGACTTTAATCAAATGTTTACAACAGAACAATTCCAATAATGAGCCATTTTTCTCTCCTTCAACATGACGTATGATCACTAAAAGACTTTAATCCCTCACATGAATCCAAACAAGAGGGTAGGGACAGATGACATGCTCAGAGTCGTATCGGCCTGAGGTCACACCCTAATTAAACTGCTAAACAAACCCTGCGGCTTCTGTAATGGTGCAGATGATGGACCGACTCACACAGAAGCCCTGTCTGTTTCTACAGAGTGTCTTTATGAGAAGCTAAACTCAGCTGCTGCAGCTCAGGAGGAGATTGTCTGGAAATTGTTACTGCACTGATTTGAGATTCAATATATCTAACTTTAAAAACACATAGGAGGAAAGGGACACGTGAGTCGTCATCTCAGTATCTCTGAAGTCCTTATGTGGTTTGTAAGGCGCCTTCCACAAGTAAAAATAACGATTATAGGTAACATTTTTAAATAAGAATGTTATACAGTACCGGCTGACATTGAGCCTGGTTAAATTTGTCTTTGGCTTTATCTGCTTTAAATTTATCTGCTTTAATTTAAATTAATGTCTGCGCTAAACAGGAAACTCATTCATGGGGGAACTGGCTGGAGGGATACACAGTCCCTGATTGCGTGCAGTGATCCGAACTTGTTCTGTGTAGCAGCATCATCGAGTGGAGCGCCATCTTTGCCCTGATGCTGAATTTCTCTATGCATGCCTGGAAAGTTCTGGCGCTGCTGCTTGGATAAGAGTAGCTGTAGTTCTTGCTTAAATGTTTTCACAGCGCTGATGATGTCAATTATGCTTTTGTTCATTCCATGCAACTCTAAATGAAGTTGGTCCAGAATGCCAGTCGGAACATAGATCAGTGAATCATCGGCATAACAAGGCTACTGAATTTTATGATTGATCATAATATGACCCAGTAGCAGCATGTTTATGTGAAACAGTAAGAGGCCAAGGATGGAGCCCTTGTGTGTCCCCACACCACAGGTCAGAGGGGCCCCAGAGGAGGAGGCATTGTCTAAGGCTATAGAGGGAGTCCTATTAGAGGAGTAGGATTTGAACCACTCTAAAGCGGTTCTTCTGAGTTTAGAGTATGTGCTGTGACTAGGACGAACGCCGGATTGAATTTATCAAACAAGTTGTACATTTTCACAAAAGTCATCGGCTGTAAGTAAACTTTAGAAAGAAACAGAAATCCTTTCAGAACCCTTTCTAAATCACTATCAGTAGGATTCCAGCTGGGTTTTCTAAGAAGAGGGCTCGTCAGGCCGGGGCTATTTTGGTCCACAAAATTGCTGATTTGACCTGCAGAAAAAAAAAATGAAAGGCAAAAATAATCAATAATTATCCTGAGCTGCAGACTCTCCATGCAGCAGGTGAGGAGGAGGAGACGCCTTACCTGCAAAGTCAGGGAGAATATGCAAAATATAAACAAAATGGCCGCTATGGCCGTAACAACTCCACTGCTGTCAGACACACCGTCACACACCCACTCATACTTCATACATTACATAAGGATCCATCTCCACCTTCTCGTTATATCTGCACCTGTGATCCAACCACAGCTCATCCGCGGCTCAGAATAACGACTCTCTGAGGACAGGGCAACACCAGGAGTCGACATGAAGCCCCAGGACACCATCTCTGAGCACTAATGGTCACCGCTCTGCTGCAAACCTTCATTGCACAAGGAGGAACTGCTGAGTCCATCTTCAAGCCGCGACTGTTTGAAGGGTTGCTCACATCCAGCTGCGGCCCTTCCAGGAAGGAGCGTCGGCCTCGCAAAGCTGGAAGTAATGGACTCTCATTACAGAGAGAGGGGAGAGTATGATTCTCTTTCTCATCTTCCATCTTCAGCTTCTGGGTCAGTGGACCGCTTTCTGAAGGATTTTGTCCATGAAAGAGTTTCCGCAGCAACGCCTTGTGCTCGTTACTCCTCATTGTCTTCAGTAGTTAAATGTCGTTTCAGAGACCTTGTGTGGTAGAATGAGACCCCCGAGGACCCCCACAGGAAGTCTCTTCTACCAATAACCATTACACTGTGTAACTCCTCAACAAACCCCTAATGCCCATACAACCATAATACTATATATAATATTATATTCTCAATAATCTCTAGCACTTTCATGCTTAATGTTACTTTGGATATCATTACATTAATTCCCATGTGCAATTTTACTTTTCTGTATTAATTATCATGTACAATATTATGTTATTTATCATGTGCAATATTATTTTACAGTATTAGTATAAGATAATGCACATAATGTATATGATTATTGTACTGAGATGTTATATTTCAATATTGCATATGACAATTAACGTAATTTTATTCCTTGTAATAATGAGCAGAGAAAATAATAAGATTGATTGTAATATTGCAACTTATAATGAAAAGCAATATTGCTCATATTGGTATGGGCAAGTCTCCAATCATGTTGTCATTCTTACACACTTCATTTTTACCTTATTTTATTTATCTTAGGGTATAAGGTTTGTTTAGGATTAAATGCTGAGGTTTATGACGCAACAGAGCCCGAGGTGATTTACTCTATTACAATGTGGAGGAGGGCTGCAGAGCACAAATTTCCTCCATCATTATCTTCCTATCCAAAAAGGAACGATTTCATTTAGATGATGGTGATACTCCAAGCGAACACCAGCTCAGCCACACGATGGATTGTACGTCTACATCACAGGTGACAGAGGTAGGAGTAGTAATTTCGCCATTTAAACCTCAACATAAGAATGTCTTATGTCATTATTGGATTGGACCTCAGATCAGAAATGAAGATAAATGTTCATCCATCCCAATATTGACTCAGAGATTATTACTGGGGAATTGTCGGCCCTAATTTTCAATGGACTTTATCGAACTGACAAAATGCCTGGAGCAGCTTTTGACTTACCAATCCGGTAAAATGTCTCTGCTCATAGGTGTTCACATGACCGACAAATGATGTGCAGTGATACAGTTTGTGTCAGAAAGTGTTGGACCCCCCCTCCTGATTTCTTCTATGTTTTTGTGTTGCTCAATTTAGTCTGTGTTTCATCACCAAGCAAACATGTTCTAAAAAACAAAAAACAACCTTATTAAACAGAAAATATAGTTGTTTCTGAGCTACGAACTGTTTTCTTTCCTTTTTACCACAGCATCTCATTGGGGGTACAGGTTCCGGGTCTTGCAGTTTAACCCAGATGCCCTCAAGTTTCAACTGGACTTCGCGTCGGGATTTTCTCGCCGAGAGCAGAATCTAGGTTTCTCTCAAATTTGGCAGCCGGGCCCTGAAACGGCAAAGTATCCCCACATCACAACACTGCCACCTCGATGCCTGACCACCAGTATTTTCTTTTTTGTGCAATACTCAGTTTGGTTTATGGCAGATATAACAGGAACCCACCTCTCTTTAAAATGAGTGACCACAACAAAAAACCATCTAAAAAAGAATACAAGTAAACACATGGAGAAACTTTCACTGAGATCTGGATCACTGGAAATAAAATTATGTTTGACGACAGGTGAACTGTAAAAAATTAACTGATAATTATAGACTTAATTATACAGCAGGACAAATGGAGAAAAGAAGTCAAGACTGAAGACTGGAGGAAACACTACAATCAAAGAGAAGACACACTAGGAGTCCGATGTACAGTGCTGCAAATACACACACACACAAACAAAGACAAGAGGGGTGGGGGTTAAGAGGGGGACGGGAAGTGTCATGAGACACAAAATATAAGAAGAATCAACTCAACTCAAAACCATCACAGGAAACTGAGACAATCTTTTCCTGACGATTTTAGTCTGCATGTTTTCTCACATTTTAATCCAATTTCTGCAAATGAGGCCATAAATCCACAGACGTTTACCAAAATCAAACTACATCATTTTCCGACTGTGAAAAATAATCCTGAATCATTAAAATTGTCGGAAAAATCTAAATATCTGAAAAAAAATCAATAATCAGTGAATTTGTTCAATCGCTTGTCAGACTTATGGACAATTGTGGCGTCAGCGCTAAGGACCTTAAATCATTGCTGATTTCATCCAACGTATAATAACTAGTAAATCTGTTTCGGTGTTTTCATCTGCCTGATTAGATAAGAGACTTTCTCTGATGCCTGTCAGAAGAAATATTTCTGTGTTTGGCGTGTCCAGCTGTCAGATTAGACCTGAAATCGTCTGTAATGGTTCGTGAGGACCCAGACCCTCCCCTCCTTGTCGGCCTGTTATCACACTTCCAATGTGCTTATCACATAATGGTTGATGATTATCGAGGAAATGATCCACTGCTCGAGTCTCTCACACTCAACCGAGGCAGTTCCATTCAAATGCCGTCTGCAATTCACTCTTAACTCATTAGGGTTTTTTGTAGGTTGAAATGAAGAAAATACTTTACATCAAGTGAAACCTTGTCTGTTTTGATGCATAGGCGTTCTAGGTGGGATGAATAAAGTTGTTTGAGCTGAATTGAAGGCAGCAAGAGGGGAGACAACAGGCCGTGGATCTCTGTGATAACTTTTATGTCTGACAGCAGGAACAGAGATTTGGACCCACATGCAGACAACAAGGCACGGGCAAAGCTGATGCAGTTCAGTGGTTAAATAAAAAAATCCATAATCCACAAAACAAGCACCAGAAACAGGCAGGGGTCAACACCATGTGACCCCTGCAGTTCTATCACACAAACAATCCAAACAATAAAAAGGAAAAGTCTTAAAAATGAGCCAAGTCACAAAAAAAAAAGGAGGAATAATCACAAAAACACACTGGGAAATATTCTCACAAGGAGGGAGGCTGAACTGTGTGAAACATCAACAGCTCTACCCGAAGGAAAAGTGAGCACAGAATAAATACAGCAATGAGACTCAGCTGCAGGGAAGACACAGGTGAACATATTTGACAATCACATAGAAGGAGGAGAGACAGAAAAGGACAGACAATGAGAGAGAGAAGAACGAGTGAAAGCACGCAGAGACTTCACTAAACAGGAAGGATAATAAATAAAACACAAAAACTATTAAACAGAGGGAAATAAAAGCTTAATGCAGATCAAAGAATCCAGGACAGGAAGTGTGAAACCAGCTACACAACATGGAATAACACTTTCAAAATAAGAACAGGAAACAAAGATCTGAAAGAAGTCAATAACCTTCAAAATAAAATGAGAGCACTTATACAAAATAAACCAAGAAATAACACCAGGGGAATAAATAACTGCACAGCCGTTAGAACTAAGATGATTCGGCAGCAACACAATGACAATAGAAAGGAAGCTCATGTTTGGTTTTGGTTAGCTGGATATTTTTGTTAGATTGAAGGCTCTTGTTGAAACATATTTCAACTTTTATAAAAGTGAATTTTTGTGTCATCTCCACTTATCATGGCAGACAACTACTTATTACTTTCTTAAATTGCTGCTCTGTTCAAATGGAATTATTACAATAGTAGCCCTTAATACAAAACTACTATTATAATACATTATATAGGAGCGCACGTTTTTATTGATAATATTCTTCTTAGATTAATGTTATAATATTTTACACATTTTCACAAATGACCCATTCAGTTTGTTGTTTGTCGTACCACCAGATATTTTACTTTTCAAGGACAAACAGAAAATGACTATCGTTGAGCTCTGTCATGTTAGAAGAAATAAAACCAGAGATTAGACTTGTAGACAATCCAAATAGCATGGCTGCTTTACTTTAGTGACCGGCCAGTTGGTGTGTTTGTGTTTGAACTTCTCTGTCAATCCCTTTCTGTTCTTCAAATGATTACGTCTGTCACAACTGTGTAATACAGTAGAATAGAAAAATGTTTATTTATCCCCCAATGGGGAAATTCAGGGTGTCACAGCAGCAAGATTTACAAAATAAAGCCCAAAATAGAGTAAAAACATTGAAATTCAATAAAAACAAGTATCAATTAAAAAACCCACATGTACAGTCCGTCTGTCACACATCCATCCACAGAATACAAAACAATATAAAAACTCCCTTATTAAAAGAATACCTAGTCATGATTAATGAATGGAGGGCCTCAGTTGCTCCAGCTAAGTCTTATAGCTGTTGGTATAAAGGACCAACTGTCCTTCCTAATGGTCCTTATCTTCATTTATATCTTCATTTTCAAGCACACTGAGATGAGAATCGCCACTTCATTCTTACTTGCATGAATACCCAAAAAATTCAAGAACCCTTAGCTTAAGAAACCTGTTTGATTACCGAAAGGCTTCCAGGGGATGCTGATGTGGGAGATAGAACACAGTCGCATTCAGTGGATATCTCAGGTCAGATTTCCCATTTCCACTCCAAGATCCTCATCAGGAGCAGACGTCAGCATGGATGCTGTCTAAAGGGAGTAAATGATCTCCCCCTCCTACCCCAGGCTACCCTACATTGCCAAATAGAACAGTATAGAAGTTGTTGCTCTCCATCTGGAAGACAGCTTCATGTATGAATGTTATTGGCGATATTCGTCACAGAGCAGGAGGGATTGATTAGAAACATAAAGCAGGAACAAAACCTCAGGCCAGCTGCTGTGGTGCGTCTCTGCAGGAGAAACTCATTAGTGCTGAGTAATGAGGCTACTGCTAATACGGCTGCAGAAATATTCCTTTTATCACAGTCTCTCTGAGTGTTCAGCATTTTTCAAATTTAATTAAACAGTCAGTAATCCGGGTGTAAATGATTGGAGGTTTCTTTCTATAATGTAACATTACAAGTGCATATGAAACTGGTGACAGATTTTAGAAGAGCTAATCTTTGAGGACAGGAAAGTTGTAGATTCTGCCTTTGCATACTAATGATTGATCTATATTTATCACTAGAAACATATCAGCAATTTGAATAATTGAAATTCCCACGAGATATTAACGCTTAGGAAGATGCAATGGCTTTGTAGCGTGAACTCACAGGGAGAATGTTTTTCTATGATCAAATCCAGGCCGACTAGGCCCTCTCAGTGTGGAGTTTGCATGATGTCCGCATATCTGTGTGGATTCTGTATGGGTTGCTTGATCCCACAGGTCGGGGTTAGATTGAAAGGTGGCCCACCAGTGTGAATAGTTGTTTATCTCTAATTGTGTCAGTCCTGTG
The DNA here is from genome assembly GCA_009660295.1 of Lophius piscatorius. Taxonomy (NCBI): domain Eukaryota; kingdom Metazoa; phylum Chordata; class Actinopteri; order Lophiiformes; family Lophiidae; genus Lophius; species Lophius piscatorius. The sequence continues at coordinate 360,274 of VRLP01000096.1, read as the reverse complement.
TTGGACTGGCAACCTGTCCAGGGTGGGCCCCAACGCTTTCTCAATGTCATCTTGGCTATTGTCCAGTCCCCCATTAACCTGCAGAGGACCAACTGCCATTTATAATGAATGAAGGGATATTTATGCACACTTCTGGATCATTATATCCCTGAAAAGTAAGGGAAGGGAAATGTTATCGGCGCCATATCCCCGTCCGCAGATTATTTGTGTTCACACGATAACTATTTTATGGATCACTTCCAAATTGTATCCCATAGACGCTAGTGTGAGAAAAAACTGGATTTATTTTGGTAAAGGTCGGTTTTATATTGTCAACACTAGGGGGAGCTTCATCTTCATAAGTTGTGAGACCACAATTTCACAACCCTTAGTCCTATTTAGTCCAGATTTGGTGCATATGAATCCACACCAGAAGATCTGTTTTGTACAGATGTCTATGTCTATGACGTCAGAGTCATAGACGATAATTTGTTTCAAAGCTGTTCTGGCGCTTTCCACTCGAAAACTTCACCAGAATAAGAATAAAAAGCAGAATAAACACGTTCACTGCAAATTAAAGTGTTCACATTAACTTTAGTGGCTTCAATTTTGCTTCAGTGTTGACACAATGCTGCGTGTGACGCGTTTGTTATTGTTCGTTCGCGCCTGCAGGTCAGTTTAAGGCCGCGAACTCTGCATGCTTGAGTCTGACCACATTTTAAAAGTAATGTGAGCAGCTACACACACAAAACAATCTAAGAAAAAAATCGGAATTGAGCATTAAGACTAGCATTGTGTTAAACACGGAGAGCAGTGGAGCGTAGAGACTTTGCGCATGCGCATTGTGATCTGTCAATTCGAAACCAAGCGAGGGAAAACAGACAGACAGTTCAGCGACTGTAAGTTTTTTCTCTCACATCCAGTAAATAAGGCGGGTTTCCTTCTATTTACTCCACGAATGTTGAATACTGACGATGCCACTTTTATCAGCTGTACTCGAAATATTGTTTATCAATCTGTAGAGGCTTGCAGGCAGTTTGACGCCATTCCTCTGCTGTATTTTTGGTGGAGGAAACATGGCGAACCCCGTCGAAAAACTATATATATTTTGCATTTCTTCCTGACACAACCATTGGGGACCTAACACCGCGGTTGGGACATTTTTGAAAACTATACTTCGACCCTGCAAATTCGGCTAGTACGTAATGATGTTTCATAATATTGTTCTCTTATTTATCTCAAAATTCCCACTGCGTCTGGTCCGAGGTAAAAGTCAAATATTATAAAAATGACGAGCTGTATTATGTATTTTGTGTTTGCCGAATTAATTAATATGGTTGATTATTGCAGTGTTATTGGGACTTTATGTTTTTTACTTTATGTATTTTTGTTTAGGGTCGATGCAACATAAAATCTGCTGAATTGAAGCGGAGTTCTGTTGAACTTAGATGAAACGCTAGGAAAGCTCTGTAACCCTATAGGCGTATTAGTTATTCACAACACTCACTCCAACCTTGTATAGAATAAGTTTCAAGTGTATTCTTTACTTAATGATGTCAATTGATGATAATGTTCGGGCTAATCTGCCGGAGGCTGTGAGACCTTCCATAGCTATATTGCTAAGGTTAGCTGGACATCTACAAGTTGCTGCGGAGCTTTAGAGGAGCCCTTTCTGACGTACAGGAATTCATCAGTACGTCATCAGTACGTCATCACTGTTTATGTTAGCACTCGATTTCTACTACTTTGCCTCACACACTAGTTTGACAGGTGGACAAGCAAACCTGCTGTTTACTAGTTTATGGTTCATACAAGTAGTAGATTGTTTAGGTTTCGACACAATTCAAAGTGAAATGAGCCTTTCTTTTCATTTTTTGTGTCTTTTTGCAATATCTGACAGAATGTAGTAGTTTGGATTTGGTGATCTTTACAAGAATATGTTGGATGTTTTCACCTCTGCCGGCACAATTTGGTGAAAAAGTCATATTGCAATTTGCGATTGCTATATAGCGGTTATCAAGAAAAATGCACATATCACTGATCATTTGTATTTCTCAGTACAAACATACAAAATTCAATTTGCAGAGAAAAATACGAAAGTAAACTTGTACGATACTAAGCTTGTACGATACCGTTTTCAAAATAACTGACAGTGGTTCAATGGAATAAAATTAATGATAAAATTCAAATTTTCAAAATAAGATATTTTGAATTATGTTCATGCTGTTGGCTGTTGTGATAGCGACATGGCACTTTTCAGACGGGGTTATTTCAAAACGCGGCCTTAATAAACTCTGAGCAAGTCATCAAGCTCGACAAAGCCTGACATGAGAAACCCCGACCCTAAACAGGATGAGTCGTTCTGAAAAATGAATGAAGAATGGTCTGACATGGTTCAACAATTCTGAATTAGTTAACTATGAGTCAGAATCGTGCACGAGTACAATCAAAAATGTTCATCATTGGTGCTCAGATATTGTGATTCACCATCGCAACCAGTGAAGACGCTATGGTCGCCATGCTTCACCCCATTTGAGCAGGATGTTTTAATGAGCTCGGAGCAGATAATTAGAAAAAAAGGGAAAGGCGGCTTCATCAAAGAAGGGGAGAAAACTGGAGTGGGAGGGAATTGCTGGCTGAGTGAAAGTATCTATTATTTTTTTTATTATTTTCTCTGAATATTGTGTGTGTAAGGGTGGCGGAATGATATTGAACAGATGTTTCATTTATGGGCACGAAATTGAAGTGAAAGCAGCTGATACATTACAGAGTTAATCCTGGGTGGACACAGAATTTGCTGGAGGAATTCATATTTCATCTGAGAATGCTTCAGGAACCCCCAACCCCTGCGGATGAGCCGGAAAGGTTTGCAATCCGGATAAAACTTGATGGAGGGCCGATAGATTCATATTTACACCTCACTTTGGTTGTAAACATATGTATAATATCAGTCAGTGGCTCTTTTTCCAATTGCTTTATTATCAACGGACAGGTCACGTCTGACAGCTCTGCCTCAGGCTCAGAGAGAGGAGGAGTCAGGAGCAAGCTCAGGCTTCCTTGAGGTAAGCCTGCCAGCGAGCAGATTAGGTTCAGAGAATAAGTTACCGCGGTAACTGACTCAGCTTTACTTACCACGCTTTCTGGAAAGGAAAACTCAGAGTTTCCCCAACTCAGGCTTAACCAACTGGGAGTTTCCGCTAAGCCCGCTTCCTGGAATAGCCCCAGTTCACCGCCGTCATCCTGCTCGCCTGCCATTTATTTTCATCCTGCCATCTATTTTCCACACCATACAGTCACGTGACCATATACGACACTCACTTGCATCACAGACACTGGCCATTTCTTTACAATGGGCGTAGACAATGAGCCGACTGCACACAAACAGAACAGGTAGTCCTGTTCTCTTGCACATCTTAAATTGAATCACAGCTTTTACCGTCCTGTAGTCGCACAGGCTGACATCCTGATTGATATTAGATTAATCGTGCTGTTCTATTTTCAATACTCTAGGTTTGTCAGTTTGTTACCTTTGCCAAGCAGATTATGTTTTCACTACTTTGTCTTTATCTGTTTGTCTTTTTGTGAGCAAAATTACGGAAAAACTACAGGACGGATTTGCATGAAATTTTAACCAGAAGTAGGTTTGGGCATTTAACTACAAGTCCTAAATGTTGGTGACGTTACATGTTACACACCGTTTAAGATACAATAAGAAGGGATTTGGAGTAGTGATGCCACAATGTTGCTAATGCTGCCTTTGTTCCTTTGATTCCTTGGATGTTCCGTTTGGGGAGGAACTGGGGATTCAGTGGGCTGAAGTGGAAGGCGCAGGAGACAAGCGGCTACAGTGTATTTGAGAGATACTCAGAGAGTTTTTTGGAATTGTCGGGAGATTTAGAGTGTAGATAGTTTGCAATAACTCAGACATTAATTATTTTTATTGGGAAATCTGCAGGCATTTTCCTAGGGTACTGCTGTGCCGTGGTGGTGGTTTGTGCTCTCTTGAGTGCCCATCTAGTATGAATCCGAATCATCTAGTACTAATCAGAATCAGACAACAGTTTATTGCCAAATAAGTCAAACTTAAAAGGAATTTGACCTTGTATCTTGGTGCATAGCATACAGACACAAAAATCCAAGCATGATATAAAAATTGAAAATAAAATAAACATGTATTATGAACATACACTTAAATCTCACATCCCAGATCTGGGTGAATGAAATATTCAGGTTGAAAATCTTTATTAATTACATAGTGTAATAATAATAATTTAAAATAATGTAACGTCCTTACATTATTTTATTTATTTTATCATCAATGGAAACCAAAATCTTTAAACCATTGAGTACTGGATCCAGAATTTCAGAACTTTTGTGAATTTCCTCATGACAACTCATAATGTGGCTGAGTATTGTGTATGTCCTCCACGTTCCTGTATGCACTCCCTACAACGTGTGGGCATGCTCCTGATGAGACGACAGATGGTCTCCTGGGGGATCTCCCCCAGACCTGGATTAGGGCATCAGTCTGCTCCTGGACTGTCTGTGGTGCGACAGTGGACGATACATGATGTCCCAGAGGTGCTCAGTTGAATTCAGTCCTGGGGAACCGGCGGGCCAGTTAATAGCATCAATGCCTTTGTCATCCAGGAACTGCTGAGACACTCCAGCCACATGAGGCCGGGCGTTGTCAAGCACCAAGAGGCATCCAGGGTCCACTGCAACCAGCATCAGTCTGACAATGGGTCTGAAGATCTCATCCCGGTAGTGAACACCAGTCAGGGTACCCCTGGCTAGCACGTGGTGGTCTGTGCGGCCCTCAAAGGATATGCCTCCCAAGATCATCACTGACCCAGCGCCAAACCGGTCATGCTGGGGGATGTTAGAGGAAGTAGGACGTTTTCCACAGCGTTTCCCGACTCTCTCACGTCTGTCACATGTGCCAGTGTGGACCTGCTCTCATCTGTGCACAGAACAGGGTGCCAATGGCGAATCTGCCTATTCTTGTGTTCTCTGGCAAATGTCAATCGGGTTGCACAGTGCCGGGCTGAGAGCGCAGGCCCCACTTGTGGACGCCAAGCTATCATGCCACCCTCATGGAGTCAGTTTGGGCAGAAACATGCACAGGAGTGGCCTGCTGTAGGTCAGTTTATAGGTCTCTGGCAGTGCTCCTGCTGTTTCTCCTTGCACAAAGGAGCACATAGGGGTCCTTCTGCTGGGTTATTGCCCTCCTATGGCCCCCTCCACCTCTCCTGATGTACTGGCCTTTCTCCAGGTATCTTCTCCACACTCCATAGGAGTATCACAGCACATATGGTATCTTCTCCATATGTGCTGTGAGACCCAGCAAACCTTCAGGCCACGGCGAGTAAGGATGTGCCATCCTGGAGGAGCTGCACTACCTGAGCAACTTCTATGGGCTGTAGATACTGCCTCATGCTACCATTAGTGGCAAGGGCACTTGAAAAATGCAAAACTAGCACAGAATCCGCCAGAAAAGATGAGGGGAGGGAAATGGTCTGTGGCCACCACCTGCAAAACAACTCTATAATATGGGTTGTCTCGCTAATTGCACAACAGCAGTTGAAATTGATTCACCATCATTGTTGCTTCCTGACTGAACTGGTTGATATCCCGGAGCTGTGATTGACTTGGCGTAACACTGTGATGATTATTATTTTTTTGAGTAGTGTATAATAAAAGTGACGTTGCAGTAGTGCAAAGAATAAAAGTGCAATAAAGGGGGATGCTACAACCGGTTTAGGAGTTCAGCCGCTGATTGGAAGAGCCTGTTTAAGTGGCGTGAGGTTTTGGTCCTGAGGGACCTCCGCCTCCTGCCAGAGGGGAAGAGTCTGAAAGAGATGGTGTCCGGTGTGAGACGGGTCAGCTAAATTCTTTCTGCCCGCTTCAGGGTCCTTGAGACGTACATGTCCTCAAGAGTAGGCAGATTTGCAGCCAATCGGCTTGTCAGTTGATCGGATGACACGCCACAGTCTGTCCTTGTCTCTGACAGTGGCAGCAGAGAACTAGATGTGGGTTGAGAGGGTGAGAAGGGATTCAGGATGGTGGTGTAGAAGTGCACCATCTTTGATTTTGGAAGGTTGAAATTCTTCAGTTGTCTAAGGCAGTGGTTCTCAGCTGGTCTGGCTTCCGGACCCACCAACACCCCTTAATGACAAGCCACGACGCAAATCGACGCAAATTTTCAACTTCTCAAATGTATTTAATGAAAAGATGGTGCAGTTTGAACATGAGACAGTAGAGAATATCACAGTACGCCAACCAAAAAAAAGTTTAAAAAGTATAATGATAAACCAAATGACCAGCAGGTGAGAACACACTGAGGTTTTTGTCCTTCTTTGTCTTCAATGTATGAAAATCCATATCTCATGTAATCGATGTCGTACTTGCGTTTCACCATCCTCATTCAGCGTATGAAGACGAGCTTTGTGGGTCTTCTTCTATGCTGTCAAATGGCGGATGTCAATTAGCATTACAGGGCATTATCACTACCTATTGTTAAGGAGAGCGAATAGACGGCAGTCCGGCGTCTTAAAAAAATAAAAAAAACTCAAAAATGAAAGCACAGGACATTTTTATTTTTGCCCAGGCGAAAGCCGGCGACCCACTTTTGGGTCGCAACCCACCAGTTGAGAATCACTGGTCTCTTCTTTATTTTTGTGGATTGGGGAGCTGATGTTCAGCTCTAATTTGAGGTCCTGGGAGATGATGGTTCCCAGGAAGCGAAAGGACTCCATGATGATGATGGGGGAGCCACAAAGGGTGATGGGTGTGGGCGGGTCTGCCTTGTTCCTGAAGTCCACAACCATCTCCATTGTCTTCCCCGCGTTCAGCTCCGGGTCGTCCTTTCCTGTCGGACAGGAAGTCAGTGACCCATCCGCAGATGGAGTCCAGCCTGTTCAGCTGGGACAGCTTCTCTTGGAGCAGAGCTGGGATGATGGTGTAAAAGGCAGAGCTGAATTCCACAAACGGGTACCTGGCGTAGGTTCCTGAGGCGTCCAGGTGCTGAAAGATGAGATGGATGGCCATGTTTACTTCATCGTCCACAGATCTGTTGGCTCTGTAGGCGAACTGCAGGAGGTATATAATAGATAGACGCTCACAATGGAATTAATGAGCGCAATGATGCTTAAGACCTCCTCTTCGGCTTTACTGTTTTTACCTTGACTTGGGACAACAGGATAGACGATAGTTCTAAAGAAGTTTTGACATATTAGATGTTTTGGAGCCAATAGCAGCAGCTATTGGACAGGAGTCTTTGCAGATTGGATGACCATAATATGCTAGTGAGAAAACTATGGCTGACTTCTCCCCCAAGGAGTCTGAAATCTGAGCTGGCGATGGACTTAGTTTTTCATTGATTGACCTTATTCATGATGACATTAAGCACAAGCCCAAAGTCATAGGATTTTTGACATGCTAACAAATAACTCTGAAGAAACGCTGAAAACGTGAAATCTTCATAATGTGTCCCCTTTGATCAAGAGTCGAAGAAGAGATTTTATAAATCAGAGATTTGCACAGTACCTGTGGAACGGGAACTTCTGCTAACAATCCTTCATCAGTCTGACGGAACATGGCACATGTGACAACCTGTCAAATAGTGTTTTTGCTTTCCGATTTGCTTCACATAGTATAATGTCTTATTGGCCTTAATCTACCCATCAGGTTGATTAATTGGTAAATTAATCCTTAATAAAAATATTAAGTTTTAGTCTGTAGCGGCAATGTTTTTCATAATCGAACCTGTGTTAGTTTCTTATCAGCTGTATTTGGTGAGTTCATCTCTCACTGCCAACTGGGAGGATTTCTCTGAATCGTTCTGTGAAGGAAACTCCTCCAGTCTGCATGAAAATAAACCTTTTAGATGTGTGTTTCCAACCCGCTGTGAGGAGATAAGAGATGATTAGTGTGGAGGCATAGATAACACCGCACTGTGTGCATCATTGCACCTCCTCCAGGACTTTGAAATACTGAGAATTCTGGATATCTTCTGATAGTCCATTTGGATTCATTCTTGTGTATGGGGCTGGGGGATTAATCGTAAAAAGATTGCAATCTCGTTTCAAATGTAGATACAATCTCATTTCTGAAGTATGGTGATTCTCTAGCATTTTAGCTGCATTAAAACTCACTAGCTCAGTATGTGAGGATAAGCAGGGCCTGGGCCTTTAAGAGCCAGGTCTTATGGGGATTTTGTGTCTCCTCCGTGGGGGAATATGGGAAGTGCTATGCTAATTGATAAAAAAATAATTCCTTTTTTTTGCAATTTTGTAAGTGCTAAAATTAGCTTTAGTTGGCCCAAGCTAAGGGCTAAGCACAACGCTAAGAAAGTGACTTAGTGCCAACTAGGAGGTCTAATAAGTAGCTGGATAGCTAAACGCCATATAACACAAGAGACACACTTCTAAACTCCTTCTACCACTTTAGTTATCTGTTGTTTAATGCTGGCTACTAATCTCTTTCAATCATAACAACATGGAGGAGGTGCACACTAGATCGTTATCCCGGCCGGTCTCGACATAATAAACTAGAAGACAGAGAAACAGAGGAGCAAATATTCACTATCAATCTGTCACCATCATAGCTGCTGACACCTACGTTAGTGGGCTTTATGTGCGAGGGCCTCAGTAAACATTTATTTCATTTGATGTGTTGTTCACACTTTAGCATTATCAGAGTTGCTGGGCGCTTTTTAGGAATAAAATAAAAAAGTGCCGGCACAAGTTGGCACTGGTGGATGGACATAGTGTTTCAAACACTGACTGTCCGGCCTTAAACCGGACCGATGGTCACCTTAGTGTACCTCGGTTCGGATGCGCTCATTAGCAGTTTGTTTGTGAGAGGGAAATTTTATTAAATTTTATAAGCACACAGCAAGGGGAGGTGCTGATTTACTTGGGGTGAAGGGAGATTGAAGGAGCAGCCAGGTGCAAAAACACATGCAGTAGTTAACCATCTTTAATGTTGAAGTTTGAAAATATTTTCTGTTCATATTTGAGGCTGGTGGGACAATTTAACAGTATAATGAATTACTGAGAAACCCTGCCATACCCTTCCATTCATACTAGCGACATTTTTCACATTCTGCATGAACATTTATAGCATTTTTATTATAAGAATACTGCTTAAAATAGGTTTTAACTGTAGTGTTGAATTTGGATGTCAGGATCCAGGATTCATATCTATACTTTGATTGTTCAGGGTGAAGCAGCAACCAAGTGTCTTTAAAAAAAACAAACATAACTTTTTACTTTCTTCCTGGAGGGAGCACAATGTAGTTATGAGTTTTGAGGCCATTTAAAGTGGGCTGTCTCCGTTCTGGGTCCGTTTTACTGTTAGTCTATTATTTCTGCTCTCATCCTCAGAGAGCCAGTGACTCGGTGCAGTGTGATTTTAGATGGTTTTATTAAATTGGATAAATTGAGCATTACAGAACTGTTCTCCCGTGACACACTGTCCATTTGGCACTCGCAAGCTGCTCCTGACCTGATAAATAAAACAAACAAACAAGCAAAACAAACCCAGAATCACCTGCTGAGGTGTGTCCATTTATTTATTCATATATTTATTTTGTATTCACATGGTGAACCAAGTAGAGTGTACCCCTGTGGCAGCTGGAGGTTTTATGCTGTAGAAAAATGAACCTTCAGATTGCAGCTAACACTGTGTGTCCATATGAGACTTGGGCTGCAATGAATAATCCACGTAATCGACAAAAATCGATTAGTTGTCGACAAATTATTGTCGACAACGTGTTGCCAAATGGCATTGGCAACACGATCACAACAGGAAACACCCAAAGTGTGGGAGCATTTCACACTCAACACGGCCAAATAGGTCGTAATCTGCAAGCTTTGCAAGGCTGACCTGTCCTTGCATGGAACACATCAGTTATGGTGGAACATTTGAATTGGAGGCATGTTGGCTCTCTAGACAATAATAATTCGACTAGGAAAGCTAGTTAGCTAGCCAGCTCAGTGTTAAAAGGCATGCACTTCACGTTTCTGTTAGGTTTAACGTTACGTTTTAACGTTAGAGATGACAGTTTTGCATTTTTTATACATAAATAATGGGAGTAGGTGTTTCGCTCTATTTATCTATCAGGCGACGCATTTTTAGGAGATCATTTCTTGTTATCTGCTGTTATAGGCAGTAATCTTAACAAATATTTAAAATTGACATCATCAATTTTGTCCACTGTTTTGCTTAACAGCATAAAGTCTGCATTCAAGTGAATAACACCATTGTATATTGTCCCAAAACAATTGTAATGGTGGGCTGCACCAAAAGATATGACCAAAGTTGGCATAGGATTCACCTTCCAGCAGTTGGGTAGAATTTATTCTTATATTTAGCTTGTTGCACTGGTGTTATAAAATAACGTGATTGTATTTTCCATGCGTATTCTCTCTGGTGAGGAGATGCTGTGGTTATATTCCTATTCATTTCCTTCGGGGTGTCCTCAGATATGTGCATATTAAGTTCTTCACATTTTAATCTTGCCCCTGTGTCTTGTTGCTTGTGGCTATTTTTCTAAAATATCATAGATTGCTGAAATTTGATTTGGTACACTTGAATTATTCTAGTTCTTTACCAGAAGTTGCACGAGTGGATGAAGATAACTGCTGGTCTTCCTTCTTACTTTACTAATTTAAGCTTCTCATTTGTAGATATCGGGAGAAGTGGGGTAAGTCGTAGTGTTGCCTAAAGGATTCCAATTACATTATTCCATGTTCATTTTCACTTTTATGCCCATAAATGAAAGGCTATATCATGTTTATTAGGAGAGAATTGGGAATATTCTTTAATCTCTCTCAGTACCATTAGATCTTTTTTCATTTCACAGTTTCTATTAATTAAGAAGGGTATTGTTTTTATTATGACAGCGCACATGAACTTCTCTGTCGACCTCCACCTTGCTTCAGAGTTATCATTTAACCACATGCGTATTGTTTTTAGCTGCATAATAGTAATACTTTCGGTTGGGGAGAGCAAACCACCTCTCTCTTTAGCCATTATCAGGGTCTTCATTTTAACTCTTGTTTTTTTTTTACCATGCCACAGAAATTTGCTTATCATTTTATCCCAATTTTTAAAAGCCCTTGCCCTTAAATACCGGTCTAGTGTCTGAAGAAAAAACAAGAAGAGGGGAAGTGTATTAATTCTAATTGTATCTATTCTTCTACCTATTGATAAAAGAATAGTTCAATTCTAATCCTGCCTCATTTGTGCTTGCTTTGCTTCACACATTTGTATATTTAGCCTGTGTCCTGACATTGAACTATAGTTGTAAGTGACTCGGATAAGTGCTGGTAATAATATTCCTAAATTTGTGAGGTATACAACAACATAATCTGTGTATAAAGTGGATTATATATGTATAATTTATTTATACAACTTATACATATGTTTTTATCAGCAGTGATGTAACATGAAAGGACTTAATTCCAGTTCAGCAAATACACTGTTTGTATTGTCTACCTGTTTGGTTTAACAGTATGTTATACCAAACCTGTTTGGTTTAACAGTATGTTACAAAAGCAGTTATGTTAATTTAATGACACATTTTTGGAAAGAATTATTCATCTTTAATGTCTTTATTATTGGTTGGCATGTGACAACTACGTAAGGCTAAATTCAAAAGCTGATAGGTCAATAAGAGCCATTTACTAATGTGTGATTTGTTTATTTATTTTTATTTTTATTAAACATTTATTTAACCAGGAGAAAAAAATGCATAATCCGATTGGTCGATTAATCAAAATAGAAATTAGTTTCAGCCCCAGTTGAGAGTTCACCTTGGTTTGTAATTCACGTGTGTATCTTGGAAAATTTAGGATTGCGAAATAGCATTTTATATATGTGTTTATTAAGAAAATACATCATTTTTTTGTGGATGTTGGAGTATGTTGAGTCGTGAAAATAAATACCTTATTTCATCATGTGAATTCTGAGATGTTTTCATGTGGTTTGTCATTACTTCAGGTTTTACTGTGTAATTGATGGCACATTCTTACATTTGTAGAAGGACATAAATTAATTCTTTGCTAATTTATTATGTTGGCATTCAACCAATGTGAATGGTTAAACAAGGAAGTGCTAAGTGTGCGCTCTTTTACGTCCCTCGTAAGAATGGTGGAGGGCACTCGTAAACATGTAATTAATTTGAGTTCATCAACCTTTACAACAGAGGGCAGTTTAAAACGACGGGCATATTAGTTTGATGCTAGGATCAGAAGGAAAGGTTAAACATGCAACAACTGTTTTTGGCCACTACTGGCCAATGGAAACTATTTTTTACACAACATTGACATTGGAAATTTGAATATCCCGCAAATATGGAACATTTAGTAGTTCACTCTTTCAGCAATGATTCTGATTTCTACCAATGTAGGTAGAAAAATGTGTATCTTAAGTTACTAAATATACCAAAATATACTTGTCTGCTGTTTGGTCTTCAGCATTTTAGCCAAACTAACAATTATATTTTCCACTAGACGATTTTTTCGACCAATAGATTATTGTAAAAAAAATGTATTTAGCAATCAACTGTTACCATAACAGGGATTATTAATCTTTCAAACTTTTACTCAAACACATCCATTTAACAAAACTTTGTCTTCTATTTAGTGTGCTCAATTAATCTCTGCAATTATTGTCATAATCTTCATTTCAAAATCTAATTAAGCAGAACAACATAAAGACTCGCTGTGTACACTTTAGGGGGTATCTAATTGTATCTCTTTGAATAAATGTAATATAATATTCAAAACTAAGTGTTTTTTGTGTGCTTTCGGCTGAAAGTAAAAATATAATTCTTTATATGTGTTTAAAAGACATGTTTGTATCCATGAAGCAGGTCCTGGTTTCCATATGGAGGTATCCATGTTGGTACAGACGGAGAGGGGTTTTGTGTTTTACGTTGTTAATATGTCTTGACCAATGGAGGATTAACTTCTTAACAAGAAAAAGGAACGGAGCCATTGAACTCGGCTCTGCTGCCAGCCTCCTTCCCAGCAGTTGCACAGAGAAGGAAGCTGGCGGCTGAGCCGAGTCGAATCCTCAGCCAAGCCTCGGCAGCACACCATCTCTCCCCCCGGTGAGGGATCACTCCAGAACCGGTAGATGACCGTGGCCCTTTGTGTCGATTTCAGCGGGTGAAAGAGACGGATCTCACCAGAGGGAGCGCTTATTCCCCGGTCTCATTTCTGGGTCGGCTTAAGAAAAGGCAGCCCCTCGCCCTGGTCAAATTTTTACACACTGGACCTTTAAAGTTATTTAAGTTGGCTTAAATTGGCTTAAATCGGTTCATAATTAATACGAAAGAGACTTAAACCATCAACCATTTCATCAAGTAAATAGATGATAAATGTTTTATACAAGAAGAATGCTTAACTAACTCCGAACAACAATATATCAAAATGAAACAATACAATAAAACATTCTCGCCAATGTGGCATCTAAGACTATAACTGGTTGTCAACATATTTAACCATATTAATCCGCGTTATGATTATGATGGGGTATTTGGAAGATTTCCTGTTAAGCAGTCGTCGCTACGATCTCTACCTCTACCTCTCCTTCTCTACCCTGTATATTTGCGGGGTAAAGAGCGCTCGTTCTGGTGAGGTCCGACCAGTTTACTCACCAAAATCAACCCAATGGGCCACGCACGGCTGCTGGTTCTGGAGTGATCGTTCTTGCAAGGAGAGATAAGAGCCAGTTGAGCTACTAGAGGACCCTACATCTAAATATTACATGAGTTTGCTTTGATGGCGAGGCCTGCCGCTCCGTTGCTTTTTCTTGTACTAAATCATAAGAATGATCCTCCATTTTTCACAAACCAGTAACAACTTAAAACATGAAATCCCTTTCAGTCTCCACATTAAATATAAGACTCGCTCCTATGGGATAAAAGGGCTTTTTCTAAACAAACATTAAAACAAAGATTTTCACTCTCAGCTGAAGGTACACGAAAAACATAGTTTTGAATATTATTGTTAGAGAAATGAAAATATGACCTTTGCCCCACTTGTTCAAGACATCTTTCCACGTGTAATGTCCGGCGAATGATGGGCGGAGTGTTCTGTCTGAAGGACTAGATAGCCTGACCTGGTAGATAGGCTTACACTTTAAGCATATAATTATCCTGCTGGATCTGAATGGCAAGATTCTGGGATGAGACTTTCATCTGGGCGTGCCAGGATCTTCTTCAACAGACCTGTCTGCATAAACCCATATATTTACATAAGATAACTGAGACTCCAGAGTTCATTTCCTTCCTTCCATTACTTCAAATGATCAGAAGACAAGATTTTTCTTCAACAATTATATTCAATTTATTCAAAGAAATACCCCTAGATACCCCCTAAATGATACATACTGGACCTTTTAATGGAAGAACCCACTAACTGCTTTTACAGAGATCAGGTTTTAATGGATTATACAGTGTAAATTAGATCTTGTGGCTGGAATTGTAGCGATCAACAATGCTGAGAGTTGTTTACAGTTGCTAACAATGTTTCTGGTCTATGAGGTCAGTGATAAACATTGCTTTATTTTGTTGTTTTATAATTTTATTATTATATCTTGAATAAACTTTGATTGTTCTAACTGATATTTGTTCCCATTGTTTATATTTATATCCGACGATTTGAGGGAACACTTAATCATCACAGTCTAACACAGAGTCAGTTAAACTTCTTGGATACGGATCTGTCCAGTTAGGAAGAGTAAGGAATTGTGAATCAGCTTCATCTGCTTTGGTGCAAATGAAAGCGCTACCAGGTGGACAGAAGAGGCAACATCAGGACACCCCCCATAAATATTTTAGGTCTCCAGTTGGTGAATACCGACCATTTTTCTCTCTTCATCCTTCCTGACAAACTTTTCTCTAATTTTTCTTTTTGCTGGTGTCCTTTTCTCTGTTAGCATGATTGGTACCTGCAGCCCATTCTGCTGGACCAGGTAGCCAAGCTCCTCCAGGTTGGAACATTCACACATTAATCATGTGTACCACTTATTTTTATGTATCAGCTAACTGAGCGGGGCTTTGTCTAGAAAGATGTAGTATTTGGATGCTAAGGAGAAAAGCGACTGAGCTACCAGGTGCGGTGTGGGTGTGGGGGGGTGTTTGATGATGTATGTGTGGTATTACTTTGAAATATTAACTAAAAAAATATTCTTTTAAGGGAAATGTATATTTGTGATTGCATAATAAATGGCATTTAAGTCTGAAGTTGCTTATCAGGGCAAGTTGCCGTTTTTACCCGGTGTAGAAAGACTGTCCTGAATATCTAAAGACAAAAGTTTAAGATAATACGACCCATCGTTGCTCCCCCAGGGATTGGTCAAATGCAGAAAAATAATTTCACTATGTTGTACTTTATGTAGCTGTATGTGCTCAATAAAGGATTTCTTCTTCTTATGGATGAGCAACATTTTGTTGTTTATTTTTCATCCAGAGAAAATAACAGCTACTACATTTATTTACCCTTTACACATCCAGTTTAATATGGCAGATGCATTGAAATATTCATTTCAGTGCCTTTATTGTCATTGTTTAACTTAATGTCCAGTGGTCCAGAGGTGCCTAGTGGTACATACAATCACAGATAAGCATACACATTTTAAATTACATAAATAAGTCTAAAGAAGCAACAAGTTTTGCGAAACAGTTTAAGTTTTTTAATGGCACCTTGGTAGAAAGTTTTGGGGAATCTGTAAGTGTGGGTTTTGACGGACTTGTAGCAACTTCCAGGGGCAGCAGGTTGAAAAGGCTGGTGGTGACTTTGCGAGTCTGTATTAATGTTTGTGTTCTGATTGCGACATTGGGCTCAGTAAATGTGTTATTGATTGTGCTGACTTCAGGACTTTCAGAAGTGCTTTCAGTTGCAGCTGACAAACTACGCCGGCTTGCTGTGGGATAGGGGTCACTCGATGCAACAGTGATAGAAAGACAAAAGCGGCTCCTGGGATATGTTTGCTTATTTTATTTTTATTTTGCTGGAAGACCAATTTGACCCAATATCTCTTGTACACAATATTTACGTGGCCTCTCTGGCACATCTTCAGCCCCTCAAGCACAAACGTATCTCTCGGAGACCTTCAACCTTTTTCTTGCACAAAAGAAACTCATATCCACTTGCCCAACTTCAATGTCTCTATTGCACCCAATTTTTTTTGTGCACCCTCAGCATCTTTGGCTCAACTTTGCTTTTTCTCTTGATTTTCACTCAGCTTTCATCCAGTTTAGTGCTGCAAAGTTTTTGGTGTACTAAATGAGATTGTCTAATAAAAGTTTGTCACTGAGCAGCAACTTTTACTCTCTAATGATGGAGATCAGGTGAGGGTTGGAATGTAAGACCTTCAGAAAGTATTGATACCTTCGACCAAAGGTTCAACCAAACTGTATCTTGCCCAGTGCCACTGAAACAGGCATCTGTTGTTTGTTGCTCTGAGCTCATGGTTCATCTGTGAGCTAATGTTATCCCCTTTGTCTCTCTCATCCTCCCTGTTCTAAACTATATTTCTGGGATGAACCTGTACCCTCTGACTTGATATGTGTTATGGGGCAGCAGAGCTCTGACGTTCTGGAGCAGGACAGCAAACGTGTCCTGGTAGGCCCGGCTGTCGCTTGGCAGGGACTGGCTACTGTCCCACTCTGAGCATCAACAGAGTGTTTATAGCCGGCTGGTGTTCTCTGATATGTTGCTGCTCTGTGTGAGATACTCAGAGCTCAGATGTATCATTCATCTGTGTCAAACCGACAAACAATCAAGATACAGGAGGTTCAGGTCTTCCTCCTGGATGTGTGGATGAGGTCCAACTTGGCCTGGTGTCAGGATTTCCACTAGAGATGCACCGATTGAAATTTTCTAGGCTGATCAACGTTCACCGATTTTTATAAAGTACGTCCGGCTGATAACGATTTTGTCCGATTCCAATTTTTTCTTTTCTTTAGAGTTTAATTATGTGAATGTTTTTTGTTGTTTTTTTACCTGTAGAAAGTAATATACCCTCCGTTATCCAAGCCGTGCGTTTCTTAAACCAATTCTATGACATTTGGAAGTGAAAATAAAACTTTGTAAGCCTTGTTCAGTCCATTATGGTGTTCTTTACTTTGTAGCACTTTGAGATTTGATCCAAATGTAAAGTGCATTATAAATTAAATGTATTATTATTATTATTATTATCCATGTTGTATGTTGGCTTTGATCAGGGACTTCGGGGCTTGTGGCTGACACTGAGCTCCCAATAGCTTAAGCCACTCTTCCAACGTTAGCTTTTAACTTGCCATGGTCCTCAGGAGATTAAATTGTAGTGTGTGGTTTTGTTTTTTTTGCCGAACGCTTTCAGGGTTGTTCGCCAGAGCCCTCTTTGTACTTAAGTTTTAAAAGCATAAATGACCGTATTGATACATACATTCAGCGGAGTCGTTGCTGTCTCTGAGCTCCCGCTTGCTTTAGCCACTCTGCTAACGAGAGCTTCTTAACTTGCTATGTTCCTCGGGGTGATTAAAAATTAAATTCTTGATTAAGTTTGTTGTGCCGAATGTTTTCAGAGTTGCTCCTCAACAGCTGATTTTGTCTTTAAATTGCGAGCTTTGTGTTTTTCTGGTGTTCTTGTGAAATGTTTGGAGCCGTGGTAACTCATGCTTGGTGTGCGTGTACAGCGCATGCGTGCGACCGGCACGGAACTGGCCTTCACTGTCTCTGCTCGGCCCGTAGAACGTTGCACCTCTAATTTTAACATAGAGGTTGGTCTTGTCTTGAGGTCACAAGTGTTAATTGTACCTTGGAAAATCAGCTTGTACTGCAAAACATTGTAATTCATTTCTTTTTACATTTTTTGAAAAGGATGAAGCCTTTCCCTTTGTTTCCTTATAGACGAGTTATTGAACAAAGAATCTGACCATGCAGATTAAGACAGCCTCAGGTACTAAACCGTTTGTATCTTCTCCCACTAATAATTAGACAAATTTATTGCCTGCTTTTGTTGAGCCTCCTGAATTACAGTAAGTTTAGTGTCAACTTATTGAGCTATCAGCTGAGCTGTATTTTCAGCGTTCTGGTTGATGAACCAGCAGCCGCATGTGGGTCTGGGATCTTGCGGCTATTCATACACACTGACAGAGTGACGTGTAACAGCTGTAGGGCAGATCTAGAAATTGTCTCCCCTACCTTCATTCAGCACAGCAGCTCTGGACTCATGACATCATTCATTGTGCTCCAATGCAGACCTGCGTTTCCTCCCCTCTGGTCCAAATTAGAGGTTTATCTGATTTTATTTTTCCGTGGGTGGATTTTCTGCATGGCTGACTAGGTGACTCTACTACCGAGTGAATGGCTCGTCTGCCTCGCAGGCTGTTCCCGCTCAGTCATCCTTGGTTGACAAGGTGCCACCGTGGGATTTGCCAGTCAAATCTTCCGGAAATCAAACTAACAAGCTCTGACAGGAACCACCGTGCTACCTGCTGGGATGGAGCCAACAGCTTTCTGGGTTTTTCTCTGAAAATGCCTCATAGGCTTTCACTCTCTCTATGCTATCGACATGAATCTGGCGTTTACTGTCAAAGGTTTTATTATGGTAATGAGTTGTCTGCGGGGAGGTCAAACTGAAAGTCTAAACCAAAGACCTTTACAACACAGATCGTCAGCCAGATCAGTGTCTGTCACTAGGAGAGTGTCCTTCTTTCTTAGACAGACAACAGATTGTATCCAGAAAACACAGACTTTCACTTCTGCTGAAACCAGATAAATACACATGAACAGATGATTCACTGTGACATCATTATTGACAAACCCTGTCCCACTGCATCAGGCACGAACTCAATCTCTGTGTCTCCAGTTTTTACTGAAAATAATAAAAAAAATTTCACTCCATAAGGTCACTTTGACACCATGCCCGTGTGTGTGCTGTCGGATGTTGCAAGGCCAGACGCAATAGTACCAACGAACCTGACCAGGATTCCTGTTACTCTCATCAACACCAGTACTGATTTCTCCAACAAAACAGTCAAGGTTTGTTTACATCAAGTCTTTTATTTCTCTCATTCTCCGATAAGACTGTAAAAGCCTGGATTTTTCTAAGAGAATATATATAAATAATGTAAATCCCACCGCCTATAATATGACCATCTTGTCAACTCATGGCAAAAGGGGAATATAATAAGCACATTAGCAATACCTTATCAGAGAAATAATAATTTATAAAGTAAATAAAAATATCTATTAATTGATGATGAATAACTGAAAATCAAACTTCTGTTTGAAACCAGTGGAAGTTTGCCCGTGTTGGCCGGTAGAAAGAATGCAGGTTTCAATCACTCCTACGTTGGTGCCGCAGTTCAGACCCGACGGCTATTGTCCACTTTAATATAGTTGATGCGAGCAACAAATGGTTTCTGTGGACTTCAAGAATCTCATATATTGCCAGTTCTTCAGTAAATCCCTTGGGGAAATGAGCTGTGGGATAGAAGGTGTGTTATTTAGCTCTTTTGGTTTTCACAATGTATTTCTGCGATATAAATATCAAGAAAATAACATCAGGTCCACAGCTTATTTTCCCATGGGATTAACGTCATAAATACTATTTTCTGATGTGGTTTTCATCAGTTGAAAGGCTCTCAGTGAAATTTGGCAGGGCTTCCGTCTGAGAACTGTTTTTACTTTGACACTAAGTCAAGTGTTTTCTATTTCTCCAGGGGAAAGTGGTTCATAAAGGTCCACTGGTATCATCAGCAGCAGACCACTTCATCCAGAAGACTGTCATCCAAGGTAGATCTCAAAACAAGTTCTGGTGTATATCAGCTACTGGGTTCTCAGAATTTTCAGAGCAGAGATGTGTCCAACTATGATTAATGTGTTAGACAGATATGTTGAGCCTAAAGCCAGAGTATTCCACGTCACCAGAGCAGTTCTCTTTTGAGCTTGAATGCCATGGTAACTTGCTGCACACCTTACCTGGTCCAGAGGTGTTCATGTTCGGACTTTTCAGTTAGAATAACTACTAGCAGAGCCAACCAGAGATATAGACCCCCTACAGTGCTTCACGTTGAGTTTTTTTCCCCGACAAGATGCAGAAAATATTCAAAACTGGCCATATACCAAAATATATATGAATTTAGAAATGTTTTAAAACTTCAGCCATAATTATCATGTTGGTATTAAATCATTGGACCAAGAGGAGTTTCAGTCATGATCTGTAGGTGATGTTTGTGTTGTACACTATCTTCTACTTATTGGATATAGTTAATGAATTATAATACATTTCAGTGTAGTCATTTCTGTCATACACTTGTAAAAATGTAACCCAAAATTTAAAATAAAGAAATAACTTTTTCCAGTTTTCATACTGAAAAAGTTTCTTCTGTTATCAAATGTTCCAAAATGTACATTTGATATTATTCAAAGTTCTCGACCCTAATATTTAAAAGTTTTTTTTTTCATTTATTTGATAAGCTTCTGTTAGGCAATATTAAATCACATAGACATTTCCTTGTGTTAGAGACTTATGTATTTCCCAATTCACAATATATCTTTCAGACATGACAGATTAATCATCTAAATACCTCATCTCCTTGGTCTGAGTGAGAAAGCATCCGTCTTTCTTTCATTCCATTTTTGAGAAACATGTTCTGGTTGCATCTGATTTGCAGAAGAAGATTCTCAACCGAATGCGTCGTCCATTAACGTAATCCTGTTGGGAGTGCTGGCAAAGGACTTCAATCAAACTGTCAATCAAGGGGTAGGTCGACTCATTCCTCAAAAATATATTTCAGACCAAAGCATGTTTGAAGACTTAAGCTTAATCAATTAAATGCATGAGAAATCCCCCCCAAAAAATCATTTAGATTTAAATTAAATTTAGAAGCTTGCAATAACTCATTAATGGGACATTAATGGAGAAATCTGCATGAATTTTATGAAAAACCTTCCTGCGGCTAAAATTCATGCAAATCCGTGTCATTTTGCTCCAAAAACAATTAGAAGCAGGTTTCAAATTTTGCTTAATATGAAGGCAAACAAGGTTTTTACTAACTTTCATGTGTATTTCAGCTGAAATCATATACTTTGTCATTTTGGAGTCCTCTCGCTGAGATGTTTTTCTGTAATCTTGTTTACCTACAAACAGACAAACGCACAGGAGTGAAAACATAACCTCCTTTATAAATCAACTAAATATTAATAAAAAGAATAAACAATACAAATGAAGTTATAGATACTAAAACACTACATAATTAAAGTTTAAAAAAATCTACATTTTCCGTTCCTCTCAGATACTCTGTTAGTTGCAAAAAGCTGCATCATCAAAGTTTTTTTTGTAGTTGATGGGACAACTGAAAGAAAAGAAGCAGAGAGTCTGAGAGGTGGTCCTGGTTCCTAAACTTGAATCATGCCTCTAAGAAAGTCTGGTTTAATGTCATATTGTGCCATATAGAATAATATATATATTTTTTTAAATCAATACCAAAACTAACAGGTAGCCAGTCTAATGACTTTACAATAGGTGTAATGTGTTCTCTCCGCCTGGGTCTCGCCATCACTCGTGCTACAGAATCAATTTTGAATGAACAGAGATGACTGAGAGGAATTTGGATTAGAGTTTAATTTAACAATAAGGACCTGCTGGGCCTTGGTGAAGGCCCAACAGATCGACTTACTGTCCCTCTACGAGCGTTAATGTGCATAATCATATGCAAAATGACAAAGCAGAGGAATGAGCTTCCTAAGGTCATAGAAATAATCCCAGGGCTCCAGCTAAATACCTCTGGGCTTCCGACTCTACCTACCGACACCTGAAAAAATGCTTTTCAGTCAGTTTGCATGAAAATCTGAGCATCTTAAGCGCATTATTCTGAAAAAAGTAGACCAGGCTCCTAAGAAAAATGGAAGGAATGTAGGCGTCAGTTTTAATTTACTGCAACAAATCAAAACGTTATGTGGAGATTGATAATAAACAATCAATGATGATGATTGCATTTCTCTGTTCTCTCAGCCCTACCGATCAAACATAACAGAATAACCACCGACAAGTTCAGCTTGAGCAGCACTATGGATGATCTCGTTACGATGGAACCTTTCAGTGGGTTTGCATGTATTTGGCAGCAAATTAACATTTTTGTTCTCAAAGGCGATGGGCTTGACGCGAGAAAAAGGTCAAAAATATTCCACATTGTGATTCCACGGCGACTGGGTTGCAGGTCTTGTTGGGTGATCCTGCTCTGTTTTGGTTAGTAGCTACTATAAGATGATATATTGAATGTGACAGATTTATAATGATTAGACAATAAATACGAGAATGAAAAGTGTCCCTGTCAGACGCAGAGGGGTTTGGGGAAGTTTCCTATCTGCTTTCAATCTGAAAGGGGAAAGCCAATCGCAATTACAAAGCCTCCCTACGATGAATATTCATGTGATGCTGATTAGAAGACATCGTTTATTTCCCCACAAAAACAGAGTTGGATATTTAGACGCTTTCTCAGTGGAAATTGTGTTTTGGGAATCGTAAAATCTGCTATTTGAATTTGGTATTGAGCTAAGTTATACGTGTGATGTTTTAATTAGCATTACAATGATATGTGGGATTATATGAATGAATTTACATATTCTGCACGTTTAGAGGAATGTGAGGCTATTTTTGAATTAATATTGTGTGCATTGGAAATATAGAAGCTAACCAGCATATCATTTAAATAATCTAAAAGGTCATTTGATACATATGTAAAATAACACACAAGTAACATAACACAAGTTTATTATCCCTTAGCTATTATAATTCTTCAAAACATTTTGTATTTTTTCGACACCCATTGGTTATATTTAGATATTGGGATTACCTACTCTTTAGTACTTTTCTGTATCAGAGTCTGATATTTAATTCAGCTTTGTCTTTGGTGACTCGATTTCAATGATATCAGTGCACTATTGTTCACTCTCCTACGGTTATAAAAGAGCTGTACTGCGTTATATCAAATGCGTGTCCTGCTGCTGCTGCTGCTGCTGCTGCTGCTGCCGCTGCTTTGTGTGCAAAGAGTTTAACTGATATTGCTAAATGTGGCTTTTATTGTGAAGTAACGACAGTCTTCCGTGATCTTTAGCTGGTCAAAAAGTCTGCCTCTTGCAGAATCAAACCCCACTCTCTGTTACCACAGTAACCTCGAGAGAGTCGGGATCAACATGGACAGAAACCTTAAGGATTAGAGATTTAATGATTGCTTCAAAGAATAGATGATCGTAAACTCCGTTAATGTCTTCATCGTTCAGGGCTCATCTGTGACTGTTGACCCACCACAGCGCCAAATCATCACAGCTGCATCTGGCTGTGCCAGTTTACCCTGATACTGTCACTGCTGTTTGTAGCTGTGATGGTGTCAAGAGTGTGACTCTGTTTTTGACCTGGATATAGACACTGAACGCATCAGTGATAATCCTCCTGTCGGCGACATCTCGCTGTGTATTTGGTTTCCCTACAACGGCGTCTTGATAGAACCCAAAGTGCCGTAGAGCTCTGTGAAGTCATCACAGCCTAAGCCAGCGTGTTTGGCTGTAGATCAGAGTTTGTCAGGCAATGTGTCTCTGCAACATGATTATTCAAACTATCTGCTCCCCCTTTGTCAGGCTCTAAAGCCGTCTCCAGGGCAGCTGATTCCAAACAAAAGACAATTCCCATTTTTCACACCAGCTTATCATTGGCAGCTTGTAATGCCGTCTTACTTACTGTCTCTCAGGATGTTACATCTCCTGCTTGAATCTGTCCACAATCAGAGAAGAAAGATCTCTCTTTATGTCTGTGCCCTCTCATGTTTTATCCCTGATTTCTCTGCTTATTGTTGTTTATTTTCTTGTTTCTTCCAGGATCTGGTGGTGGCTTCTGGCTTCACTGTGGGCAAATCTCCCACAGTTCATAAGGACAAGTTGCACCCCTTTAACCTGCTGCTGTCAGGAGATGAAGCCTGCATTTATGTGAGTACTTAACCTAAGTAGTACACGCATAATACTTTACATGAGTAGTTCTTTTCTGATCCGTTCTTTCACAGCATTGTGCTTCTTTTCAAACCTCGTTGGTCGAATTGAAGTCATGTCTCGTGCTTTTGCCTGCTGTTTGATTGAGCTGGCGCCGACCAAAGAATTTGACGCAGTGCAGTGGCTCATAATCTGGTTCAGTTCAGTTTGCAATATTTTTATATTATTTTATATTTCATATTATATGTATTTTTTTTTACATATATTACTTCAATTTAAAAGTATTTCAAGTGCACTTAAAGACCCTCTGCCCATCCTCTGTTTCTAAGCTCATGCATCAATCATAACCTGTTTGTATATATGTGTGTGTGTGTGCGTGTGTCTGTGTGGGTGTGTGCGCACATATCTGCAGGCAATAACTGACTGTTATATCGTAGGATCTTCTGTTTGAGCTGTAAATTGTAAATGGTTCCACCTGTACTGCGTCTTAATCTTTGTCAGTGTCAGACAGACATGGTAACTGGAGACGTGTCTCTGTTTATATATTCCCTCTCACGTTTCAACCTTTGACTCAGACTGACAACAGTCAAAACCAAATACAAAGCATGTGTTTATATAAGCTAAAATCACAATTGTGCTATAAATGTCATTCGGCTGCACTTTTACTCGAGACAGCGACACTTTTTAAATAGTCCACACAACTCAGTCATCCTGACATTTTAATGCGAATATTAAATTAAAAGTCGGTGAATCTGAAATAAACACTTTAATGAGAAAAATATTCCGGGGATTGGGAACGCCCCTAAATGAACACATTTCCCATATCAAAGAAAGACAATCTAAATCAGTAGAGGACTCTCGTATATTTTGTGATTTATATCTTGCCTTTATATAATTTTGTTGCGAAACCTCGCAAATAATATGAACAGGTATGTTGTGATTTGTGGGGGGGGGGTTTGTCCTTTAGAGAGCCATTAAATCAGTAGTATCAGAACCAAATGTGCTATTAATAAGTCTTGTTGTTCCTAAAATCATATTTTTGTCTACTGTTTCTATGTCCTATTTCTTCTTGTCCCATTGAGACATTTTTTCTCAGACTATCGATATACAGTTTCAATCATAAGGTCCATTACAAAAAAAATCTAACTATCTCCCATATTGTGTTAAGTTTTTTTTCAATAACCGACACTAGCGAGTGGAGGGAATGGATTTCTCTTTTGGGGTTAAATAATGGAACAACAACAATCTCCAATTTTTTTAAAGTTAACTTTAGCTTCAAAATGGCCGGTTTATTATTAAATAAATGGTTGTTGGTTTTGAGTGTGTTATACCCCCTCAGAAGAAGAACATGAAGTGTGTACCTTTGTCTATGCGTTAGTCCCTAAAAGGGAGTAGTCTATCCAGCTCTTCCAAAAACCCATGGAAAGACTTCAGTGAAATTTCAAACATGCTTAATGGGAACCGCAAAGGTGTGCACACCTCCATCATTTATTTCTTAGATTTGCTTACTTCATTTTTTATGTATTTTTAGATGGAAGCTTACAATGATTAAATAAGACATTTAGATTTTTTCTCTCATCCTGTTAAGTAATTTTTCCTCCAGCAAAAAGGTTTGCCATGGTAATGTCTCCCCTCTCTCTTATTTTCTTTAGGTGTCCCACTTGCCCCCCCCTCCAGACCCCACATCCGCACTGGCTGTTAAGAGGAGCTTGGCGGTTCCCACTGAGGTCAGTGTAAGGTGCCTGGTTTGCTGAAGAGACTGCTGGAGTTGGATTGGCTGGCTGGCTGTCTGACCCAGGGTCACCTTGGCTGGCTGACCCAGGTTCACTTTGACTCAGGGTCACCTTGGTTGGCTGACTCAGGGTCACCTTGGCTGGCTGACCCAGGGTCACCTTTGTTGGCTGACTCACCCAGGGTCACCTTGGCTGGCTGACTCAGCGTCACTTGGCTGGCTGACCCAGTGTCACCTTGGCTGGCTGACCCAGGGTCACCTTGGCTGGCTGACCCAGGGTCACCTTGGCTGGCTGACTCAGGGTAGCCTTGGTTGGCTGACCCAGGGTCACCATGGCTGGCTGACTCAGGGTCACCATGGCTGGCTGACTCAGGGTCACCCTGACTGGCTGACCCCGGGTCACCTTGGCTGGCTGACCCGGGGTCACCTTGGCTGACTGAGTCACTGTCTCACCAGACATTGATGAGGCGATGACGTTTGTCACTGTCTTCAAACCTCCCAGGTTTTAATTACTACTTTATTTAATTATTGCGGGGCTGAAACAGAAAACAGGTGGAATAAAATTGTCACAAGAACAGAACAAGAAGAAGTGTTTTAGTAAACACACTTTTTGTTTTACCAGAATACTTGTGACCTTTGTCTTCAGGCCATTAGTCCTGACCGTGCAAATGCGTCTTGTCATAAACTCCGTCCTAATTTGATTTGATAGAATTCTGTCATAATGTTATTTTTTTGTAATGAGGCATAACATAAAGTTAACAGAAATGTTATATATAATAAAATGTCTGTTTATTATACAATACATAAACATGAAGGAGGGCAAAGTCAAACCCAATGGAAGAACCTTAAACCTACATTCTTCATAATTATTATTTTTTTTATGCTTTTGTGAGATCAAATGAGGTAATGACCCTTACATTCGTTTGATTAATTAGCTGTATAAATGTATTCCTATTGAGTTCATTGCTATCGCCATACCATTAGTTTCAATTTTACAAAACCATTGCTTCACCAATTTATAAATCATTGTCCCATATAAAGTAATATAAACGATATAGCAGGGTATGATCTCGGGCCACTTTATGATAAAACATTCAATATTGTAGCAACTTGTACACGAATGCAATAGAAATTTTTCAAATATACACGAATTAGAGTTTAACTCATTAGCTACTGTAAATCTGTAAAAGGAGTAAATGGAGAAACCACAGATAACCAACCCTTATTGTGCCTCATCTCCTTAATAATACGACACGTTACGGAACATTGTCAAATTAGAGCTACTTGCCAATATGCCAAACAGCATAAGATACATAATTGCAATGTATCTTAAGATGAGTTTGCTGTATACTTACCTTAGCTACGGATTTATCTCTTTAACTTGAACTTATTTCTCAGGTTTTCAGGAGGGGAAAGGTTCCTAAGTACACATACACACCACTGGGTGACCTGAAGGCTGGATCTGTGGTCAATGTGTATGGAGTGGTGCTTTTCTTCAAGCAGCCATTCAAGAGCCGTGGCACAGGTCAGCCTAGAGCCAGGCCTTACAATGAAAAGAAATGGGCTTCCTGTATATCTTTGGTTCTCTAACATATAATACATAGTTACAGTAAAATTATTAATAATATGTAGAAAATCATGTACTTCCATTTGTACCATTCCAGATCGTTTATTATATCTGAGTGTAGTTTCTTGCTTAGTGTTGTCGAGATTTACACAATGCCACGGTGCATTTACGGAAAATTACAACTCAACACCAGGTGAGGCTTAACTGCTATTACCGAGAATCTTTAAGAGACATTTTTTTAAATGGTGAATCAACTGTTGTCGGGTTTGAGAAGAGAAGCGTTCAGAACTCAGCTGACATCTCTTATGAAGTGATAAAAGCTAAATCAGTGCTGCGAGAGCAAAGGATGTTTTTTTTTTTCTCGAGGAAGTGTCTCTGAACTATAACACACTCAGAAAGGTGTTTCAGGAGTGTGATGTAGAATATAATTTTGTCAGTTCATATATGAATAGTCTCATAATAGACAGATTTAAAAGTTTTGCTGCTTGTCGACATCACCCAGAAAGCTGCATCAATATAATACTCAGAACCTCTTGAAGGTTATTCAGTCGTTTACTTTCTTTTTCCTGCTCACAGACTTCAGCCTCGATCACTTTTCGCAAGAAACACCCCAAAACTGAATGGTAAAAAGAGCAATGAAAGAGATAAGACAATAAACCCCAGACTGTTAACTCTGAGCGGACCTGAGTCCATTCATCACACGAAGTTGGCACAGTTATTGTGTTTATGTTCGAGCGTGTGTTTGGGAGGGTTAATGAAGAACAGCAGCAATGCTGAAAATATCCAATAAATGTTGTCATTGCTCATTCGGGATTTTATAAAAAGGACAAAAAGATTTTAAGTCGTTTGTTTTAATTTATCAAATTTTTTTTATTACAAGACTTCATTATAATGCGTCAAAGGCATCGTTCTTGGTCAAAGGAAAATGGTAACAAAAATAGTTCAATCAAAGAGTGAGTTTGATTGATTGATCCACAAGCACCTTTCTTCCCACAGACTCCTGCTCCAGTCTGAAGATTATAGATCAGTCCAAAAAGAGCATCGGCTGCACAATCTTCAGTGAGAAGCTGCAGAATCACCCACAAATCTATCGAAACGGAGACGTCATCCGCATGCACAGAGTCAAGGTCCAGCCTGGATTAAAGCTCCATCATGTTTCCAATCATGTGTTGTGTTGCTAAAATAATAATACATTATATTATTAAACATTATTGCAACATTTCAGCAAGAATGTTTTCCTCTCCTCTCTGCATAGGCTCAGTTTTTTAAAGATTCCATCACACTGATCAACACCTTCGGTTTCTCCGTGGTGACATTTGACGGCGCTGTGGGTGCTCCTGTGGAGCCAAGGACCTCCAGCCTCTCCTTCCACTTTGACCAGGAGGACCGTCGGACGGTGGAGGAGCTGAGATCCTGGGCCAACAGCCAAGATATCCTCCCCTCTGTTCTCCTAAACCCTCTGTCTGCCGTTCAGCCGATAGTTTACTTCGACCTGATTTGCCAGCTTCTGGCCAAAGCTCCTATGGACAGCACTTGCACCTTGCTTAAGGTAAGAACCCTGGGAACTACAGATAAACTACCGAGCAGCAGCCTCTTCTGACTTGTTTCGAGTCTACACATGAAGCTGTCTCACACAGCAACACCACCGCTCTGTTAACAGAACTTATAATTCCAGTTTTGTGTCTAATTTGCATCAAATGAAATGAATTCATTTTGATGATTGATTTAAAAAAATAATGCATTAGATTCTAAATGTTCATTAGAAGCCAGTTTTGAAACTCTCCCTATGTCTATTATTGTAAGGGCCCCTCCAAGGACATTAACACATTTATGATATATGATACTCTGCTTAGGTTCCAGGGAAAAGGGTTCTTAACAGTACCTCACACAGTGAAGGCCACTGACTTAATGAATGTGGCAACATTTTGAGCATTAAAAGCATATCAGGATCAATGATCATCAAAAGGAAGACTTGAGTGTAGCCTTCTCATCAGGCATGATGATGAAAACATGGACCACAGAATATGGATAAGTGAACTCTTCAGAGGGTCCGCTGTAATCAGAAATCATTTGATTGTAGGTTACAGTTTATTTCCAATGACTATCAGATCCCTGCTGTCACACGCTGCACATGAAAAAAATAATATTAAAGGAGGGTTTTGTGACTGTCCCTGAAAGGTTGCTGAAATTTCATCTGTGAGGATGAATTCTATTGGGCCCCTGACGGTCTCTCTTCATATTACTGACTTTCCCAGAGTGGCAAGTATCTTTGACTGGACCAATAGTTTGTAACGGGTGTGTTTCCTTTCATGAAAGATGGAGTAAGCCATTATGAGCTGTAACTATGGTTTATGAAGCCTGTACAGTACAGAATTTAAGAAGCAGATCAGATTCGGTGTGGATCAACCAGTCTCATTTGCTACAGCTGGAATTCGCCTCTCTGCTAATTTCAAACCCAGGATGATGATAGAGAACGTGGATAACATGCAGTTCTAATTGGTCTTGAATATCGACTAATGGATTCAATACACGTTTGCCTTTGAGGAGGACGATCGTAAGAAATCTGGTGCCCACTGAACGCTATCCATGTGCTGCTAAAGATCTGTGTCTTTTTCTTTCAGTCAACTTCCCGTTAACTAACATCTAGTAGTCCCTGATGCTTAGTCCTGCTGGAGGATAAACTAAGCTTTTAGTATGCTGGCGGAAACCTGGGATGGATTTGGGCACAACAACGACTAAACTTGTTCAATGTTCTATATTTAATCCTCTATAAGAAGCATCTGTATCTAGATACAGATCTAGGAGTTGATCTGTATCGATGGATGTTTCCTGCTAATGAGCAACAAAAAATACAAGTGTTCACACTGCAGCGCACAGCGGTAACAGTCACGACACTGTTTATTGTCGGCTTCCATCCAGTTTGTTCCAACCTGCGTGTTTTTTATTCCCCACAGTCCCCTTCTTGTTTGATCTTGCTGCTGATGTTGGTGTAATGGTTGCCATGTTAGAAAACAGGATAAATGTCTTGTTCCTCTGTGGAGCAAAAATCGGCTCCACATTGTGATTTTTCCTTTGAAGTAAGTGCTGTGCCTTCAGCCTTCATCTGCCCTCTTCTAAATCTACTTGACAGTCCATTGGCCTCAGTGAGAGGAGCTCTCACATTTTTTATTTTGGTGTTGAGCTGTTTTACCTGCCATCTTGGTTTTGTCAGAACAGAGATGAGGCTGTAAGTTGCTGGTTCGGTGCCAGTGAGGCTCGTAGCGGAGATCATTTTGAGCAGCATTTGGCAGTGACTGCTGATTGGCTGCCAGGACGCTTTAACTGCTGTTATACAACAACCCTTCAGAAACGTAGAAAGTTATTAAAGGATAGATTGGTATAGAGTCGCAAAATTCAATATAAGCAGCTGACACATTACCGAATTACTTGATTTATTAATGGATCAGTCACTTTACTGAGAGCATACTATTTTCACAGTTAGAAGTAGACCAATTTTTGTGTTATTTTTCAATTTAAAACAATAACCATTTTTTTCTCACTCCTCTACAGACATGTAATGATTTTCTACTTCTCAGTTTCATATTGTTGTAAACTCTACATCTTTTGAGTCTTTGGACAGTTGAGACTTTGAGACTCTCATCATGGCCCCTTTGAAATTCACTCTTTGCGCATTTTATAGAATAAGCATTAATCTGCTAAATAGAATAGAAATTGTTATAATAATGAGTAATGAACATAATCATCACATTTTTCTTCTGGCCTCTACTGGAATCTAGTGGAGTTTTCATTTATTTGGTTGCTGCTTCTTCTTCTTTCTTCCTCCACCCAGATACAACCGAGATGAGTGAAATTGTGGAGAGACAGGATTAGTCATTATGGTGTTATGTACTGTGTGGTAATATAAATTTGTTGACCTTAACAGATTTTTCCAAACGATTTATTTCATGTTAGCTTTCTTTTTATAGCTGCTATTGGCCATTAAGCTACCAAGTTGTGTTAAGACCATTATGGGATGGTGTTGCAAATCAGTGAGCAGGATGTTTTATGACAATTTTGGAATTTTATGTGCTTTTTTTCCTTTTTCTAATGGGATGAGTCAAAGGGTTGTATGTTAATGTGAGTTTATGTGTTAATGTCTTCGGTTTAAATTTTTAAGCTCCGTAGAATTCTACAAATGTAGCCCCAAATCACAAATATTGTCTGAGGAGGTCTTTCTAATCCTCCTGTTCTTCATACTGAGAGATTACACAGAGTTTCTCTCAAGGCAAAGCCTTTGTTTTATTGTAGAATTTGATAGTTTCAATTAAATTCCAACAACATTATTTATCCCACCGGTGGCAATTCATTGTGAGGAGCTCGTACTAAAAACCCATCAACACAAAAATACGGATCAATGCACAATGAGCTGCAAATGGAATTGATGCTAAATAAGATAAATAGATTCAAAGAGATAAACAGTGTAGAATGTGTGACTTACAGTGACTATATTTGTATTGAGGTGTTTAATGTAACTAGATGGAAATGATAAAAACTGTCTTTCTCTCCAAATTCCCAGATAATACCCAGCACTAAAATAAGGAGGAGTCTTACATAACGGCCACCAACCACCAATGTCATTAAAACGTTGATGGTTTGTTATCTGCACCACATGTCTCATGGTTTATCCAGTGTAATGTAAATTTCTGTTGCACAATCTTGTCATACTCTCCACTCTGATGAAAACAGTTGCTCTATTTCACACTGATTAATTCCATACAGTTACGAAACAACTGTCAACAGTTTCTACTCTCACTACAAATGTATCATATTTAATGGTTCTCATGAACAGGAAGAATTAACGTTTGCCTGCTGGAAGACACTGCTTGTGTCTTAACGATTTAGAACATAACCTGAAGTGAGAGTTTTAAGCACACTGTTAAAGATCTCAATATATAATTCTGCTCTCTAAGAGTTTTCCTTCATTGGAACTGAGGTCATGATATGAACTCTTATTCTACTGTCAGATTTAGCTTAAGTCGTGGCAGAGTTGGAATGCCTGACTCCTCTTCACCTTTATTACTCTGTCTGACTCTTTCTGTTCAGCAGATTCGGAACCTTCTAGTCTTCCATGTTTCCATGTCATTCCAGGTGTGGGATGGGACCAAGTGTCCTCACAATTTTCTGAAGGCGACGGTTGAGCCGAACCTCATAGAGGGACGATCCTCCTTCTCTACAGAGATGGAGAAGCTCGTCGCTGACCTCTTCGTCTACGACAACCACGTGGAGATCTCCAGGCAGCTGAAGGTGAGAGCTCACTGATAAAAACTTAATTGTAAACATGATTTATTACAACTATGATGATAAAACTTCATGCATAACTCCATCAATTCTGAACCTAGAAGTGTCATAAACATCCTGCAGTTAATGATTATTTTCCCGTTACACTTACTGCATACAGTGAATGTGGAGACATATAATCTAATGCCATGTGTATTCTAATATGTGGAGACATATATTCTAATACCATGTGTAAACTGAAAACTGCTGACCTGGGATCAGATCACCCACATCTATTATATTGTCATACTGCTCGACATCCTCTCAGTGACACCACCATGGTCTCAAACATGAAATTGGAGATTAAGTTCCAGTAATCACAAAATATTTGGTTGGCTGGCCACTAGAGGTGTACCGATTGGTCGGCCGGCAGATTGATCGGCGCCGGGTGGCCTAGTTTGATATAATCGGCAATCGGCCGAGCAACCTCACTTGAGGCTGATTGGGTCCTGGTTACACACATGAGCTGTAGACGCACAAAATGCATGAGCTAGCACGGCAACAAACATCTCGCGAGTAAACCAGAAAACACAAAGCTCGCCATTTGAATGACCAGTAAGGAAAGAATAGGCTGTGGAGGAACAACACCGGAAACCTTTTGCACAACAAACAGAACCACACAGTTCAAATGTCATCACGCCGAGGAGCATAGCAAGTTTCAAGAAGCTTACGTTGACAGAGCGGCTGAAGCTAGCGACAGCACAGAGCTAGCCACAGAACCCCGGAAGTCACTAAACAAAGGTAACATATAACATATTACGCTTTTACAAAGTTTTACAATTGTACAATTTGGTTAAGAAACGTAACCGCGGGGAGGACGGAGGGTACATTCATTTAAAAAAGTCAGAACACATACATAACCCATAACCAGCCTTGCTACTTCCACTGTAATCCTTCCGTATTAGAGCACTTCAAATAAACTTCTCATTAATGTTGCATACATTAATAGTGTATTGTAGTGTATAGTGAGTAGTGTATTTTAAAGATACACTACTCATTGCAATGGCTGCACCTCTATTTGTGTGTCTGTGTGTGTGATTGGAGGGGGAAAGCAGATCTCTCGACCCAACACTCTGAGACACAAATTACATTGTGTCTTTAACAAAGTCACATTGAATTACAAGAAACACCACCCACACGCGCACACACACGCACACACAGATACACAACGTGTTGTGTAATAGCAGGGACTCCACTATTCCTTTTTTTCTTCAACAGGTTTAAGACCATTGGCCAATCAAGCCTTGGATGCATTTCTAAATATTTTTTACCCCTTCGAACAGATGTATTTTATGTCCTCACAGACTTGAAGGGATTTAAACTTAAAATGTCAAATTCAGTTTTTTTTGTTTTTTTTTACTTAGTTATTCAATTATTTATACTTCTTCATCTGTGAAACTGCTAACATAACAGGCACAGACATTTGTTTCTACCATACAAGGTAATTCAACCATCTATCCACTGCCTATAACTGCTTCTGTGCTGGAGCCTATCCCAGCTGGCACTGGATGAGAGGCGGGGTAAACTGTGAACAATTCAAATAAACAACCATTCACCTCACACTTAGAAGCATTTAGAGTCACCAATCCACTAACGCTGCATCCTTTTGGACTGTAGCATGGAGAGTGAATACCTGCAGTGAACCCACACAATCACAGGTAGAACCAATAACCTCCCACTCCTCACCACTCTACTGCTCAACATCAAACCACTGTTTTAATATGTAGAAGATTTTCAAGATTTTTGTGAAGACAAACTGAGATACTCGAGGATTTTGCTTGGGTGGATTCAATAAACATTTATCAGTTTTTTCTGAGTTGAATTGATTTATCGTTAAAATAACTGAAAGGTGAATCAAAGAACACTCGGTCGAAACTCCAGCCTACCTGATAAATACTAAATGTGTCGGCAGCAGAAAGTCACATCAGTGGCTCAAACTCAGAGACAAAATCTCAGTATTTCCGCAGCTAGGTTGAGAGAGCTTTTAGTTAAGTACAAACAAATATTATACATGCATGTGAGTGAAATATTTTTGCAGTACATATATAGAAAGAAAGAAGAAAGAAACTTCCTTAATCCCCACAAAAGAAATTTATATTGTATAAACTGACAGCTGGGACAGCTGACATTGCTCATACTCTGTTTTAGGGATATACAGTATATGTGCGTTACCTCCTCTGTTCAACAGAGAACAACATCATTAGCTTTGTTTGAATTATTGATAGATGCATTATTATTGCAATTTTCTTAGCCGATCACTTATTTTTATCAAGTTTGAATGGCCAATATGATTTTGGCCGATTCATTTTTTTCTTCTATTTTCTTGAACGTTTTAAAACCATGATTGACAGCATACATACATAGATACAGCGGGCTGCTGGCTGGCTCTGCTGTCTTGTTAGCTTTAGCTGCTCTGCCGACGTTAGCTTCTTGAAACTTGCCATGTTCCTCGGGGTGATTACATTTGAAACTTTTTTGGGTTTGTTCCTTCGCAGCTTATTTAGTCCTTACTGGTGTTACAATTTACGAACTTTGGGATTTCTGGTTTGCTGGTGAGATGTTTATAGCCGTGGTTGCTCATGCACGGCGTGTGTATTTGGCGTTTACATGCTGCCGGCACCGAATCGGCCTCAGTGAGGATGCTCGACCGAATGCCGATCAGAACAAACTAGGCCTCCTGTCAATAATCGATCGTTCGAGCGGCCAATCAATCGGTGAAACACTGAAAATAAATAAGTAAAATGATCAGTAATCTTATTGGTATTGTCCTTGAGAAATAGGTCATAATCTGTTATTGGTATCGACAGCAAAAAAAAAATCTAACCTAATCTATTTACCTTTAATGGAACTTAAAGTAATGTAAGAGATTTGATGCTTTATTGCCAGACCAATTTTGAAAAATTAACATCCAAATAACGTTTGTTTTGGAGTTTAAAATAAAACATATAGTTACAATAATTCTCATAGAAATTCAAATCAGAGTTTTTACAAAAATCGATCCGTTCCAATATAAAAGCTCACTTTTGGAAATGATAGGTCATTTGACAGAACACATTGAATGATGGCGTATTATTTCTTATTCTTGCTGTCACAGCCATTAATGTGTTTGAGCATGTGGGTTTTATCCTGATGAGCGGTGTACTGTATCACAGGGAAAGTCACAGAGTGGTCTGTGGAGATGCTCAATGACTCGGGGGACAGCTGGCAGGAAAATGACAGTTCATTTGTCCTTTTTCATTGTTTCCTTACAAGGACATCCACCCCATAATAATCACAAATTATCTGTAACGGGTGAAGTCCCTGATTATAGCCATGGAAAGAATATAACCTGAGCTCCAGCTGTATCGGGAACACCCATGGCTGCTTTCTGTACCCTGCTCAACAGACTCTGAATATGTTATGGATGAGTAATCTTGTGTTGACCTTTGGGGAGTTTCAATGCCTTTTGGCTGATTTGCACTTCTTCTGATGAATCTCATACCAGAGAAATCTAGAGTGTGACAGGAGGCATATATCTTCTGCTTCTGTTTTTGATTGTATAGATGCGTGTCTTTGATTTCAACTTAACTGAAAAATCTCTGTCTCTAACGCCCGGAAGCCAGATGTTTGATGTTTTCAGCTTCAGCTGAACTCTTATCTGAAAACATCAAATTCTACTTCTGCTCAAAATTCGTTTTGTTAAATGAAGTATCAGACTCTCTCAGCTACATAAGATAAACAACGTGATGTCATATATGCACTTGATTTCTTGAAAAAGGTCTCTAACTAGCCATCATGTTGAATGGAACCCTTGAATGGATTCATCTCTTAGCAACACTTACACTGTGTGACACACAGTGAGTCTTTCCATTCAAGAAGTGTTTGAATAGTAATATTTCCCCCAAATAACAGGCTCCTTTGAATCATCAGTGATACTGGTTGATATTGACTGAGATGTGTCTGTCAGGACTAAGGCCATTTGGAGAGAATGGAACCCATTATGATGAAAAGGGAAGTGGAGGCGAAAGAGGAAGAATGCTGCACTTAGTGTAAGTTGCCTCTTCCATCATTGATTTTATTTTCCTCAGAAACGGATTATAAGACACCTATTTAAGGGGTAGTTGTTTAAGAAAGGAACGAAACCTTCTGCAGATATAATCAAACCAAAGAATTGTCAATAAGTAACTAGTTTATCACATCCACCATCAGAATCCCTTTATCAGTAAGCACACAGGGACGATAGTCCCGATGTACATGCAAATACCTTCTAGGTTATTACATTTGACACTTCTGTCTCGACAATTAGATTTGAGTGTCAGTTTCAAAGCTTCTTCCACCAATTTTCCGTAGGTGAGCCACCTTCTGTGTCTGAAAAAACATTTCAGCTGTGAGGTTGTTATCTGTCAGATGCTTTGAGATTCCAAGCAGACATCTTTGTAGACTTCCCAAAGTTAATGATCACATGGAATAGTTGGGCCATTAGTTTGGCCAACGTTACATCCTTAAAACATTGCCTAGCATTAGTTAGTTAGTGAGGCCGTGTTTTGGGGTTAACGTACCAGAAGCGTTACATTTGCGTCAACATCAGCCGAGGAAGGTTAAAAGCAGAAACTCCTCATCACGCAATTAATCCTGAAAACCCAAATCTACACGGTCAACCACATTCTTCCTCCAATCACAGTGTCCTTTGTTTCATGAAAAGGAAAGTAGGTGGGTCTGATCCACTTTTGTTGTTGTTGTTCTATCCTTAGTCGCGTCTTCAGAGTTTTCAGTGGTTTTAATTTGATTACCTCTTCGGTTCTCGATCAAAGCTGCGGACAGGTTTTCTTGGAATTGTTTGTAGAGTTCATTAATTATAGATTTCTTCTTGCAACCTTACAAGCACTGCATGTAGCTGCTGAATATCTCCTTTGCCAGAGGAGTCAAAGGCACGGTCACCTTTGTAAGGTCAAGTTTTGTTACATAGTTTGCACTGCTGACTTTGTAAACAGTCCTCAATTTAGGGAAAAGGATAACAGTCTGGTTTTGTGACCTCTTTCATCTTCTGAAAATCAGTGCAAAGACAGTCTGAAGGAAAAATCTGATGGCCATCAGGTTGAACAACTAGGGGACACTGTGAGCTCCACAAACTAGAGATCTTCTCCAGCATGTAACCTACCTGCTTTGTCAGACAGAGGCGCTGTTTTGTCGGTGGGGAATCCCTCCCGTTGATGTCATTTTACAGCGCATGAGTCTGGGTCGACAAATCCGAATACGGAGAAGCTGACCACGTCCTCATGTTTAATTACAGTCAAATGCCTAGAGCATTCACCAATTTTAAAAAACATTTCAGAAATATTCAACCATCTCTGGACAACAGCGAAGCTAGCATAATGTTTCATTTTAAGAGCGTTTTTATACAAACTCTCTGCTCTGGTCCAGTTGGAACTGTGAAAAAAAGTTGTGAAGCCGGGCGCATGCACGAAGAACACAACCAGGAAATAGTCCGTTCCACCGTTTACATCGGAGGTTGATCTTCTGATTGTTTATGAAAAGATTTATACCACCCATCTACGACTGAATGTCAGATAAGAACTTGTGCGCACAAGATAATTTACAGTTAATCCATAAAGATCTCTTGATGGACAAAGTCATACAAAGTCATACAATTGGTTTAAACAAACCCTGAGGAGGACGGAGCGTACGTTAATTTCATCAAGTGAGAACACATACACGTACTTACCATACAATATACAGCAACAGGAAACATGTGCGTGTGCCATAAACAGAAAAAATAGGTTACAGAATCATTTTCTCACTTTTTTTTGTTCATAGATATGTGATCGTGATCGGCAGTTGGTTGATTTTCAATGTCCATCCCTGCCTTTGTTATGCTATATTTATCTTTTGCGCACAAGATTAAAAAAAATAAAGGGACTAAAGGGACTTTGTAGACTGCATACCCACACATTTTTTTAGAAATAAGAAAGACACTATGTAGAAATTATTTTAGCCACATTAGTGGCACGACTATTGATGATGTTGTTACTTTGGTCAAATTTACTTTTTAAGCTTCACATTTTAATCAAGCAGAACATTTATTCACAAAAGGCCTTAGTAGGGCTGGAGCCTATCCCAGCTACCATTTGGCAGGAGGCGGGGTCCACCCTGGAACAGTTGACAGCTCATCACGGGGACAAACAACTTTACACAATCACACCTACAGCCAGTTTACCTGTATTGTACCCAGCTGGATTTGAACCCAGAACCTTCTTCCTAACAGGTCACAGTACTTGTGTATTTCACCCACAATCGAGGTTGGATAAGTTGTATTTTCAAATCCCAAACTAATGCTTTGATACTTCTTTCCACGATCATGCGGACCTTTATACATTTATCTGCCCAAATGGGCGACAGCCAGTCTTCAAGTCTTAAAGGCATTCAATTAAACTGAATTTCACTTCAATTTCATCCGAAGCGTTGATGCTGAAAACAAAGGAAGAGTATACTATGCATATCAACCACAATTTTTCATCTTTGTGCTGCATGGTTGGCCAATAAAAATACTCATGGGCTTGATTTAATTATTGAATTCTGTAGTCGTATTTTCCTTTCATTAATAGCAATGTCCTGAAGTTCTGAGCCATTGATTGTTGTGTCCATGATGTCATCATGATCTCCTCAGTCTGTTCGGCTCCAACAGCTTCCGCTCGTTATCACATTTTCAGCGCTCATACTCGAACGACTCCACATTTCCATGTCATTGAATGTTTTTGGGGGGTTGTGGACTAATGCAGCACGCTCTTTCCTCCCACACTGTTTCCTGTTTAGTGAGCACATTTTTAATGAGAATGAGGCTACGTGCTGCCCTCTGGGCTCAAATCTTCTCCAAAAACCACCGACCGCAAGCGAAACACTTCTTCTACTGGCGCCGGAGAAGCCAGCAGAGCTTCACTCAGAAACCCAAGATTTCAGATTCCCATTTACACGAATGCTTCATTACACAGCTCTCGTCTGTCGAGAAAAGATCGTTTATTTACATAATTCGGCTCTGGTCAGATTTATCTCTGCGTGAATGTGAGTGGGTGTAATGCCTAATCTCAAGAGGAGAGTTTAACAGCTTTTATTTTTCATATTCCTTCTCTGTCAGATTCTTTTTTGTGCTCTTTATAAACCTCTTAGTCAGAAATATGAATGTTATGTTAATGTAGAGTGAAATGGTCCAAGTCTGTGCAGCAGTTTGTGTAAGACAATTTGCCACTGAAAGATTTTTTAAGTTGTGAGTAATGGGATTTCAGTACCTCAACAGCGCCTCAATGATTGCCTCCGTATATTATTCATAAGAAGAGTTGAATGTCATGTCGAGGCTTTATTCGGTCTCTTTAAGAAGAGAGTCCAGCACCAACACAACAAATTAATTGGAGCAAATGCCAGGTGTCGCACACATATGCCCTCGTTAAGTGTTTTTATTTAAAGACAGAGTGGAATCAAGGTTTTTATGCAGATATTAGGTTTACGTCAGTCGCTCCCTGTCCCCCATCAGGTTGAATCCAGACAAAGAGTCCCTAGAATAAGGACTATTCCCTTTATCTTTCTGGCTTTTAAAGCACTTTTCCTGTTGCCCTATAAAAATGCCAGTACGAAATGAACAGTTTCTCTTTCTCAGCAAGGCACTAGTTTTTTGGCTGCTTTGTGGTGCTTCCGCTTGACTCACAGCAGTGGAAGCCCAAAGCAATTTTGAATTTTAAGGAATCCCTTTTTACCGAGCAGCCGAGCAGCACTAATACTGTGCGACAGCAGCGGTGGTGTCTTGGCTGTCTGGCGGTTGGCGGACTGTGGAGTGTTTAGTTTTCATAAAGATCAAGTACTTACAGAAGCCGCCACAGGCCACTCCGCTCTGTTCCCTCAACCTCTTTAAAGAGAACAAGGTTTGTTTGCAGGGGAAGCTGCAGGAAGCCATTTTATGTCAGAGCTGTGGTGGGTCTGTGTGTCTAATGCCCAAAAAGTAAACTAAACACGGTCCTATAGAAATGATCTGATGGATAAAACAGCTCAGGGCTCAGTTCTCTAATAATGCCACCTATTTCCCTGCTTTCAGTTATAATAATGAAGTCCTCAGGTGACTTGCTTTTCTTTTCTCCTGTGCTTTTATTTCCCCTTAAATAAGAAAATTTCCATTTGTCTTATTCTAATGAAGTAGACTTGTCTCTCTTTTGATAATACAGTCATTCTATTATAGTTAACTTGTAAGGGTTTAATGGGGGTTCAGTAAGAGTCTGGGGAGGAAGATCCTTGGAGGATCTCGCATAACTCCAGGTGTTAGCCAATGGTACCTTGACTGCTGTTCGGTACCAGGATGAAATCCTCAGACCCGCTGTCAGACCTTAAAATGGTGCAGTGGACGCTGGGTTCCTCCTGGTCCAAGACAAGCCCGGCCTCATATGTTCAGAGTTTGTTAGCAGGTCCTGGATGATGAAGGTCTTTGTGCCTTTGACTGGTCCCCATGTTCTCCAGACCTGAATCCACGTGAGAACCTCTGGGATGTTATGTATCACTGCATCATACGCCGCCAAGTAGAACCATGAACTGTCCGGAACTCACTGATGCCCTGATCCAGGTCAGGAGATCTTCCAGGACACCAACCACCATCTGGACGGAGTGGGTCCAGA
The DNA here is from genome assembly GCA_009660295.1 of Lophius piscatorius. Taxonomy (NCBI): domain Eukaryota; kingdom Metazoa; phylum Chordata; class Actinopteri; order Lophiiformes; family Lophiidae; genus Lophius; species Lophius piscatorius. The sequence continues at coordinate 319,063 of VRLP01000096.1, read as the reverse complement.
TGTTGTAAGGAATGGCTTCAGGCAGGTGGAGGTCAAAGGTCAAAGCCACTGCTGAGACAGGTTATGAGTTGTTGTGATTAAATGATCCAACTCCAGTTGGATGAGACCTTGTGATTTCAGTTTTTTCACTGTGATTTTGGGTCTGATTTAGAATCCAATCCTCAGTGGGTTCATGGCTTAGTTTCCATTGAATTTTCTCACCTCATTTTGCTCTTAATGAGTTACACAATGTAGATCAATAAAGATTTTACACTTGAATTTTTGATTACTGGAGATCCGATGTGGGACAGACCTGCGCACTCACTTTTTTTGAGCAGTATTTATGGCCTTTATGTTAACGCCACGACCAGCTGAACACAATCCTCCACACCGTTGTTTGCCCTGTCATTGTTGCGTCTTCCAGGATCAGTCAATCTCCGAGTTCCCTCTTCACCTGTTTCTAAGCACAACGTACCGCAGGTACGTTCTGCAGAACGCTCAGCCAGACTGCTGCACACTTCTTCCTCCTCTTTCTGTTCAACATCCAGGTCTCTAGAGATGAAATAGAACCCAGCAAAACAAAACACCGGGATGAGCTGTGGAAAGAAGCATATTTTGCTTCTTTCCACAGTGGGATCTATGATTTACAGCATGTGATGATTATAAAGATTCATAGTCAAATAAATTGTCTTCTGAAGGTCTTGGAAAGTGCTGGTGCAGACCAAGAAACACAACGAATTGGAGGGGTGCTGTTGGACTTACTGCTTAACCTTTGACCTCATTTGAAACAAATTGAATTTGAATGAATGAAGTTCTTAATAAGAGGATCCTCTCACCAAATCCCTATACTAATTTGATGAGACTGAATTGTTTGGTACAATCATTCATTCATTATCTCTAACGGCTTGTCCTATTCAGAGTCAAGGGGGGATGGAACCTAACCCAGCTGACATTGGGCAAGAGGTAGGGTTCATCAGAGTTCATCGCAGGGCCAACACATAGAGATAGACAACCATTCACGCTCACATTCACGGTAAAACACTGGCACCGGTGGTTGCCGGAATGTTAGCGTTAAAAATATGAAACAGACATTACGGTATATTAGCATGAAAAAAACATCTTTTTGTCAATCCGTTTCACGGTTAGATAATTAATTTGAATTACAATAACTTCAGATTTTTTCATTTCTCTTTGAAATCAGCATTATTTCTCAAAGATATACCATATTTTCCATATCTTGTTACTGTACAAACACTGGTATTTTACCGTTATTATAAACGTCACAAGTAAGTTATCGAGCTAAAGGTATTATTCTGTCAAAATGATAGATTTTTCCGGTTTGGTTTGTAACAATTAAGTAATATTTCCAAATGATGCCAAGATAGTTGATGTATTGCAGGGGATCAGCAGCAAAGGGATGATGTCTTTGCCAGATCAGAATCAGAATCAGAATCACCTTTATTGGCCATGTAAGGAATTTGACTCCGGTTAACTGAGCTCTCACAGTACGAACGTCATATTAATTATTTTAAACTAAATGCATAAACAAATATATATATATATATATATATTAATATGTATATATAAATATATATGACAGTGCAAAGATGTCAGAGTAATGACAGTTGGAGGTAGTTATTGTATAATGAGGTGATCCAGGTTATTGTACAACACTGACACTGGTTTGATTGTTGGTCAGGTTGATGGTCTGTGGGTAGAAACTGTTTTTGTGTCTGGTAGTTTTGGCGAACAGTGTTCTGTAGCGCCTGCCAGAGGGGAGAAGTTGAAACAGGTTGTGTCCGGGGTGTGACGGGTCTGTAGTGATCTTTCCTGCCCGTTTCCTGATTCTGGAGGAGTATAGGTCCTGGATGGAGGGCAGGTTGGATCCGATGATTTTTTCTGCAGAACTTATTGTCCGTTGTAGTCTGTTTCTGTCCTGTTTGGTAGCAGATCCAAACCAAACAGCAATGGATGTGCAGAGAACAGACTGGATTACTGCACTGTAAAACTGGATCAGCAGCACCTGAGGCAGGTTGAGCTTCCTAAGCTGGCAAGATGAACCCTAACCTAAGATGAACCCGAGTAAATGACGTGACGTGACGTGTAACATTGCATAAATTATTATAACTTATGAAATTTCCCACCAAAGCATCCAAGATAAAATGTACACACAGTATGTGTAATCTGAAGACACCGACATTGTCTGCAGGTTGGGTAACCAATGCAAAGTCTGTGAACTTCTTATCCCATGAGCAGCAGGGTGTGATCACCTGCCTTATAACAGGAATGGTAAATGATTGTTCCTGCTATTTTTTGCCATTTCTCAGAAAGAAGTGAAATGTTTGACACATGCAAAATATCACACCAGCTGCCAGCACTTATGTGTTATTTATAACGCACCATTGACTTGCTGAACACTGGCATGTTATTAGACTCTGGGGCCACTTTATGCCACTGCCGTTTAACTTAATGTAAGAAAAAAGCAAAGGCAGCATGATGTTAGGTTTTCGTTGGTGCCTTTCGTTGGATCTCCGCGTAAAATGGGCTGTTTGTTAATTTCAGTTTCATTTAACCAGGAAATCCCACGATTAGATTGAGAGACTTGGACAAGTTAGCCGCCAATCACAATTACACTCCATACAACATGTACATGTTGTACATGTTGTACATTTCAAAGCCGAACACATGCACCCTCAGTAAATAAATGCAGACTCGGAGAAACACACCAGCTATGAAATCTGCACAAATATTGCAAGATTAAACTCTGATTTTCTTTGTGTCTGAATACTAACGTTTGTGGTTTTGCGGGGCTGCGACAGCAAGAGGTGAGTCCTAATTCACATGCACAGGAAATATTCACTTTTCAACATGGGAGAGTTTTCGCAGGCTACCATTGCTGACATTTCTTGTAGCTGAAAAGCAAATAGAAAACATGAGAATTGAGTTGAATTGGTTTCTTCTCGCCTCCGTGATGCAAATTGACAGTAGAGCCGGTTGCAACAATGACCATCGTGTCAATCAAATCTTTCTTTCTTTTGCTAATCTGAAAAGCACCAAGTCTCTTCTTTTGTGGTATTCTTGACGGTATTTAGTTTCGCTCTCATTAAATGTCCTACTCAGATAATGACTTTGAAGATTTGGGGATTTTTCTGAAGTCACAATGACGTCAGTGCTTCTCCTGTTGGTCATAACATCCAGCTTGAGGGGCTAGCTATTGATCAACTGACAATTCCAGGTGATAAACTCCCGCTGTGTGAGTGGGAGAAGCTCTCCAGACCTCCCACTTTGTTTCTTAGCTCTTTATTTGGATATTCAGGGAAAGATCGGGATCCTCACAAGATCAGCTGCTAATCTATCCTGACACTGACACAAACGTCACTTAGTATATGGAGAAAATGTCATTCTTCCTGAGTGAACCCTGCCTCTCGTTCAATGTAAGCTGGGATAGGCTGCAGCCCCCTCCCCCCGCAACCCTGAACAGGATAAGCAGTTGATGATGATGATGAATGAATGATTCCATTTCTTCTGCTTTCCAACTTTAAAGCAATTGAAGGTCATTCACGAGTGGATCGGACTGTTTTATTGACTAAACCTGGTCTAAAAATCTAAAAATAAAATCTGACCCATCTGAACAGATAGGAATCATCTTCCCAAAACTGACTGTATGTTTGGGGCGAGATCGCCATCTGCTGTCTGATCAAAGCTAATAAATTCCACTCTGAACACAAACTTCAGTCATTCACCATGTGGTGTTTGGCTAAAACCCCTTATGATGCACTTTTGCTTGTTTTCACCCTGTCAGATAAGAAAGGACTTATTTGAATGAAGTCAGAGAAGAAAGTTAAATATCTAAAAGCTAAAGAGGAAGTTATTTTTGCTCAAGTATTGGTGGAAACCAAATAAGCATAACTTATTTAAGGGTGATGCAAACTCTGTATGTTGGTCCCATGCAATGAGCTGCCAACCAGTGTGATAGGAGGATTCTAACCTGTGTTGAGTCATTCAGAGTTACTGTGACTAATCACATTGGAAAAAAACACTTTTTAGGAGCTGCGAGCTGAGCTAAAGGTGTTGCTGGCCGGCGCAGACAGGCTGTCGTCAATGACAGCTGGACTGCGCTCACAAAACAAAGCTACTTGTCACTTAGTCATCACTGAATGCTCGGTGTGCTCCTTTCAAGAGCTAGCAAAGTAAGACATATGCTAGCACATATATGAAATATGTCCAACAACTTTGGTACTAGTGCCCCCATCTCTACGAGTATCCGTCCGGTCAGCCAGTTTTACAAAAAAGCTGACTACTTCTTTTTTTTTTTAATAACAAGAACTGGCTCCTTTGTTCCAATTTTGACTTATTTGTTTTAAAATCTGCATCTTACAACTTGTAAAATAACTGCAGTACTCTTTTTAACAGTTTACAACACTGGTAGGGTATTTTTTTTCTGTTGTCAGTTTCCTGTTTGCAAACATTCAATGCCAGACTCTTCAGTCACCTGCTTTATTAGCTCTGCTGAGATTCAGAAGACTCACCGTCCATTAAATAGAGTCGGACGCCCATTTCACGATACTGTTAGTTGGTGATAATGTTAGTGTCTTTGAGAAGACGCTGAACCCTAAAAATTGTTCCCCCCTGCGTATCAGCTACCCAAGTATGTTAATTAACTCTTTTTAATTAACTTTTTTTTTATTACTTCTTATACCTATTTCTTAATTTTGATGTTTTTAACGGTCCTTCAGCCGGGAGACTTCCTGAGGATCTACAACCTCCAAGCTATGCCAGGATCCAGTAAGGCGCCAAACCTCACAGGCAGCAAATCAGAGGAGGGTGATCGCCTGGCTCTTTACCTGCATGGTGGGACGTCATATGGCAAAGGGATACGGGTTCTTCCAGAAAACAGCCCTGACGTACAGCAGCTGAAGAGGTATGGCTGAAAAATAATGCATGCAGTCCAGCTGTCATTGACGACAGCCTGTCTGCGCCGGCCTGCATCACCTTTAGCTCAGCTCGCAGCTCCTAAAAAGTTTTTTTTTCCAATGTGATTAGTCACAGTAACTCTGAATGACTCAACACAGGTTAGAATCCTCCTATCACACTGGTTGGCAGCTCATTGCATGGGACCAACATACAGAGTTTGCATCACCCTTAAATAAGTTATGCTTATTTGGTTTCCACCAATACTTGAGCAAAAATAACTTCCTCTTTAGCTTTTAGATATTTAACTTTCTTCTCTGACTTCATTCAAATAAGTCCTTTCTTATCTGACAGGGTGAAAACATTATTAGAAATGGAAACTTGCCTCGTATTGCAGACTTTACTCATAATCGACTACCGTTCTTCGTCTGCTGCACAATTGGAGCATAAACGAAGAGGAGTTGGTGTCGACAATGTGTGTCCCCTCATCTTCGGTGCATTCACTCTAACGTATAAAAGTTTGAACAGTGGGTTTAAAGAGGACAGCTTATAATATTTAAAAAGCACACATAGCATAAATTGAGTTGTAATTCTTTCATCCCTCTCTGAAACAGTTGGCTGTACTTATTTCAATCAGAGGAGAGCAGGGATTGAAGTATTACAACTGAGGATTTGTGAACCGTCTGTCAAACAGGCAGCTTAGACTCTTCAGGTTGATTGTCATTGAAGGATATCTGCAAAGTATCTCCCCTCGTAAGGCCAGAGACTGGTGGTGGCGACTGATGATTCTGCTGAGACTGATGAATGATGAAGTTTGCGAATCTGCTAAGAATGGTTGGTAATGGTGAGGTGGAGGGCGAACGGACCAGACGCATGACAGAAGTAGATGAACCGAGAGAAAGATGAACAGCTGATGAAGCATCCGCTGCCACAGCTAGCGATAGCAGGAAACTAAGACCGAGCATGCTTCAAAAGAGTCAATAACAGGATGGTACAAGAAATAAACAATAAACCAGAGGACTAGTGGTTCTTCTTCTGTGCATCTGTGTGACCATACGTTTCATTAAAGATGTCATTTTCTCCTCGTTCATACATCCTTAGAACTCTGGAGGCCTTCTCAGAGGATGACGAGCTGAATGACTCAGCGTTGTTGGAGATCTGGAGCACCCCACCAGAATCTCCACAAGGTATGAATCCATGTTGGATGGGTCTCGAATGTATCCGTTCTTCAAATCTTGTTTTTTGTTTCCCTTGGGAAAGTTAGTTAACCTGAGCTAAACATTTTTGTTCTCTGGGTTATTTAAATGTGGGTGTAGAACAAGTTGAATGTATTCTTTTTCTCTTTATAAGACACCAAATCAGTCGGCAATCTTGCCGACTGAGAAGGAACTCGCACCTCCTTTCTTCAAGCCGTTTTCCTGTTTTTGCAAGTAACTTCCTTTGTAGTATATGCTTACAATTGACTGAATGGAAATCAAAATATTTGCATTGCATGACAAAATTGAAAAAAAGAAGTAAGAAAGAAACAATCGGCCGCCGGCCAATGAAACACTTGTTTGCCAGCAGAGGAAATATGAACATCGTGATTGCTCAGACAAACCAGGTCCTTCAATGAAGATAGGGTGGACAAATGGATTGAAGCTGCAGGGATCTGCTTCCATTAGTGGAACCCTCTGAAAGCCCACGCTTCACTGGGGATAAAATAAAAGGACAAATTTTGACATTGCTGCAGCCGCCTAATGGAGGTTATGTAATTCTGAATGGATAAAATATATGGGATGCAGGAAAATGTTTTCTTTTGATCATTTTAACCTGTGTTTAAAGACATAGTGCAGAGGGCCAGAATTTAGTCATTAAATCCTAACAAGAGAAAAAAATCAGCAAGTCGGATCAGCATAATATGTGAAGCGCTGAGTCAGCAGGTGAAGAAAGACAGAGAATTCAATCTAAAACCAGTGAGCATGAATGTAACAGTAAAACTGTTTGTGGGAGAAGTCAGGCGCTCCCAAGAGAGAAATAATTCAACAAGCCTTTATTGTCAGAGGGCTGTTGCATCTGAAAAAACATGCTGTCATGTTTCAGCCATTAAAACCTTCTCCAGGACTGAGAACAAAAGCATCGTATTGAGTTCATGTCCTAAAGCCACTGTTGTGCACTCTTCTCATTATGCCGTGGATTCTAAAGGAACCGCCGCAGGTGTCTCAAATCCCCCATCCTCGTTTATTCTAAAAGATGCCTTCTTTGGTTTTAATAAAGCAGGTTTATTGGTTGAATATAATATATATAAAGTATTATTTGCCTTTGGGGGAAAGGCAAATAATACTCTTCTTTGCATTTCCCCCAAGAAGAGTATTTAAAGAGTTAATTTGCAAAAGCAGAGAATTCCGTTTTTATAAATTCTCACAAAACAGCTTTTGTTATTGTTAACTTCAGATAAGATCAATCAAACTGAGATTGGTTGGCTTTGATTAAGTAGAAATGACATAACAAATATATATATATATATAAGATATTATTGGAAATGGTTTTTTTTTTTTCACATTTAAACTTTTTTGGGGTTAAAAGCAGATTTATTTTTAATTTTTTCAAAAACAGATAACTCAATAATTCCTGTCTCACCATTGAATGGGGCAATTTAATGGCTCTGTGCTTCTTCTAATGGCAAGAATAAGATTATTCATCATAAATGATAATAATGAGCTCATGCTCATCACAGTTTTATCAGTTCTTCATGATCTTTTTCCCCTTCATCACTGCTTTCCTCCAAGTCCTGTCTGCCAACATCACGTTTGCATCAGCCAAGGCATCGCCTCAGAATGTGCAGACCGTATCACCAACTCCAAGTTCACATAGCACAGGCTCAGTGGATTTATCTGTTCCTGGTAAGAGACATCAGCGGCTTTTAGCTGGTTCTGCCCCAAAACATGAACTTTGACCCAGTTTCCAATAGGCTTTTATCGTGTTTCGCCCAACAATGGATTTTGGATCCGAAAACAACGTTATTTAAAAGTGTTAATCAGAGCTCTCACTTCATTTCTCTCCAAAATAGTGTTTATCTGCTTTAGCAAATGAATTCTGCATTTCTATAGAAGTTAATACTTTATCAAACTTTCATTTCTACAGTTTTCTGCTCTGTGGCAGGAAAATGTTCACATTCGTCGGAACTGTGCAAAAATGCTGCAGGATGTCGTTTTAAACATGGAGGATGTTTTAAACATGACAAAGAGCGGATCATCTGAGTAGGGTTGTGTTGATAGTATTATATAATGTTTGTTTGTCTATTCTTGCATCAGTCTCGGTCATTGATGGGTTTTTCTCTTTCTGGTTTAGATGCTCAAACTGTGGAGAGCGGCACAGGTACGGAACACGACACGCTGCAGGCGGTTGCCTCTTCACACATTCACTGTCGACGGTGGTGAATTTCACACTACCCCTGTGTTTGAATAATTTCAGACTCATTTACGGTAAATCAGTCTACGACAGCGCAGAGAATAACGCAAATCCTCTGAGAATGGGTGGTATGGGTGAAGGTTTTCCCTCTTATCCTCCAGGTTGACTTGTGAGGAGTCTGAATATTTCCTCCGGGGGAATAATATTTTTAAAATCCAATCAGCGTTGTAGAAGAGTGATTTACAGATGATTACGTGTGACAGCCGTCTGAAGGGAGCAAAATATGCAACCCATTAAAAATGTGACTGACTGATAATGTTTTCATGATATTTATAGCCAGGATACTGGCTGAATGTACTTTATTTGTTCCTCTGAAGTACTAGAACTGATTTGCTGCTTATATACTCCCTGCTAAAGTCATATTAGTACAACTGAGCGTACAAACGTAAACACAATAAGGTCATTATGAGATGTACACCTTTAAGTGAAGCACCTGAGATCATTTTTTCAAAAATTCAATTCAATTTGATATTCCCATTTTAAATGTATGGAAGAGGAGGGGAAAACAGTCAAAACTGACTTTAATCTCAGTTATATTTCCCAGAAGAAAAAGTAAGAAAAAAATTTAAGGAAATTGAAACAAATTTACTGAAGACAATCAGGTAGGTCTGACTTCCTTTTGGGATTTTGACTTTTAAATCCCAATCGTTACTAACTCTTTAAAAATGTTTAGAGCTGATTGTGGGATTTTTGGCTGCAAAAATAGTTCAGAGGGGGAAAAACTTTTGAGTACTAATGTCCTATGAAAGTATGTGTGAAATGTAGAAAATGCACCGATTGCAATTTTCTTGGCCGATGACCGATGACGGACATTTCTGACCGGCCGATACTGATTTTTTTTTTAGCTGTACTTATTTCAATCAGAGGAGGGCAGGGATTGTAAATTGCGAGCTGTGTTTTCTGGTTTACTTGTGAGATGTTTGGAGTCGTGGTAGCTCATGCATGGTGTGTGTGTGTGTGTGTGTACGCCGCTTGTGTGTAACCGGCACCCATTGGGCCACAAGTGACGCTGGTCGACTGATAGCCGATGTCATCAAAATGGGCCACCTCTAGTGAAATTGTATTAAATTCTGTCCAGCAGTTTTTGTGAACAAACTGGTCCACATTTTGTACAGATGGATAAATTATTCCTACATGCTGTCGGCATGTTTTGTTTCATTTTTTTAAGTTGACGATAATCTAGCTTGCTTCTTTGAAACTGTGTTGAAAGTGTCGTATCCACCCCTGTGTATCAGAGAGATGCTGCCGTCACGACGTTCAGCCGGTGACGCTGTCCGAGCTAAAGCGGTCCGATCCGGGTGGAGTTCACCACGTCAGAGTCCAGCTGAGATCCTATGAGCCCCGCGGACTCTACCAGGCTCTGAAACTCTACTGCAGCAAGTGTTCCTCTATGTAGGTCACACATAATATTAAATATTAGCTCATTAGTGAATTTATGTTTTTAATTTCAAATAAAACAACTTATAGTCAATAAGAAGCTCACCAAAAATGTGTCTGAGTCAGAATGCAGTGTTACTGTAGATTTGTAAAAGGGGATGAAATGAGTATCTTCTGTCTGGCTCTGGAATGTGATCTCAGGCAGGACATCCCAGATGACGAACAGGTTGCAGATCTCTTCTCTGAGGCATCTAGAGAGTCTGGAGCATGCAGTCCCCCGCCGTGGGCGCTCTCTGGGCGGGTCGATGTCCCTACAGATTCCACATCATCCCCACGGCGATCGCTAAGTGTTCATCTGTCCACACAGCTCATGTCTGAGGGCAAAACTAAGGAGCTCATCTTCCTCATGGGTAACAAATATAAACTCTACACGTTTTTCGGGCTGCAATGAAACCCCCGAAACATCTCCTCATCGTGAAATCAGACACCTTCTGACAAACGTAACTCTCTTACAGGTTCCTCTCTGGAGGAAACGTGTCGCCTAACATCCGGCTACCAGAACATTGTCCCTGTGAGGTCATCGGGAGGTCACATGACTCTGCTTGACCTGTCTGCGCCTTTCCTATTCAGAGGCAAAAAGAGATACTACGGGTCCGAGATGAGCTCATATCCTGTTATCAATCGTAGAATAGAGGGACAGTTTCAGAATGCCAGTTCGAGCCCCAGCAAGTCTATATGTCGGTGGGGCCTTGAGCAAGACCCTGAACCGAATACCATTGTTTAATTTGTCCTCTTTCCTGCAACAGGAAGTGCACAAGCAAGCTTGTACGTCCAACCCATCCCACATTTAAGTGGGTTACGCACTCAAACATACACCAGATGTGTGAATATGCACTTCAGGTTATGTGTAGCCACATGGTCCTTGTGCACAACTGGAAAGATTGAACTAGAAAAATCTGTTCCAACAACTATCAATTAATCAGATTTTATCTACATAGTACCTTTCAAACAACGACACTTCTGTAAAGCATGGGGGACACGGGGCGTCATATTGGCGCGATAACCTGTCTGTCATACTGTAGCAGCTAGATCGTCCGTGAAAATGTCCTGGAAAATGATCTCAAGAAACGAGGGGGAATCCTGTTGACTCAGCCTGGATGCCCCAAAGTCGGCTTGGCGTCAGCCTTCATGACCTCTTCAGAGGTGAAAGCGTTAACTGTTTGAAAGGCTCAGCTGAAAGAAATAACAAAGCTGGTTGTCACAGAAAGGGAGGTGATGGTTCAACTGTTTTAAGACCGTCTCTCCTCAGAACAGGACACACCTGACGTTAAATGTTGCAGACCAAGGAAATATGATGTTCCACGGTCATGAACTTGAATTAACCTGATGACTTCCTGCGTGTGATTCAGGTGCAGGCAGTGCTCTGAGGCCGCAGTGAGGGAACCGTTTGCTGAAGGAGTGGAGCTGATCGATGAGAAGATGGTTGCTGAAGGTGAAAGATTGGTTTGAATGTTAGAGGTGATGAGAGCATGTTTACCACTTCATCACAGAAAACTTCTGACTGTGAATTTCGATCATTGTCAAATTATTATCCCTGAAAATTCTCTGGGCTTGTCCTTGAAGGCGACATTAAGGAGAGTTTTAAAACTGGAGCCCGCTCTCATCTGTAGTCTTTAAAAGGTTAGATCTAATCCTGGCTTCAGATAGACTGAGGTTTTAGTAATCGCCAAAGAAATGACTCGGTACAGCAGCACCAAAAAACAGACATTCTACAGGTGACAAAGTGTAAGACATACTGGGTAATAGGAAATATTATACATGTGTCCATGTGTGTGTGTGTATATATATAGTATTTCTTATTCCAACACATCAACTTCAAGTGTATATGTGTAACGAAACTGTGCTTAAACCTTGACCTTTAGCCTTATGTGCATCAACAAAATTTACTCAGGAGGAGGAGGAGGAGGATGGGGAGGGGGGCTGGAATCTGATGTTTACTAAGTGCCATCTTTTTTCCCGGTCCAAACAGGCTTTGAGGGCAGACCAACAGTTTGACACGCAGACAGGTGTGAAACAAATACACCTGAAGTAGGAAAACAAGGAGAACATTCTCTACGCTTTCAGACTTGCCTTATACTATTTTAGATGCGTATTCTTAAACTACTACCGTCTTTTAAAGATGGAACTAGTACGCACTAATAATCCTGTCCATCCATTTTCTGTGGCGAAGGGTCACAGGGGTCTGGAGCCCATCCTAGCTGACATTAGGCGAGACGGGTTGCCAGTTCATCACAGGGCCAACAATAACCCCTTCTTGCTCACATTCTCAACAGTAGTAAATAAGACTGGTCAGTTCACATAGACTCCATGTGTTTGGAATGTGGGGAGCAGCCAGATCCACCAGATCCAGATCAAACTCCACCCAGAAAGGCCCTTATCCAGGTCAGGATCCCAACCCAGAACCTTCTTGCGCTGAGAGGACCGCATCACTGTGTCGTCCATCAAACAAAATACATCAGGATTTTTGTATTATTGGCTGAGATGGTCACATACCTGAAACCTACACCCTCCGCCCTGCTTAGTCATCATGGTGAAAGAGTTTAGGGGGTCCCGATCTATTGTTGTGCTGTCCACACAGAAGTTTGCGTCCCCCTCCTCCAACCTGTTTTACTAGCGTCATGTTGTCCTCTGAAATAAATCCCACAGTATTAATTATCCCTTTCTTCTGCTCTGCAGCTCTGGGAGTTCAGTTGCTGCGGTTTGTCCTGCTGATGAAGCTGGAGCTGCAGGACGCTACCGACACGCAGGAAGTCTACCTTTGGAGAGACGCCGTGAGTCTCGGATCACATTTCAAGTCCAGTTCACGCAGGATCACAGATTAAATCACAAGGGCATGGAAGGAAATCTGAGTTATTCACTCTATTCATTCTGTCAGAGCTTTGACCAAAATAACACAGGACAGGAATAATAAGTGTAATGTGTTTGTTTAACTGCAGCAGTGGCTGTAGGACTCAGACATGTGGAGACATCCCATAATCCCACATTACAATGAAACCACCAGAAACCATTCTCAGAAAACGTTTTGAAGTAACAACTAGAAAAGTTGTATTTCCTTTTCTAAAATGCAGAGTGGATGTTGACTGCTGATGCAGCTAATGTAGAAATAGTAATAATAGAAGTTACACTGTTCAAAAAAATATTTAAATGCTGAAGGAGCTGTGAGTAACACAGCAGTGGCTCTCTAGAGTGGGTCGGGACCCAAAGGTGGGTTTCCTAAGATTTTATTTGGGTCCCCAGTATAAGTAGTTATCTGATTAATATTTCTCATGATAGCACAGATGAAGTTCAGCCAATCACAGTGAGACGCTGGCGGACAGGAGTTACCTGTTCACACGATGGGAACCCCACTAACTTAATATTTGTAAAAAGTTTAAAAGGTTTAAATCTGAAAGCTCATTGCATTAATGTGGTTGAAGAGCGGAACGTTTTGATAGTATAACGGCTTCTGTAGCTTCAAGTATGGAGGAGTAGAAAAGTCCGGACAGAGGATGAATAAGTTGAATAAGTCTAATAATAATAAAGATATAGTAGGATAGCACTAAGTAACAAGTGCATATCTTTTTCTTTTTTTCTCTTTCATCAGGAAGAATTCTTCAAGGTGTCAGCAGAGGATGTAGCATCCAATCAGGAGGCTCAGAACTACATCAGCCACACGATGGACTCCCTCTGTCCGCCAGGGGGCAGCACTGGTACAACTGTCTAAACTCTTGAAGTCAGCTGTGTGAGAGTTGAAGAGCAAAGTGTTTCAGTCTAGCAGCAAACAACATTGGCAGACACATTTTATTAATGACGAAAAATAACTGCAGAACACATAAAAAATATGACAGAAAACTAGTTCTAACTGATTCCAAATTAATCTGCAACAGTTGATGAGGGCTTCAGTGCAGAAGTCAAAGAAATGTCTTCACGGTTTGTTGTTTGTGGAAGGAGGAATAGATCAACATGCTTCACTTTTAAATAAAATACAAACGTTGTTATCATTTCAAATTCATGAAAAGCAATTTGCATAATTTTCTTTTAGTCTAAATAGTGTTATGTTATATAATGTGATTTACAGCTGAATTCTAGTAGGTTAGTTAATTGAGTAATTAATCTAAGAGTTTTAATAATAGATTGATCATTTAAGTCATTTTACAGAATAATTACCAGAGAATCCATAGTCTGATTTCACATTTTTTCATTCTCTTATTATTCTTTGTCCTTTTTTAATAGTAAATCAATAATTTAGGCTTTTTGACTTAAAGCATTCAATAGGCAAAATGTTTAATTGGAAGTCATTAGTTGCAGCTCTGCTGTGGGTTTCTGAACACGGAGAAATAAAAAGATGATTGTGAGTTTATTTTTTCATATATAGTCATTTTAATGGTGTATGAAGAACACGATGAAACGACAAACACACAGGAGGAGGTGTGAGGGAGTTCAGGTGTGTGTGAAGTTTGTCTCAGGTGTGTTTGTGTGTGTCTACAGATCAGCGTCCCTGGCTGGAGCTGTGCCTGACAGCGTACCAAGCAGTGGTCGACGAAGGACAAAACCAGACGTGCTATCAGATCTGCCACAGCGCCATCACAAAACCAACTCGCACATCGGACCCCAACCCTACCTGAAGAACGCACATGTGGAATCTGCTCAAATCCTTCATCGGTTTCATCCTATTTATTGTGCGAAACAAAAGGAATGTACATAAAATGTTGAGAGAAAAATGTATAAATCCGCTGAACCACGTGTATAGTTCAAAAACTTCTGTTTCCTGTTCACCTCATGGAGCCTTTCAATGAATGCTTCAAAATAAAAGCCTTTTGATGGAGTTGTTGATATTTTAGCAGCTTCTCATGATGACACCTCAGGGAGGAAGATGATCCTCAGCACCAGTCTGGCTCGATGACGCTTTCGAAGCATCTGTTTGGGAAAGAGATATAAAATGTCTTAAATCCAAGTTTATGTCGGCATGATTTGTTTGGTTGATGTCTTAGAATAGGAACACACCTATGTCAGCCTACATCAGACATGTGACATGAGACACGGGCATTACATATCCCATTGCTATAGTATGTTACCTGAACTCTGGTTCTTTGTACTACATTTTAATCAAACAAAAATATCAGAGGGGTATCTATTGAGATCGTAACTCCACCGAGGCCCAGATGTCATTTTTAGATTATATTAAACCCTTATCCAAGTTCCAACAATAAGTGTGTTATCTCAAGATTCTTCTTAAGTTAGTGGGAAATATTCTCAAGCTTTCTATTTCAATATTTATCAAGATTCTATCAAAAATGTAACCGTCCCAGTTTTGGTACGTACCCCACTCCTCCACATTGTTGAATCCAAATCTAGTATTTTATGCATGTTTGTTGGAAAAGCCACATCTAAATGTGTTAAAAGAAATGTCACGTGCATCGCTCTGTCACTTCATGTCACTTTATCTGGCAGTTAGTGTTTAATTGACATGGTCTAAATAGGAATATCTTGCAATGTACCAAAATATAACAAGCTAAATCTTCATCCGGGCGCACTTCAAAAACCCACAAAGATGAATCAAAACCTTCCTGGTTGTTGATGTGTGGCACTCTGGGAAGGCTGGGCACCACCTGATGTCCTCTGCCCCCTGGCAAAAACTGCATCCATCAGAAATGGAGGAAGGGAAGCATCTCTGATGTAACAAACATTTGTTGATGGTGATGTTCAAAGAAATCTGAACAACAGATGCTGGATCAACCGCTCTGTCGGTATCCATTCCAACATTTAATGAGTTCATCATTAGAACGACTCCCTTTTTTAAAAATGTTATCCTAACGTCCGACAGTTAAGTATCAATGTGCTGCTTAACCGAACCAGCATTCTGAAATACAAATGTTCCCACTGTGAGACGAATAAAGGATTATCCCCCTCATATTTAGTCTGGATTTCAATAAGTCTGCTCCTATTTTATATTACCCAGATATATGACGTCTAATGTGACCTATCTGTCTAATGTGACCTTCCAACAATCTTCATTACATCAGAAGAAAAGTTGTGTAGCATTGTCACAGAGAGAATTAGTTTTGGGCTCATACAGATCTGCTGTTAAGACTTCAACGCCAACCAAGCATCAGCTGCATCCACCGGCTATCACCTGAAGCAGTCAGCTGTTTGACACGACCTTCTGCCCAGCAGAGCTTCCAGTGCCGTCAGGCCACCAATATCTTAAACTGCTGCACACTAAAACACCTAATTTCCATTTATAAATGGTTAAAAGTAGAGATACAAGTGTTTGTAACAGGTTTACTTATAAAACTGTAAGGATTTTCTTCATGCAGGAGATAGTTAAATATGGGGAAACTGGTTAAAGAAATACAATAATATAAAATATATATTGATATATATATATATATATATATATATTGTTTTTTTTTTATATATATATATGAGCAATTAAAAGGGAAATGGTCCTGTTCATATAACAAACTGTAATAAAAGTATTTTTACTTTGAAATTAATTCAGCACAAATGTTGTGTTATGTTGCCATCTGCTGGTCATTTGACAAAACGACAAGCAGATTTCTTATTGATCCAATATTGGTCTAAAGATTATTCACACAAGACAAACTAAACTAGTAACAGATGCACAATCTTTCAGACACAATTTTTTTTTTGTTATTTCGTCACTCGGACAAGACAAAAGTGTCAAACCGTAGAGGGAGCTGTTCTGCAGTGTAAAGGATATGTTGTGCTGACCCAAGCCGACACTGGATGCCAGTGAGACTTGGAAAACTAAAAAATAGTTTGGAAAAACATTATAAACATTCAGACTCTTACAGTTTAATTTGAGATCATCTAAAGCCATCCTGCTTCTAGGGGGGTAAAAATGGTAGACTGCAGGTCATAGGTCAACCAAAAACCGAAGATTAGTGTTGATGTAATATCCTTACGCGCCACTAGATGGCGCCGTTCTGTAGCTTTTCATTCTCACGGATTTCTGGGACTTTTAATACAGTAGAAACAGGTTTAATTTATCTTTTTTACTGACACTTAATCTATGTTTTGGTAGTCTTTTTAACAAAAATACTTTTTATTTAAAATATTTGGTGATTTAACAATAAATTGAAAGCAGACTATAATAATATATCCATATTGATTCAATTAGATACAGAGCATAATATCTAATAAAGGAACAGGCATTTGGTAGTTTACTGTGTATACAGTAGCCCGTGTGTAATCTACAGTCTGTGTATTGTAATATTTGCATTACATTGATCGTCCTAACTCTCTCTCTCTCTCTCTCTCTCTCAGACGGAGCTCTGTGTCTCCATCACTTCAGCGCGTGCGCTAACTGACCTAGCGTACCGAACTGGAGAGAGGAGTTGTGCTTCACGGCCGTTTACCTGCTCGGTGTGGGGCGGAGGTCTGCATCATATCTTCATCCTCACCTTTGGACAGTCTAAATAGTTTCACTTCCTTTGGTCCGGTCCAGCCTGAGGACTTTCTGGGGACTTGTTCTGATCTCTTTGGTAATGCCTCCAAAGTGGAGTGGCTCCGGTGCGCACCCAAACCCCACAGACGCACCTCCTACTCACGTCCGAAGACTTTGTGTTTCCACGCGAGGACGAAGGGAGCCTGATATTTTGTGATTGTCTGAAGTTGAAATGAGCTTCTAGCTTGTGTTGGACGGAGATGGATCCATCATTTTGGGAAACGTACCACTTTGTTCTGACGGGTTAGACAGAATCACGCGATGCTGCTGCCATTCTCAAGCTTTCTGTGTTTGTGGCTGTGCGGCGAGGCGGTGGCGGTCCAGCCGCCCCGGGACAAAACAAAGACGACTTTCAGTCCTCGGTATGAATCCCCCGCCGCTGACAGGAATGCGCAGAGCCGGAGATGGCGCACAGTTATCGGGGAGGACAGTGTGGGGGCGCGCAGTGGAAGTTCTCCCACTCCGGTGGATACAGTGAACCCGGCTTCCCCTGAGGGGCTTCGGGCTCACATATCCCGTCAGGCTGTGCGTAAAAGTGATGCACAGCGCGTCGGACCTGAGCACGGAGACCCTTCACACACGTTAACAAACACGGCCGGTGAGCCACGGAGCTCTGGATACAGGA
Organism: Lophius piscatorius; assembly: GCA_009660295.1. NCBI lineage: Eukaryota > Metazoa > Chordata > Actinopteri > Lophiiformes > Lophiidae > Lophius > Lophius piscatorius. Next base: position 301,211 of record VRLP01000096.1, on the reverse strand, counting down.
CAAGCGAACAAACTCTGCATGGACGCAGCTGCAGCCACGGGCGAACCGGGAACGACCGGAGCGCAAAACCCCGTAGGAGGAAGCGGAGCGGCTTGGTGCCGGAAGATCTTCCAGCAGCCATGGCGCAGGAACAGGAGGCAGAACCCCCCTTCGGACTCAACATCAGTGACTATGAGGAGGAGTTCTCTCCTCCGGCTTTCCCCGATTCCACGCCGTTCGCGCCGGGTAACACGCGGACCAGACGGAGGCAGCTGAAGAACCCGTTCTATCCGGTGACCGCAGAGTCTTACGGAGCCTACGCGGTCCTGATCATCGCCGCCGTCATCTTCAGTGTGGGGGTCATCGGGAACGTGTCCGTCATGTGCATCGTCTGTCACAACTACTACATGAGGAGCATCTCCAACTCGCTGCTGGCCAACCTCGCGCTCTGGGATTTCGTCGTCATCTTCTTCTGCCTGCCGCTCGTGGTTTTCCACGAGCTCACCAAGAGCTGGCTGCTCGGGGAGTTCTCCTGCAGGATCATCCCCTACCTGGAGGTAAGAGAGTTCAGAGGTCATGGACCGATGTTTGATGCGTTTGCAGGTGAGAAGGTGGCTGCGGGTTGGCTGCATGCTGGGAAACATGGTGGCAGAGTGGGGGGCACAGATGCACCACAGCAAGAAGATTCGGGGTTGAAGTCTGTGTGCTGTTTGCATGTTATTATAATTATCAGCCTTTATCTAGACGGGGAAATCCACTGAGACCAGACTCTCATCTTCTCTGGTGTCCTGCTTACAATAAATCATTTTAAATCATAAGACAATGAAAAAGACAAAAGAATAAGGGGAAAAGCAATAATAATAAATAAAAAACAAAACATCTGCCATAAATGGTGTCCTGGTTGTAAACAATAATCTTAGATCCTAAAACAATTAACAAACAACGACTGAATGAAAGAAGGGGGAAATTAAAGGTTAGTCATCCTTTCATCGTATCGATCCAAAAATAATTCCAGTAGAAGATTCTGTGAAATTGCTTTGTCAGCATAAATGAGTAAGTGCTCCTTTCTCCTCACTGAAAGTGTCTGTCCTGTCAGGAGAAACTCTTCATGCAGATCTTTGTGAGGAGCTTCTTCTTGCTTTTCTACCTCGCCTCGTAGTTGATAATAAAAAGCCACATTAATGTTTCAGGCAATAAAAAAAAAAGAAGCTGAATTTACTTTAGAGACACTCAGCTTGAATGTTAGAGTACAAATAGATATAAAAACTACTAAGATTACCTTCAAATTACAGCAAAAAATGTTTCATTTTCTGTACCGCTATGAATCTTTAGTATATATAAGTATTTATCTGCAGTTTTAAAAGCCTTTATTTAATTATCGAACCACGTCTTTGGAAATAAAACTTTTTTTTTTAAAGGAGACTGGGGAAAGATCAAAGTTAGTTGTTTCAATGTTACATACATTTTTATGTTGTTTTTTTTAAAAAGAACAAATAATAAACATAGTACATGTCATTTTTAGTTATGATAATGATTTTTGATTTTTTTTTTCTTTAATAGCGAACGCAAAGCCAGAAATCTCAGACTGTGTCAACAAAAGACTACCAGAGAGGTTCAAGATGTTAACATAGAAAATGTGCAGTGAGATAAATAATCACATCTAAATGTCAATTTTAGCTTTAGGTTTGTTGATATTATGACATGTTCTGAGCAGACAGAGGAGGAGGGAACCCGAGAAAAAGCCGTGATCCGTGGCAGGAGATCATTTCCCCATCGGACCTCAACATTTAAGGCCTGTTGTTCTTCTTTGGGCTGTTCCCTCTAGGAGTCTCCACAGCGGATCATCTGTTTCCATCTTGCCCTGTCCTCTGCATCTTCCTCTGGCACACCACCCAACTGCATGTCCTCTCTCACCACATCCAGAAACCTCTTCTTTGGTCTCCCCCTTCTTCTCCTGAAGGCATCTCCATCTCCAGCCTCCTTCTACCCATAGATCCACTACCCTCCTCTTCACGTGTCCAAACCATCTCAATCTGACTCTGTCTCCAAGACGTCTGACCTCTGATGTGCTCCTTTCTAATCCCGTCCATCCTCCTCAGTCTCAAAGAACATCTGAACATCTTCAGCTCTGCGTTCTGTCTTTTGGTCAGCGCCAATGTCTCTAAACAATCCAGCAGCGTCGCTCTCACTACCATCTAGTAAACCTTTTCCTGTCTCTCCTGCTGCTACTCTTCTGTCACAGATAACCTCTTGACACTCTTCTCCACCCTATCTGCACTCGCTTCTTCACCTCTTTTCCACACTCCCCATTGCTCTGAACGGTTGACCCCAAGTACTCCTGCACCTTCTTCAACTCTTCTCCTTGCATCTTCATCGTTGCGCCTGCCTCCCTTTCATTCTTTCATTCACACAAATATATTCTGTCTTGCTGCGTCTGGCCTCCATTCCTCTTCTATCCAGCACATACCTCCACCTCTACAGGTTTTCCTCCACCTGCTCCCTGCTCTCACTAAATACCACAGTGTCATCCACCAACTTCATAGTCCACCTGGCTGACCTCATCTGTCAGCTTGTCCATCACCATATCAAACAAGAAGGGTCTCAGGGCCGAACCTTGACGCAGTCCCACTTCACCGTTAACCATCACTTTCTACCTCACACATCGCATTCATACTGCTCTCATACATATCCTGTAACCCTCTAACATATTTCTCTGTCACTCCAGACTTCCTCATGCAATCCCACAATTCCTCCCTTGGAATTCTTAAAGGGTTATTACACCCTCAAATTGTGCTTGAGGGACCGACTGACCTCAGCTCAGTATGGTAGGGTCATTGACGTAGAGCTAGTAGTTAGAGTTAACGGCTGTGACAGTTAGACTTTGTGTCTTTTAGAAACACAGAGGGTCTGTGTTGGTGTTTGTGTCTCAGCTCTGCTAGAGGCTTTAATGGACGACAGAGTCTTGGCTGTTTCATGGGGGTTTGGGAGGATTCCGCTCAAACAAACCCTCAGAGCAGAAGAAAACATCATTTTACATACAATTGTTGAAGAGATAGCATTAACATGTATCAACTTTGAAAAAAATAGCTACATTTCTTTAAAAAAAATGATTGAATTAATTTCATGAAGGTATAAAATAAGTCAAGCTGAAGTTTCCCTGTAACGGAGAAGTTTGTGTAACAGAGAATTATTACAGTCGGCCGTGTCCTCACTCTTCCTGAGAGGTTTTGTTCCAAACGCTCTTGACTAAAAGCCACTTCTTAAGTTCAACCAAGGATACTAAAGTACTTTTTTTTAAAGATTAATCTCTTCTTCATGTCAGTAATTAAAGACCGTGGCTCAGAGAAGAAACACAAAGAAGGAATTTTCTAAATAATAACATTGGAGGATCGATACAATGTGAGGAGAGGGAACATAAAGTAAGGAGACGATAATATCCTTGACTGGCTTTAAGTTTGAGAGTCCAGACTGAACATATGAATATAAAGAAAATACTTTCTGGAGAATTATCACTTCAATTAAATGCATTCTGGGTAGTGAATTAATTCATTAGAAAAGAAGATTGTGCATTTCCTGTTTATGTCGTGACACAGTTTCCTGTTGATCTCAGTGGTTTAAATCGGGTTTAATGCCGCCTGATGCAAAGCGTCTTTAATCTGATCCGTGTCACATTAGGCGGCTGAGCACCAGGCGACACCTGCTGCCAGACAGACGTCCCGCCGTCCACTCAGAGCGAAGACCGGGATTAATGAAGAATCCCTCAGACAGAGATTAGAGAGAGATGAAGCCCCTCTGATCGGTCTTTACCAGTCGGCGGATTCATGGTAGATCTGATTATACGTCCTGTTACATTTCAGAAATGATATAGTCTCTATTTCCTGGTATAATCCTCTTTGTTCCACGGAAGGGAAACACAAACTGGAAAGCGTACAGTAATGCTACACACCAGTGTTTTCTCAGAACCTGACAGGTTTGTGCAGAACCCTGACCTCAGCCCCAAACGGCCCTAAAATGACCAAAATGACCAAAAAGCACTAACAAAGATGTGACACGCAGCACGCTGTTGATACCAACGCAAGATGGAAGCCACTAAAGTGCGTTTGTCTCCCGCCGGCGCAGGTTTGTGGCATCAAAGTCGCACCAATTCCAATCTGACGGTTCAGATTTAGATCGTTTGAAAAAAAATGATGTAAACTGTTGTGTTAATGAAACTCTCTCTCCCTGTCACTGTTTCCTTAAACAAGAGTCTCTACCTCCCCTCCAAACAAAACAACCTCAGTTACAAGGATATAAGTAATAACAGTTAACGGTTCATTCTGAGAAATCCATTAATGAAGTGTGTTGTGTGTGTGTGTGTGTGCGTACGTGTGTGTGTGTGTTTGCTCACGTTTTGTACGAGAAGTATGATTTGTGAGGCAGAGATACAGAAATATATAATACACAATATATAATGGTATTATAATAGAACTACGCTGTCGTCCTTGACAGCAAGAGTATGTCCCTGAAAAGACCCCAATGCCCTGCGTTGTACAAGCAATCCACTGATTGAACGGTTCAAATAAAATGTGATGTCCATTCTGTTTTCCATAAAAGTGTGCCCCCATGTGAGCAAAATATGAACTACTAGAGTAAAATAAAAGATAGGTCTCAAGTTGATGAATGTCTACCAATCGAGATAAAGCTCCCCCTAGTGGCGGAGCACCTTTCCCAAAAATCAATCCAGTTCTTCCTCCCTCTAAGGCTGTGTGGGTATAACATTTGAAAATGACCCATGAAATAGTTTTTGAGTTATCGTGTTAACACAAAGGGCAGCAGCGATGACCGTTCCATATTATCCCTGAGTTTGAATGACTTTAGTAATCGGATGATAAATAAAGTACTAAGATCCTGTTTAACTCTTTCACATGGCTGATTTCTTCTCCCCTTGAGCCGATTATTTGAATGGTGTCAACATGTCTTCAATGCCTGAAATTCAAACAAAAATATCCAGGTAACATGTTGTGTAGAATATGTGAATAATGGAAACCAAAGATGAAATCTGGAGTTTAATCTTCTTAGCGGCAGCAGACTGCTTTGCTTGAGTTGATGACCTACATGACATCGGTGAAATGTACAGATGTCACCAACCGTCGACAGAGACATGCATATTTAACTCTGGGGTAGATAGTCCTTAGATTTTATTTAAAATAAAGGTTTTTAAATTGAAAATGTATAAAAAATAGTTTGGAAAATAATTAGAATAAACAGATTGACAAATAATCTAGATACAACTAGATAAATTATCTATTTTTTTCCTGTCAGCTTCAATGATGTCAGTAAAGGAGATGAAGGTGACCTTCAGCGTTGAAAAGTCTACCATGTCATCATTGTTTTACTTATTCTCCGGTATCTTGTTTTAATCTGACAACAGGCTAAAATAAAGTAAGACACACATTCAGAGTTCAGGCAGAACTGCAGATCTGGAATCAGTGAACCGTTAAACCGTTAAATGGAGCATAATCAAACAAAACAGCAAGAGGATTAAAACTGACAAGTGCTCTGACGGTCCAACCCCCATCTCTCTGTCTCTCTCTCTCTCTGTCTCTTTATCTCTGTGTCTCTCTCTCTTTTTGTCTCTCTCTGTCTCTCTTTCGCTCCCTTTCTCTCTCCTCTCTCTCTCTATCTCTCTCTCTCTCCCTGTGTCTCTCTTTATTTCTGTATCTCTGTCTCGTTTCCTCTCTCTCTCTGTCTCTCTTTGTCTCTCTCTGTCTCTCTCTGTCTCTCTCTGTCTGTCTCTCTCTCCCTTTCTCTCTCTCTCTCTCTCTGTCTCTTTCTGTCTATCTCTCTCTCTCTCCCTTCCCTGTTCTCTCTCTCTCACACACACACACACACATTTAAACCAAATATTGTGACTATCTTCTCATCGTCTCCAAAGAATCCTCCCAGCGGTCCGTCCCCCATCCGGGGTTTAGACGAGACACTGAATGGACTCGTTTGATTCCTCAGCACTGTGTTGTTCTCCTCTCCTCTGATTCAGGGTCACTGACACCCAAAGAATCCCCTCAGACAGATGGGTGCAATAAGAGTTGATTAGTTTATCATGAGTGACATGTGACCCGATGTTCTTCTCTTTCCAGGTGGCTTCTCTTGGGGTCACGACCTTCACACTGTGTGCGTTGTGCATCGATCGTTTTCGCGCCGCCACCAACTTGCAGATATACTATGAGATGGTGGAGAATTGGGCATCCACCACGGCGAAGCTCGCCGTCATCTGGGTTGGTGCTCTGCTGCTAGCTCTTCCTGAGCTACTCCTCCGACAGCTGGTCACTGAGGATGGTGACCCGGCCGACGTGACGCCATGTGAGCGCTGTGTGGTCCGAATCTCCACTCAACTCCCAGACACACTGTACGTCCTTGGACTCACCTACAATGGCGCGCGCCTCTGGTGGTACTTCGGTTGCTACTTCTGCCTGCCGACCCTGTTCACCATCTGCTGCTCACTGGCCACGGCCCACAAAATCCGAAATGCAGAGCAGGCCTGCGTCCGCGGCAGCAAGAAGCATATCCAACTGGAGAGCCAGATGAACTGCGCTGTGGTGGCGTTGGCCATTCTCTATGGCTCCTGCACCATTCCGGAGAACATCTGCAACATCTTCAGCATGTACATGGCGGCCAGCATTCCCAGGAGGACTCTGGATGTTCTGCACCTGGTCAGCCAGCTGCTGCTCTTCTGCAGGTCCGCGGTGACGCCCGTGTTGCTGTTCTGCCTGTGCCAACCTTTCACCAGAGCGTTCCTGGACTGCTGCTGCTGCTGCTGCGAAGAGTGCGGCCCGCCCCAGTCCCCCGCCACCGCTACCAGTGACGTTGACGCCACCACTGAGCTGGAACTGTCGCCGTTTAACACCGTCGGCAGGGAGGCATCAAACTCTGCTGCCCGTGCCACCGTGGGCACACACTGCTGAGGTCAAGGGTCAACAGCATTAGGTAGGACTTTGATTGATGGACTCGTTGACATATTAGAAGTTGTTTCAAACTGGTGTGGAATGGACTCCAAACTGCTGACGTGACTGATGACATCACTGATGACTCTTCACTGTTTACAGAATTTTATAGATGAAAGAAAACAAAGTCAGGATTAGTTCATATCATTTATTTGTTTAGCTGTTAATCAAAGGCGGTTTTAGTCATTTTTTGAGAAACATGCTTCATTGTTGAATTTAACATCCTCCGTATTTTCACATCCTGGGAATGAATGCGGCCTGCTGAGGTGGTTCAGGGATCTGGTTGGGATGCCTTAAGGACGCAGATGTTTTTCAGACCCGTCCAACAGGGAGGAGACCCCAAGGTAGAACTAGAATCTATGGAGGGACTATATATCTCACCTGGCCTGGGATCGCCTCTGCAAGTCCTTGGATGAGTAGTAGATCGCTGCTGGGAAGAGGGACCTCTGGGATACCCTCATTAGCCTGGTGTCACCGTGACCCGACTCCGGATAAGCAGAAGAAAATGGGGTGAGATCAGTTATCTTCTCCAGAATCCTACGATCACTGCATTTTACTGGAGTGGAGAGCGAACTCTAATCTGAACTTCTTGAGATTTCTGATCTTGTGGTTGAAGGAGGTTATGTGGTACCGTCGTCTAGTGTGTGTGTGTGTGTGTGTGTGTGGTGGTGTGCGTGCGTGCATTCGTGTATATGTGTCTATCAAACACGACAACAGAAAAAGGGTTTGAACATGTTTTAATGAGGTTTTTGGGAGAGGTGGGACCTGAGGAGGAGATCTGGAAGGTAGAGCCATTATTAGTAGTATAATTCTACTATGGTTACGCCGATCAGAGACAGCGCAGCATAGATCGTGGTGCTGCCAAAGAAGGATATGCTTGCTGGAGGTATAACCTCTGGTTTAACAGCGGATACATGCTCACTTTTATTCTGATTGAAATCAATCCAGTTCCCAATTTTGCTGTTTACATAAAATGTGATTTAATACAGTGTTTACATGTGCCAATTTGGGGGGAGTCATCCGTCCAGCCTTGAGCCGGGCGCTCATTTGTCCTACTTTTGAGATTATGTGGGTTATTTTATTATTATTTTATTCCTAAAATAATGTTAAAGTGTGAACAACAAATCCAATCCAACAAATGTTTACTGTTGATATCGGCGGAAGAACTCGCTAACGTATCCGTCCGCAGCACATGGGATTGAGATTAGATGCTTTCAATGTCGACCGGTATACCGGTTTAGGGTGAAGCAGAAATGTTGCATCATCATCGTCAAGATGAGAGAGAAATATTCATGCTTCAACACATTATCCTTCTTGGTTTAAAAATGATTTTAATCAGAGAACTGGTGTCCATGTCATCCCAGCCAATGAAGATTTACTCAGAACAGATTATGACTTATTATTATTATCATGCATTCTTGTTTCCTTGTACCGTTTTACTTTGTAAAGCACTTTGGTCAACCTTAGTTGTTTTAAATTGTGCTCTATAAATAAAAATGGACTTGTGTTAATTACACTGGCTAACACTTTTTCTTACGTTCCACAGAGATGATTTATAGTTGGTCAAAATGTTGAATGTTGAGAAGTTGTTAACTTTCATGAATAGAACTGCAGCATTTAAGCTAAGAATATTCCTCTATTCCTTCTGTGCAATACTAGCGAGTAAAGCTCAGTGCATCATGGGAGATCTCCTAGCAGTCTAAATCTATAGCAGCAAAGTTAAGAGCTCCCTTATGCCAGCCTTAATTATAAACTTTATCATAAAGGAAAGTTTTAAGCTTACTATTAAATGCAGAGAGGGTCTCTGCCCCCCGAACCCAGTCTAGGAGATGTTTCCACAGCAGAGGAGCCTGACAGCTGAAAGCTCTGGCTCCCATTCTACTTATGGAGACTCTAGGGACTACAAGTAACACTGCATGCTGGGAGCTCTTTCAGATACGTTGGTTCTGACCGTTAAGGGCTTTGAACGTGAGCAGAAGGATTTTGAATTCAATTGTAGATTTTATCGTGAGCCATTAGAGGGAAGCTAATATCGGAGAGAAATGTTCCCTTATACTGGTTCTGGTCAGCACACGTGCAACAACGTTCTGGATCAGCTGGAGAGACTTCAGAGATTTCTTGGGACCGCCTGATAATAGGGAATTGCGGTGATCCAGTCTGTGAACTATGTGGTGATAATACGAAAGATCTCTGTGACACTGTATCATTATACATCATATTCTGTGTGGACTCCATCGTCCCAACTAAAAAGGTTTTTATTTATACACATAACAAACCTTGGTACATCACTCTTTTTGTATTCAAATATGCCTTTTATTGAACAGCTGCATATGTGTAACGTAGAATAAATAAGAAATTTAAAACTTTATTGATTAACAAGACCTTGCAGCATTATTTGAGCCGGCGTTACGTTAGTAAAGTACGATCCAAATGAGCAGACATCTTTTCTCCCACTGTTTTCGGGAATACCGGCTCACCTTTTCCGCACTGAGGCTCCTCAACCCCGGAGGAGGCGTCACAGACGCCGGGGGGAAAACGCAGCGGCCGGCTGGTTAAATTGAAGGCGTCTTTGGCCTTTTCTCCCGGTACAGTTCATCTTATATCCTTTAGAATACGGATGAGTTTGTCTGGAGGCTTGTTTTTGTAGACAAGATTGCCACAGTGAGGAATATCATCTCCCTGCCTTCATCACATGCTCTGCTGTCTTTGATCAGTTTGAGTCCGTGTCTCTTTCTTGTTTAACGGAAATTACTGCAAAACTTAAACCTGCAGGCTGTCCCACAGATGTCGTCCCACCTCGCCTCTTTAAAGAGGTCTGGGAAGCTATTGGACCTAACGTCCGAAACATTGTTTGGTGTTGTACCAACCTGCTTTAAGCGAGCTGCGCCACAACCAATAATCAAAAAAGCAAGCTTGGACAGTTCCATTCTTTAAACCTTTAGGCCGATCTCTAAATTTCATTCATGTCCAAAGTTTTAGAAAAGACTGTACAGCCCCCACTCCAGTCTGTTTTTAAATTTCACCTTCAGACTCATTTTTATTCCTTGGCTTTTAATCCAGGATGAGTTTTTGGACATTTCATTCTTTATGGTCTTACTGCTTTTCTTTGATGTAACATTGTGTTTTTAATCGTGTGCCTATGTTTTTTATTGACTGTACAGCACTTTGGACAACTGTGTTGTTTTTTAAATGTGCTTATAAGTAAAATTCAGTTCAAATTCAAGCATTTCAAATTTCGGCCAGTCCTATTTATATACAAGTGAATCTTGTTAAATTATCCGTCTCGGGAAAATAAATGAAAATCTAAAGGAAAAAAAGGCTTTAATCAAGGAAGTATTTTTTTTTTTCTCCTCAAAATGCCATTTTAGAGCTCCACAGTTGTTATCCTTGTTGCTGCTCTATTTCTCAGCGAATGCTGCAGTAGGCTAGAAAACCTCAAAGGCTTGAGTTTTTCCTTTCAGATTCAGTTAGAACATTGTTAGTCAGGACGCAGACCAAACCGCCTCCATCCACTGGTTGAGCTAAATATGTGCGATTGCTTATAGGATATTTAGGATTCGATCGAATGTGGAAAGAAAAAGATGTGGAAGTAGATGTGCAGAGGGAAACATTTGAATCCAGGGTGGAAGCACAGAGGGACTCGTCATCGTCAATTCACTGGACACAGCCACCATTGTTTGGCCAAGCAACTCAGAGTTCAAGTCCTCACAAACACGAGCAGAGAGCAGGCAGTGATTAGTAAAACCAAGAGTATTTTTTGTTTGTTCAGATTTAAACCCCCCCCCCACCCCCCGACACAAAATCCAAACAGAAACCGGTTTTTCGTCCATGATTACACTTCATTCGCCGCGTCACACTCATAGAACTTCTGCTGTTCTTTCTCCCGGCATCAGTTTGTCATCAGCTGCCCAGTCATCGAGGCACAGCGTCCCATTGTGTGTTCCTCCCGTCGTCGTGGCGATGGAAGGAGTCTGCCTCTCAGCTGGCTGTCTCAGTGTTGAACAATGCTACAGAACCACAAACATGTCCAGCCTCGTTCTGACTGAGAGAAGTTTTCACTGATTGATTTTGGTTTGGTCTCCTCTCAGTTGGACGTGGCTGAAAATCTCCAAAGGAAGGCGTCCTGGTCAGGAGATGAACATCAGCAACGGGTTCCTTTAGAAGTGAAGGAGCAGCAGCTCCACTCAGAGCTCCCTCCAAATGTCAAGGAAGCCCATTTCAGCCACTAATATCCTTGACCTCATTCTTTGGGTGTCTACCCAGAGCTCATGACCATAGGTGAGGGTTGGAACGTAGATGGACTGATGGATGGAGAACTTTGCCTTCGGACTCGGCTTTTCTCTTCAGCAGAACGGACCGATACAACGCCATCATTACTGCTGATGCTGCACCAAACCTCAAACCTCCTCTCTGTCTCACAGTCCATTTTCCCATTACTCCAGAATAAGACTTAAACTCCTTCGCTTGAGGCAACACCTCACCCCCCGACCTGGAGGAGATGGTCCACGACGTACGATAGACTTTAGCACATGCTATTTCGGATCCAGTATTTTCAGCTCTACTCACTCTCCGAACTGTTTAGCGAACTTTAGCGTGAAGCCTACAGCGTCTGACTGTGACTCACTAGCACGCAGGAAACTTTCTGCATGGATGGATATTATTCAGTGGTGTTTGAGCGCTGATGCCAGGCTTCCCTTGTTATTTTAGACATAGTTGTAATGTTTTTTAGAAGAAAACACTTAGTTCAGATCTCTGCTCATGTTTGATTTTTGGAGGCTAAACGATAGATTGTCTCCCTTGCGAAGAAAAAATAAATTTTGTGGAGTTTCCCAACGGCTGAAAGGAATGACTGTCTACTCTGACCATCGAAAAGATAAGCTATTCCATAAAATGTAAACAGGACAGATCCTGGAAAATCTTTGACGTCCTGTACGATTTCCTGGAGCTCAATGACATGAAACAACATGATGAACAAAATAACAAAATGACTAATGAAGTAATTACGACCAATTGTTCATTTTAAACGGCTTATTTATTTATTTCCTTTTCGTGAGCGCAAATTTTATTTTTTAATTATTTATATTCTTCTGTGTCCTTTCTTTTTGTTGTATATAATGAAAACCTGATAAAAAGATGTTAAGGTCCTGACCAGAAGAATGTCCCATCTGACGTTGACAGGATTGTTCCGGTCCACTGTGGCTGCAGACACACACAAAACTGATATCATGGACAGTTGCAGATAGAAAATCAGACTTAGTTTGATTACTTTTATGTATATCAGGCACATTATGCAGTTTGTAAGTCATATTTTTGCCAATCAATTTTTTTATGTCTTCAACTTTAATTTTCCATTCTACACCAGTGATATTCAGGAGGTTTACTTGTTTGTTTATGACATAAACTTATTGTGAACCATAGCATACAAATTCATATTACCATTAATCAGGTGATGATTGTATTGAAAGGTCTTTCTGGTATCGTACCAATCACTGACCACCACATTTTAAACAATCTTAAGATTTGTTTTGTTTTGTCCTCGTGTAGTACCCATAATGGATCACGCCCTCTTTTTAGAGAAATAGATGTCAGCTCCAAATAAAACGTTTTAGGGTTAGTTTTTTTCGCGGAAGGCTGGTGAAGGTCACATGACCAAACTCATAGTTATCCACTGCAAGATCGAACTGCATTTTTCAGAAAATGTTTTACACCAGTATTGGCACAAACTATAACCCAAGCCCAACATGACAAATTCAAAATCTATCAACCAACAAAAATACTATCCGCTCACTGGAAGCAACAGAGAGAGAGAGAATCTGTCTGATTCTGACAGAAAAGGCCTTGGTGGTCCTGAAGGTCCACCATTGATCACCTCCAGGTACTCCAACTGCCTCCGACAGGCCCAAAACTTGGTGACCCTCAGTGGTGTGTGTGAATGGTTGTCTGTCTCTACGTATCTGCCATGTGTCAGCTGGGATAGGCTCTAGTCCTTAGGTGACCCAGATCAGGATTAGCGGTTACAGAAAATAGGTGAGTGGGAAAGTGGATATGTCCAATATTATCACTAATGCAGTGAGAATGCTGGTTAGTCAGTTGAGATCTTTCACTTCTGTGAGGAATGTCAAACACTTCGTCTCAGCCGAATGTCCCATTTTATGTAAGAACTTCAAATACATTAATTTAATATTCATAAAAATCTCTCCTACATATCCATAAAAAAACGTAATGAATTTTTTTTATAGAATTCATGGCCTGAGAAACGATCACAGGCATTCTCGACTAATGGTGTTTGTCTTCAAATCACCAAGAGGGGACTCACATTCTTCTCTAATCACCCCTCTGGCTTTGGATCCTTTCTCTGGCACCTAAACTGTGTGTTTGAGTGTTTAGTAGAACAGACTGGCGGCTACTGTCTCTGCCACGGTAATTAGAACATCCCCATTCATTCAGAAACAAAGAGATGGCGGGTAAACTCCGGCTCTGCCGTTAAACACGCTGATCACTGACCTTCCCAAACTGCTCCCAGGACCGTATTATGGAATGAGACAGATATCCTGGGAAGTCCAGGATGATTGTCCCCCGATTGGTTGACATGAACCATGCTTCCATGGCAACCGAGCCGATAGTCGTGGACGGGGCACATTCAGATTACATTTTTTTCCCCAAAACAACCTTTAGCCATTAAAACAATCATTTTAATTATTATAATTAAAGGATGTTGCTGCAGAATAGATGCATTGTTTGTGAGTTTTTCAGCTGTGGCCCACATTCAGGGACACATTTTGAATAATGAACCATGTGATCGGTGAGGGTTGACCATCAGGAATCTTCATCAGTGTTGATGTTTCTGTAAAAATGTCTCCATAAAATAAATATTTTATTTAGAAGAAAAAGAAGTCTTTATTTGTCAAATACAATCATACATGTAGTGCAAATTGATTCTTTACATTTCTTTGGGCTATTTATTAATGTAATATTTCTCAGACACTCTTAATGTACCATAAAATAACAAATCATTAGGCTATTTGGTTTATTTAATTAATAAATAATCCAAACTTAAGTAAAATTGTTTCATGATGTAATTTAGTTTTTTCATGGAAAATAATCAATTTGAATTCAATGAGTGCAGCATTTTTTGGTAAAGCATGTTTTTTTTTTAAAACTATGACCCTTTTTAGACTTTTTTGGGTTGCATTAAGTTAAACAAATCAGTTTAGTCCTCACAGGTTTTACTCTGCCCCCAAAAATCTACTTATTGAATAGGACTTTCTCAATAGCTTTGGTTAATGCCTCCTCTTCCCTGGCCAATTTAGACCTTTGGTGTCCCCCAAGGCTCCATCCTTGGCCCCTTCTGTTTGGCACATACGTACAATAGGCTCCGGCTCACTCTTTTAAATAAGAAAAAGTGACCCAAAATAATGCTGAACCAAATAGTTGAGCAGGACATTAAAGGATTAAGTACGGTTTTTGAATGCACAACTTTTACTTGTAGTGGTTTATTTTCAATGTGTGGAGTTAGAACTTTGAGTGAAGCAAAGTATGTGATTTCTTCGTCATCACTTATTTGACATGATTCCCATGAAGCTTGTCGTGTGGGTGAGACATGGAAGGAAAGAACACTTTCAGTCAAAATTCCACAAAAACAATTTCAACACATCTTTCTGAAAGGGTGGGCTAATGGGCCCGACAAGCCAGACTGACATATTCAGTCTGGAATCCAATTTAGCCCAGTTTTAACGAGAAGCTCCACAGAGCTCCTTTATAGAGATGTCTACAAACCTGTTGACAGGATGCCTCTGATTGCAGACATGGTCAATTATAAGTCTTTCGTTTATGGAACCTCCCTCAGACCCCGAAAAGCAAATTCAAATCTAGAGATATGACAATTCTCACACTTCTTTGTGAATAATATGAAAATATAGGGTGTATTGTATTTTCAGCTGCTGAACAGCTCCAGCCTTTCTTGCCTTTGCTGAGATATACCACACGGCCTCTGATAGAATCATCACTCGAGAACATTGATGTGTGCTTGACCCAACTAGGAGAGATCCCGGTGAAAGGTTAGAGATAATTATGAGAAGAAATGTGAATAGATAAAAGGATCTGAGAGTTTGTCCATCCAATTACCGCCATGAAAGAGCCTTTTGAGTCAGCATCCATGATGTATCCCCTCCGACAGAAAACAGAAGCTGAACTGGTTTGACAGCCTGGCGGCTGGGAGCAGACTGTGTGTTCCCCCTGACAGCCCTGGAAACAACATGGAGAAGTGGAGAAGGAGAGGGCCTGAATTCCCTCAGCGAAGAATCGGTGTAGGCAGCGGGGCGTTCAGTCGCAGTCAGTGACCTAGATGTGTTGCTGCAATCACCAACAAAGGAGAGGAACTGGACAATAACGCTTTTATTCCCTCAGGAGGACAGCTCCCAACTGATTATACGGGCAGGGAAGGCCGAGCCAAGCTGGACTGGAGCGGACCAGACTGTTAGAGCATGAACGGGGACAGGCCAGGAAAGGGCAGTGGTTTATGGGTTGTTTTTATAGTCCGTTCATACAGGTTTGGTGTGACAACCGTTGGGACCATGTTGGACTTTTCCACTGTGAGTCAGTCGGTGATGCCAGAGACTTGGGCATATCAGACTTTACTTTGATGATGGTCACGTGACCTTCTCCTGGTCCCATGGTTACATGAGATTTGTTTTTTGAATGCTTGCATAGTTCCTAAAAAAAAAAGAAGTCGTGTAATAAGTTAAATAATATTCAAAAAGCAAAAAAAAAGTCAAATTAAACCAAGTTCTGTATTTATCATTTATTTCTTATCATTTGTTATTCCATTATATCAGGAATGCCAAAGGTCAACTGTGGTATACTGCGGCCCTTGACTGACCCGCATGTGCAAAAAAACATAACCTAGACGTCACACGCAGCACATTGTCCATAAGGAAGCAAGATGGAAGCCATTAAAGTAAGTTTGAACGTTTTCGTTTGTAGTAAAACAGTTGAATGTGATATTTATAGCGTTTGTTTTCGTGTAAAAAGCGACTCCTGCCAAAGCAGCTTGTGACGTCGACGGAAGATGACGCCAAAGTCGAATGAATTCCGATTTAACGGTTCAGATTGGGGTCGCATTGAAAAAAATCGGAACTGTGTCGGATTTTGGACCACATACAGAAGTGCCGTGAATCGGAGATGGATCAGATTCCATGTGGTCTGTGATGTTCACACTGACATGAAAAAAATCATATATATCACCAAAAAATCAAGACCTGGGTCACATTTTTGCTGCAGTGTCAACGTAGCCTGAGAGTACCAAGTTCTGATGCTGAATGACAAAAACAAAAGTTTGTAGAAGGAAATGAAACTGAACCCATGAAAGCCCATCAATATTATGGGATATTGTATGATGGAGTCATCACATCCGCCTCTGCTGCAGATCCTTCATCTTAATGCGATAACTCAAAACCTATTTTACTGATCATTTTATAATTTCATAAACCAGAAGTTCGGAAGGGTTCCCTTATTGAAAAATCCACATCAACACTCTCCACCTCAGCTTTGGGGATACTGAGGCGTTCCCAGGCGGATGAGATATTTGGTCCCTTCAGGGAATTCTGGGTCTTCTCCCAGTTGCCGGGAAAACCTCCAAAGGGAGGCGACATGGAGGCGTCTTGATCAGATGCCTGAACCAACTCAACTGGTTTCTTTGGACGCGGAGGAGCAACAAGGCTTGATTTCCCCGTACGTTTACACTTCATTCATGTATGGAGGAAGATGCTTCATCCCGTGTGCTTGACCTCATCAGGTCATACTCACACGCTCCTAGAGGATGTAAAACAACTTCCTCCTGAGACTGCGATAAAGCATTTTATATTATTATTTTACCCATGAAAGTGTGTCTCTCCATGATGTTAGTCAGCTTTACTCGTCCTGCACTTGTCTCAGCGTGATGAGTTCTTCCCTTTCGTTGTTTGTCCCTCTCCTCGTCATTTCCGTTCCATATTTGATCATCTCTGTGGGTTCCTTGTGTCTTTTTCTTCTGATTATCCTCTCGTGTGACTGTTATATTCACCTGTGTCTCATTAACTCTGACCCCAAGAATGTGGTTTTTTTGTCCTCTGTGCCAATTTGTTGGTGATGTCACATGGTCCAGACACTTCCAAGTGTTTTCCTAGTGTACTGGCTTATTCTGGATTTTGGGAGTTTTTTAACCGAGTTAAACTGCAGGAGGACGATCCAAAGTCGTAGTCAATGGAGCTCAGATACTGTGATTCACCATAGCAATCAGTGCCAAGCTTTGGTCGCAGACGTCACGCCATCTAAGCAGGAAGCTTTATTGCACTCTCCAGGAGATGTTTAGACGAGGTAAACTTGGCTTCATCAGGGAAGGAGAGGAAAGCCGTGTGGGAGTAAGTTTCTATCTGAGTGAATGTTTATACCAGTGAAAAGACAAAAGTGTCCCTTGTGCGGCACTGGTGTTAATCTAAAAAGAGAGCATCTCTTCAGCGTGTTCTGCAGCGAGGTGTCCTGAGCGATGCACCGTTGACACAAATGTTGTATTTACTCCATGTATTTGTGCGACTCATCAGTTCCTCCTCCAGACCACACTGACGTAAGCACGTCTTGAGCTACAGGAAAACCAGCTGGTCGCCAGTGAGACCCGGAAGAGATGCCAGAAATGAAATATTCATGCAGCGTACAACAAGTCTGTTCATGGGTGCAGCTCTGAAAGACCAGCTGATGATGAGGAGTCCTGAATATGAATGAGAGGACGTGGAATGTTGCTTTGTGACATAAAATCTCACTGTTAACTGGAATTCAGACATTCCCTAATTTAAGCCAGTACGTGCTTCAGTACTGAACTCAATGAACAATGAAGGAATTGGATTTTGTTCCCTTTCTTCCCCTTGTTTTCCCATCTTTCTGCTATGCTATGCTAAGCTAAACTGCCGCAGCTGCTCATGCATCTCTAAGTCAGATCGCAAATAGAAACAAACTTACCAAAGTGACAAAGTCAAGTTTTCTCTCATGATAAATGAATAATTCTCGCTTTATTCATCAGAGCATCATTCCCTCGAAGCAAAGGCAAACACAACTGGTTTAAATGAAGACTTCTCTCCAAATCCACCTTGAAAACTAAACAAACTAAGTTACCAAAACATCAAATATAACATTTACAGAGTAAAATACCGATAAATTAAACAAATTCCTTGCTGGTCCAGTGCTATGAGGGAAATGTGTTCCAGTCTTCGGAGGATTATTTAAACTTCGTAATTTAATGACCAACATAAACTTCACCTGAGCACATGGAATCTCAGTGCCTGCAGGTGTTTCAGGTGAGAACAGCTCTTTTATTTCAAAATAAGAGTTAAGACTTCAAAATAATAGTACTGTTATTTGCACTTACTAAAATCATGTACAAATAACTAATGCAACTTAAATAATTCCTCAGCTATGAAACCGGTCCGAGAAGAAGCAAACAAATAACATCAATTCTGTATACACTATACTGTAAAGAGTTGCACAGTCGTACACAGGATATACCTACAGGACGATATTGTGAGTTTCATTGAAAGCCTGTTTCAATTCTACGTTTGTTATTTCAGTTCAGTTCAGACAACTTTATTTATCCCAAAGGGGAAATTCATTTGTAGCTTTTCCAGTCCTCTTTCAAACTCACAGAAAACCAGATATATTTAAAAAGTCAGAAGGAACATATCCAAGGCATGGGACAGTAGGAGGAAAACATTACAATAAATAAAAGCCATAATAATAATAATACATTTCATTTATAAATAAAACATATCTTATAAATAAGTTAATGAGTATTTGATACAATAAAGATAAAAACGGATTACCCTAAAATAACAGAATAACTATTGTCTGCATTTAGCAGCGTAATAGCGGAAGGAATGAAGGAGTTGGAACGGTTTGTTCTTTTCACGGCCATATTGTATCGAGGGCCTGAAGGCATCAGAGAGAATTAAGAGGAAAGAACGTGATGGCTTGGATTTTTTGGCTTTCCCAGCAACCTGTTTCTCCCAACGGGAGCCCAAGTCCCTCTACTGAACACCAATAATCTTGGATCAGACTTTGCCCATGCTGTTTAAGCTGTTTTTGGTCTTTACAGACAACCCATTTAACCAGCAGGTAAATAAATAGTTATAAGGCTTTCAATAAAAGATTTGTATTTTCACCTTATATTCTCATTCGACCTTTGTCACTTGTTGTTTGCCCTGTTGTCCGCGCCACTCTTTCTCCTCACTCCCACACGTTAGTCTTACCCAAAAATATTCAGGCATACAATCTATTTCATTTCTTCAGGAATAGGTCAGAATATTTTCATTGTACCAGACTGGTAAAAGTAAAAAGTTCCCATATGAAACTGTGTAAGTACTCTCTCTACCCCCGGTAGATTTACTTTGGAAGTCTGTAAAATGACAACTTTATCCAAAGGGTAGGTAACATATTTTGTATGAACCCACCAGAACGAATTAATAGATAAGAAACTTTTATTCCTTGAGTCCTACTTAGGAAGAACTGGACATGGTTGACGGCCTTGTGAAACATGGTGTGTCCAACTCTCTAAGCCCAGCGTTTGGTCCGTCCACCCAGACACAGACAACATGACGGTCTCTATGAAACTAAGGACCTGCCACCACCTCTGGAGATATAGAGCTCTTTTTCAAAACTAAATCTCAAAAAATTTTTGAGATGATTGTAAAAACAACCCCAAAAATAGTTGTTCCATTTATTCAGAGACATACATTTTACACAATACACCCTTAAAATCCCACCCTGACATTTACATATTTACATTTAAAGCGCCAGCGCCATCTTCTGGCAACACAAACCAATAGAAAACAATGAGTGCTTGTGTTATGCCTCACATAACTGCATGTAACCACTCTGTTCCCTGTCTGTCTGAAGTGTTCCCTGTCTGTCTGAAGTGTTCCCTGTCTGTCTGAAGTGTTCCCTGATGGGCAGCAGGGTGCGAGGGCCCCATCAGCTTTTCTTTCATTTATAGGTGCCTTTGTCATAAAGCTCTGAGCAGAACCTTCATCACATTCCCACATGGGTATTCATCAGTAGATAGGATTTCACCCTTCACAAAACAGTGTGGAAATGAGGATTTCAGCAAATATTGTGTGCAAATGTGTATCTGCTTCACAATCGGTGTGAAGAGTTTGTGAAGCAGATTACAGGCCACGTCTTGTGAGAGGTCAAATAACCGAGTCCTGCATCATGATGCGTCATCAGCACAGAAGTACTTTCACTGAGCTGTACTGTTTATGACTGACAATAATAATACACGTTTAGAGTAATCAATAAAGGATCACACTAATAACGAGGAGGTCTTGGTCTGAGTCTTCATTCACATACCTCATAGGAGAAGTCTATGCAGGGAGTTCTTCATCTTTATACCTGAGAACACACATGGGTGTATGAAAAATGATACATTACCATACAAAGACAAAAGGATGAAATGTGAAGAGAGATAAGAAACAAAGAAAATCATGAAGAAATATGAGCTGTTGCAGCTACGCCTATTAACAGAGTAAGTAGGAGGCGTCTGGTGGTCCCACAGTCAGTTGGCCACACACCAGGGCCAGAAGGGGAACATTCTGTGATTTTCCACCATTTTGACCCTGGTGTATAAGACAGTATCGCAACCAAAAGACTGCGGGGAGCATTCTGTAATTTTCCATCAATTACTATTATAATTATTATTATTATTATGGGATGAGACGTGCAGGAAACAGACTTGGCAGTGTTTCACAGGATTTTGAATACATTTTTCTAAAAGGTGGTATAGTTTTGAGACCCAAACAGACACATTCTAAGACACTTTCTTAAAGGAACAGTTCACCTAAAAATGAAGTGATTTTTTGACTCACCTTCATGTTGATGAACAGATGGATTCCGTTCCTCAGATTGTTGAATCGCCACTGTAGCCTCTAAACTATAAATGTTAACGTGCGCTCTGACTGAGCGACCAGCAAGAATTTCATTTTGACAAATTGAGGATCAAATGCATTATTTAGCACAAGAAAAAGTGTAGAACCTCGTTGTCAAAGAAGGAAAAACATGACTTGACTCCTCAAACCAGTGAAAGGTAAACTGGTGGGCGGTCTGACTGGAGGCCTTATAATGCAGGCGGATCCCCCACAGGTCCACTCCCGAGCGTTGGACCGGCCCCACCAGATACAAGGTCTCTGCTCCGGTGCGACGCAATCACGCTGCTTGGAAAGGTTCTGGGACAGAGGTGCGAGGAGAGATTGTTCTGCGTCGGAACAATTCAAACCACTTGTGAAAAATAAACTTGCCTTCTTTTGGATCGACTTCAAAATTCAATGGCTCCGTGTTCGGGATAACTCCACACTCTTCCACCCAGTTACATGACAATAAGTAAAAAAGTTCAAATATATATCTGACGAAAAAAACTATGTAACTATAATAGTACAGTCCATTTACCATCTAAGTAACATTCATGATCCCAGGTGACACTAGTGGGAATAGAGAAACGGAAAAATGTGGCGTCGTATTGATCTTCAGCGGTTTGAAGAATATCGGATGAAGTCAGGTTGTACTGAAAGAATGACGACCCGCAGGTCCGGTCTAGAACAGTCTGACAGAGACCGTTAATCTAAAGCTTCACTTAGTTTGTATCTTCTTTTTACACGGCATATAATATGGCCGCAAAATAAGACACAAGATAAAGGTCTTGTATTTAGTCCCTTAAATATCCATACGGGTGTTTTTCGTATGGATGGTGAGATAATTTTGATACTATTTGTTTTTGTAGGTGTAGTTAACAAACTCATTTTATTCCTTAGTGGTGGGTGAATGATAGGGTTTTCAAAAGCTGATACAATAACAATAGTTTAGAAGGAGAAAGAGCTCCTCAGGTCTCTCAGAGGAGAGAACTGAGAGACCAAGCCGTACATGTCCAACAATCAAGAAAGGAGGACGTCGCTCACGCCTGGGAAATGTCTTTGCATTGCTCGCAAAGAGCACTTTTTTTGCCACTGGGAGCCACCTCAACAACATCTGCAAATACAGTTTATAATGTGACTCTACTCAGCAGGATTTCAGGCAAAAGTACTTTTTTTTTTTACTTTAAATCAGCAGCTTGTTGGGTTTAACAGCCGCTGGATTATATGTACTTTGTTAGTATGTCAAATATGAGTAAAACCTAAATTAAATATAATCATGGACCTCTCTGAAATTCATTCATTTTTCTTCCTTCTATTTGGGGTCGTGTCACAGTGGAAGCAGGCAAAGCCAGATATTCTAGGTGTGACTCTCTCAAAGTAAGTATCATATCATATATATGATCTACGATGCGTGCACAATTATCAGGAAAATTGTATTTCTCGGGATAAATTTTATTATTGAAAAAAACAAAATGCTTATAGTCCATCCAAAATGTTACTGAACCTCAACCCTGAATGTTTAACAAAGGACAAGTGAGTTTTGTCTTTCTCAGGAGACTATATAGCTGTGCACAATTAATAGGCAACCTTTAGTGCGCAGAATTATCAGGCAACTAAATTACAAAAAGAATATTTCCCAACTCTATCGTTTGTTTAAAGTAAAGGTAACAAATAAGTAACTCAACATTACTAAATTAAATTACATTTAAATGTAATGCGATGTATTTAAATAACATTTCTGGCCTTCCAAAAGTATTCAGTGACCACTGTATCAACCCTTCTTTTTAATGACTACCGTGAGCCTTCCATCTTTGGAGTCAGTTTTTTTGATCTGTTCTGGATCAACTTTTACTGAAGCACCAATCACAGCCTTCCCAATGCTGTTCAAAGAGGAGTATTGTCTTCCCTCACTGCAAATCTCACGTCTGAGAAGGGCCCACAAGTTCTGAACGGGATTTAAGTCAGGTGAGGAAGGAGACCAGGTCGTTTTTCGATCATCTTTGCTGCATTTACTGGCTAACCAAGCAGTGGAGTACTTGGATGCATGTGATGGAGCTTGTCCTGCATGAAGATAATGGCTTTCTTGAAAGCCATTGGAGTCAGACTTCTTTCTCTACCACTGCTTGATGAAAGTATCTTCCAGTAAGTTTGGAAGTTGATTTTCAGTCCATCTTCAACCCGAAAAGGTCCAACTAGCTCATCCTTTTTGATAGCAGCCCATACCAGTACCCCTCCGCCACCTTGCTGGCGCCTGACTCGAACTGGTACCCTGTGTCCGGTAGTGATCCAGCCACGGGCCCGTCCATCTGCTCCATCAAGAGTCACTCATTTCATTTGTCCATAAAACCTTTGAAAAATCTGTGTTCAAGTATTTCTTGGCCCAGTCTTGACGCTTTCATTCATGAATCTTATTCAGTAGTGGTCGTGTTTCAGCCTTCTTCTCCTATGCTACGTCACTGAGCACACCTTTTACTTCTGGACACTCCAGGCGGGTTGGAGTTCTGGAATATGGCGACAGTGGAAGACAATGGATTCCTGGTGGCTTCACTTTTGATTATTCTCAACTCTTTTGCAGTTCATTTGCGCCTTTTCTTCTCCATGCGTTTTTTACGACCTTGTTGACTATTTGCAACGAAATATTTGATTGTCCGTTGGACACGCTTCAACCGTTTGGCTATTTTGAAGCATTTGATTGCTGAAAGGCATTCTACAATATTAGACTTTTCAGTGTCCGTTAAATCTCTTTTCCTGCCCCTTTTACCTGAGGCAATGAAGCTGCTTAATAATTATGCACACCTTGATTTAGGGTTTTAATCACTTTAGGGTGCAACCTCCCTCATCATACACATACATGACACCTGAATATAATTTAATCAAATAGGCATTCAAGTTTCCATTGCTTGGAGTCAGAAAATGTACGTACAACTTAGGCTAGGATGATTTCTGCTGACCCTACAAGGGTAGATTAAATCCCGGACTCACCTGTCGGTGTAATAATAAAAAACTACAAGCAGATGGGACACAGGAGGTGGAGTGGTCGTAAAGCAGCATCTGACGAGCTGAAGATTTGTGGTTTACGTCCGCCTTGTTTCAATATTATCAATTTCTCGATAAACTTGATACTTGAAAATTAACTTCATAAACAGTTCGTTATGTTTCATGGTGAGTTAAACTGCCTTATATCTACAAATGTTTTTTTTTAGCTGCAGAAATAACCTATCACAACATTAAGGGAAAGATGGGTCATAACGTACG
Source organism: Lophius piscatorius (assembly GCA_009660295.1). Lineage (NCBI taxonomy): Eukaryota > Metazoa > Chordata > Actinopteri > Lophiiformes > Lophiidae > Lophius > Lophius piscatorius. The sequence goes on along the minus strand of VRLP01000096.1, from coordinate 277,072 downwards.
CCGGAAGTGACGCGATGACGCAAGTATCCGATTGGATTGACCGCTCAAAGTGAAACTACGGGGAAAAGCGGTATCGGAAACTGTATACGGTTCATGAAATACTAATCAAGGTATAATTTTGTCAATTTAACAGATATGGTGTGTAAAGGTGAAATAAATAAAGTTGTGCTTCAGAAACACTTCAAAGTGAGGCACGATGGGCCAAAAAATAAAAAATAAAAATAAATAAAAACTTGAGATTACATGAAAATAATCGCAATTTAAGAGAAGAAGTTGTAATTTTAGGCTACTCCTTGAATGGTAATGAGTAACGTGGAGCATGTTGTCCTGCTATATTTAAATTATATAAGTTTGGGTAAATCAATAAATATTGAGTCTTTTGGCAGATAAATTAGAACCTTGAAAATGACATGTAAACAACTGAGTTTTCTCAGAAGAAAGATCCGGATACACTTACCTCTAAAAAAAAATCAGAACTCTGAATCCTTATTTAATGTTCTTTGTTATTTTTGTCCTTTACCTCACCTGGTAAATAAAGGAAAAGTGTTTGAACCCTAACAAAAAGGACAAGTTATTCAGAAACCAAAAGAAAGGAAAATCCCAGTACTGTAATATGTTTTTATTTTCTGTCTTTGTGAGATAAACGCTGTTATAAGTTCTGCAAAAATACTAAGCTTGTTTCTCATAGTTCATCTCCCCCTCAAAAATGAACTAAGATAAGAACTTATTAATTTAATTTCATTCACCGTTAATTTTGGAATTTACACCGGCAACCCTTGACTGAGATTGAAATAGTATACAGACACCAGAGGGGATTTAACCAAAGGTCTATTCCTCTAACACTCTGCCGGTGTTAGAGGAATATTAAAGTGTGAAAGAAATTCTTCATCAGTAAAGATCAAACCCTCCCTGTAAAATAACTGATCTACCAACATGATCTGATTGTGAACCCACCATTCCAAGAAAAGATTTACGCTTATATAAAACGTCATCGTTATTCCAAATAAAGAAGTTACGAGGTGAACATCGGTATTTGAAGATGAGGGGACCACGAAGAGAAAGCAGGGTCATAGGGTGATAATGATTTTTACAGGGATTTTATCGATATCAAAATTACCGAGAAAAGAAAATTTCTGCCTCTTATTTTGACTTAAAAAAACTAAAAAATATTATTCAAATAGAGGTTAGGTTTGTGAAAAATTCTTTCAGCCAATGAATTATTATTTTTATAGTGTATTCAGAAATTATTCAGACCCTCTCACTTTTTTCAAATTTTATTATATTTTAGACTTATTCTAAAATCATTTAAATTCATGTTTGCCCCATCCCTCTGCAGTCCACACCCTATAATAACTAAGCAGAAACAGAATTTGAAACATTTTTGCAAATCTATTAAAGAAACAGAAACATCATCAATATCCAGCCACTTTACTCAGGACTTGGCTGAAGCACCTTTGGCAGCGGTTCAGCCTCCAGTCTTCTTCATGATCTGATGAGCTTTCTTGACGAGCTTTTGAGGATTTTCTGCCGTTCTTCTCTGGAGACCCTCTAACGTTCTGTCCAGTTGGACGGGGACCGTAGGTGGCTGGTTGGTCCAGAGATGAACAACTGGGTTCTAGTCAGGGCTCTACTGGGCCCCTCAAGTAACGCTAATGAGTGGTCTCTAACCCACTCATGGGTTATCATGGCTTCGTGCTGAGGGTCGTTGTCCTTATGGAAGGTGAACCTTCAGTCCAGTTGGAGGTCCTGAGCGCTCTGAGCAGACCAGACCATGGTCAGGTTTTCCTGAAGGATATCTCTCTGTTTGCCTCTGTTCACCTATCCCTCAACTCTCACCAGTCTCCTGGCCTCTGCCACTGAAAAATACCCCCAAAGCCCGATGCAGCCACCCCCATGCTCAACCACTGGGATGGTTCTGGTCAGGTGACTGGTTTCATCCAGATACAAGAGGCTTTCTTGAAAGAGGGTTGAAACGTCTTCAAGTCGAAACGCGAGTCCAGTTGTTCTGGATTCAACCCCTATGGACATTTAAAATGCTTGGTCTGCTGATATCAACAAACCTACAGACAGGAAGTGACTTTCACAATGTGCAAAGTAGGCCAGGTTGGTTAATAGGTGGAGTTAAAAATCAAAGCCCGGTTGGGTTATTGTGACATCAGAGCAAAGTTATTTTATGTTAGAGAGTATCTGTTGTTCCCGAGAGAATACATGCTTGGACACCAACAACTAACATAAAGCTGCTCGTCTAAGATACAATTTTTATTTATTATACCCCACTGTTTTGGAGGAACAAACTGAATTTCTTCAGGAATGTAAGTCACTGAATATTCCTTAATTTTGTGTGACCCTTCCCCCCCTTTAGTGTGTGGAATGTTCTCTGGTGACCCTTCCTTAGACCACTTTGGCACGCACCAACACTACCAGCCGATCTTGTAAGCCCAAAAAGACCTGCAGCTCTGGGGATGCTCTGTCCCAGTCCTTTAGACATCACTAATTGGCCTTTGTCAAAGTTCCTCAGATCTTTACGCTTGTCAACTTTTCCTGCTTCCATCATATTAAATATGTGATCTGGAATGGGATACAGATGATGGAAGGATGGATTGATTACATTCTTAGCATTAAAAAATTTTAATATTAAATATTTTATGCTCCCCACTTGCCCCAATAAAGGAACCTGAGTCTCTTTCTGTAGTGTATGATGAACTTTAAGAATAAATGGAGAAGATCGGAGACTATTCCTTCATACAGGAAACTACCCACTCCTTCTGAGACTCTGAGGTTGTCACTTGTGGACTCTCCTCTGCAGCACATCCCACAGATGTTCTGTGGGCTTTAGGGGAGGTCACTGGGACGGCCATGGCAAAACCTTTATTTTGTGATCTCTAAACTGTTTTTGGGTTGATTTTGAGGTGAGCTTCAGATCATTTGTCCTGCTGGAAGGTCTAACCACGGCTGGCTTTACATTTACAGACAGAGGCTTTAAGGTTTCCATCCAGTATCTGCTGGTCCTTGGAACCATCTCTTTTTAACAAGATGTCCAGTGCCTTTGAAAGAAAAAACACCGCCACAGCATCAGAGGACCACCACAAGACTTCACAGTGGGAATGAGGTGCTTTTCTTTATACCCATCTTTGAAGTCTGTTGCCAAAAAGCGCTACTTTGTTCTGACCTCGTTCCATTGAAAGTCTCACTGGTGTTTCGCAAACTGTAGGCGCTTTAGCTTGTGTGTGGATGAGAGTAGAGGCTTTTTACTTGCTACCCTCCCAACTACCTTGTGTTGGTGCCATCTGATAGTGTTTAGGGAGACTTTCCGACTTGAAGATTCAACTGACTTCTGCCATTCTCTAGCTGTAATCCTTGGAGAGTCTTTTGCCTGTCAAACCATCCTCCCCACGGACAATGGTCCAGTTTGTGGACACATCCTCTTCCAGTTAACATCTGCAGTCTTTTAAAACTTTTTAATCATTGATCTAACTGTTTAAACTGACATTTTCAATTGTTGAAAGACTTTTTTGTATCCATTGCCAGATTTGTGCAGCATTAGAATTTTTCTTTGAACATCACTGTTGTGTTCTGTGGTCTTTCCCGGTATGAAGTATGTCAAAGAGTATTTGGCCTATGTCACTTCATACTTATGTCCCAGTAACCTCAGAGTTCGTACGCAAACAGTCAGGATCTGATGGACAATCTGTAAACGTGTGGTGAATTTGTGACATTATGTGATCCCATAGAAGAGCGTCTATAGCAAGAATTGCTGAAAAAAGTCATTGCTAGTTCTGATAGAAAGTGCACAATGTAATGTAATGTTATGCCAGAAGAACCGGCCCACAAGAATACTTTATATAATATCAAGCCGGTCCACTGTTCCATAAAACATTTTCCATCCTCCATTTCACAGTTTTGTGGAAATATGACAATTACTATAATGGCAAAAAATAGCCCTCCCTTGCATAAATATACATAAATTAAAAAGTTAGTTTGTTTTTATATCATTAGTTCATTCTGGCTTTAGCTTTCATGGTTAGATCAAGGCCTCCCAATAGTTTGAGCACATGGAGAGGCGCCAACACCTGATTTGGTATTAATAAATGTTTTGACTTTGAAATCCATGATATGGTGCAAACCTTTAACTTCATCTGAGAACTGAGAGATTGTCTTGAGCTTTGTATGAAATTTGTCTCTAATTTTTAGTGACATAATGATGGCAGTGGAAGGACAAGTCCGGTTCAACCAGTACGATAAATTCTTTTCTTATCGTCTGGGAGAATGGAATCAGAGGTCCATCTCATCTTCGATCAGCTCTGTGGATACTGTCATGCCTCCTGAACTGAGTGCCCTCCCTCTGATAAGTTCAGTTATATTGTCACCAAGTCAGTCTGTCATAACTCCTCATCAGGCTCTTCCTTTAGCAGCTCCTGAACCTAGACGACAATATCGCGGACTCCCAGTATCGTCACTGAAACACAGTGGAGCAGGTCAGTTCTTCTAAAATCATATGAGGAAGTAACCAGGAACCTCAGAGGATCCTTTCGGTCTCAGTCTCTGTCTGACCCCCAACACTTGTGCACTGTTACATATTCTCCTCAGCAAGTCAAAGTATAGAACATGTGAAAACAGTCAATATGTAACATGTGATGTTTGGAAAATGTGATTAACATTTGGATCTTTATCAAACAGTGAAATATGTCAGCGGATACAGGCTCATGACGACAGCGGGAAAGATGGATCATCTGTTAAACACACTGAGTCTTGCAATTAAAAACAGGAGTGGACTTCAATCCCCAACGTTCCTCCTTAGTAGAACGTCTAAGGATACAACGGTCATTCCGCCTGCTCCTGAAAAAGCTGCTGCACACATAAATCCAGAAAGTTATCTTAGGGTAGCCCTGCAGCCTACAAAGACAGTCAGCGAAGGAAAGAAGACTGACAGTCCATGGAATCTGCAGAGAGCTAGCAGGCTTATCCTTGCAAAGCTTCCACGACCGAGTAGCCCGAAGGGGGGTCTGGATCTCAGCTTGACGCTGCTCAACTCACAAGACTGGTAAGAATCTCAATTCTACCTACAATGCCAGCATTGTACTATTTGTTTGTACTATTTAACTATTTTAATCTCGTTTGTCAAGATTGTCATTAGTCCAGGTCTTGGATATCATCAAAGGTTGAATCAGAAGCAGCTGAACTTTTCTTTTGAGTTGAATAGATTTCACCTCTCATTCAAGAAGCTTATTCATTTCTGACTCATGGGTTGGTTCACAGCAACACCCTTAGACAAATCATGGTCCACCCTAAAGATAAAACACCTAAACACAAAGTGAGTAATGTGGACTGTGAACTTCAAAAGCACGGAGTTCACTGATCTGTATGTAGGGAAGACAGAACAACCACCTCAGTGGAGGCGTCCCAATCAAAAGCCTAAACCCCTTCCACCTGGTGCTTCTGAGTTGAAGGATAGAATATCCTTCAAGGGAGTTGTGACATTCCTCCCCCTATAGGTAGACCAGGGCCCCATTCTGGGTCCAAGATGGGTTAGGGAGCTTGTTGTAAAAAGATCTAGAAACCATTGGAACTTAAGGCAACCAATACAGGAGGGTTAGGGTTAGCCAGCTCTCCAGGAAAGGACTCATCAGTCCATCTGCAGGACCAGTGACACTCATTTGTGTCCACATTGTGGACACAGAGGACAGATGGTTTGAGAGGAGTGGAGGAATCCATCTACTTTAAGTTGAAAAGGCCATCTCTAAACATGGGTCAGGGTCCACACCACAAACTATCAGCCACATACAACCGTCTTAACACCTTTACTCAAGACAGATTCAACGGCACTCACACTTAATCACGCTTTGCTAAGTAGTAGTACTAGATACTACTCAACTATGATGACAAGGTTGATGGCATTTGGACTATGTTGAGGGGGCTAAGTTTCTGATTTTCCAAATATAACAAGGACATCAAAACCTTTGAGATCATAGATATTTTCTCACAATGTTAGAGAAACTGGGATAAACCATAGACACACATCCATTGTGTGGTTGTAGAGGCCTGAACATAATGCGCAGCATTTCATCCGGAGCAGTAACTGGAGGTGCAGAGATGCAATTTTCTTGGCTAATCACTGATCACCAATTTTTATAAAGCCTCACAGGCCGATTTTGGCTCATTCCAAATTCTTTTCCCTTAAAGTTTTAAAATCATAATGAGTAGTGTTTTTAAGTGCTCTTATTTTGATGGATTACAGTGGAAGTAAGGCTGGTTTGTATTGTGTTATGTGTATGTATTTTGACGTGTTGACATTTATCCTCTGCGTGGTTGGGTTTCTTAAACCAATTGTATGACATTTTGAAGTGAAAGTGAAACTTTGTAAGCCTCGTTCGGTCCTTTATATGTTATATGTTTAATATATGCTTTGTTTAGGGAACTCGGGTATTGCGGCTGGCTCTGAGCTGTGACTATCTTTAGCCACTCTTCAGACGTCAGCTTCATGACACTCTCCTTGTCCCTGAGTGTCATTCATTCTGGGGTGTCAGTTCTTTAAGTGAGGAAACTCGGCCAAATGTCAAGTCAAGGTCAGGTGTTTGCTCAAGGACACTTAAACATGTAGAATACAGAGACAGAGGTTGGAATCGCCTACTTATCACTCCTCCTTAGCCACAGGGGCCTGTGGCTGTTCCATTATTGAGTGATCGTGTGAATTGTTATCACTCCTGATGTGTAGGTTGTTTGTTGCGTGGTTGCCTCTGCCACCAGTGTGTGTGTGTGTGTGTGTGAGAATGGTTGGAGGTTGCGGGAGATGTAAAGAGCTCTGAGTGGTCAGACAGATTAGAAGGCCACTATACAAGTACTTTTTATATTGTTGTAGTGTTCCAGAAAAAAACACTGTCATATCAACACAGGAAGAAGAAGGAAGAGGGCCTGCTGAAGGTCCAAGCTATGGCGCAGCACCATCCAGAGGTACTGAAGACCAGACTTCATGATGTCTGTGATGCTGTGATAACTGAGGTACTGAATACCTTTTCCTATTTGTCTCAGCGATTTCTCCTTTGTCTCCATTTGCCGATTAAGTTTGCATCTTTCAGTGCATCTACAAGCAGAACCACTCACCGGTGATGGTCTTTCTTAACTTCTAGGTGAATAACCTTCGCTCCACAGTGGCCAGGACAGCGATGGACACCCTGTCTTATCTGTACGTCTATCTGCAGAGGGACATGGACACTCAGGTAGAGCATACAGGCAGTGCTCTGCTACTGCGGATACCAGGAGCCGTGAAAGTCCTACAGCAGCACGCCAACAAAGCCCTGGAGGCCCTGGTGCAGAGTTGCAGTCAACATAAAGTCCTGAAGATTCTGCTGGATCCAGGGCTGAGGTAAGACATTAGGGGCCAAATCTGGAAACAAGAGCAGTAACAGAATTAAAAGGGCAGAATTGTGTTTGTTCTTTAATAGTCACAAGTGCGCAGCAGTGAGGGCCTGTGCAGCTCTGCAGCTCCACCAACTGACAGATATACTTGGATCAGATGGGATCTTAGCTGAAGGGACATTCACCCAGAGCTTCGTCACAGCGGTCAGAATGATATGCCTGGACGCGTCCGCTGGAGTCAGGTCAGCTGTAAACCAGTGCCTTTAGTTCACTAGTATCGGAACCAAATGATCTGCAGTCTTCTTGGTTGTTGAAAATTTGTTCAAGAATTGTATTTTTTTTTTACAGGTCCCATGGTCAAACCATCCTCAGAAAGCTGGTTCACCACAGGGACTTCATGAGGAAGTGGAATTACATGATCCCGGAAAAAGATCGTGGTCCACTGGAGAGGATCATGAGGAATGCAAGGATGACATAACAAGTACGCCCGCCGCCAATGGAAGAGTTACAGTTCCCGAGGCTGTGGCGCGACCAACAAAGAGTTCTGGTCTTGTCTGTGACCACAGCTGGTGTGAGAAATGAGGTGTTGACCAGCTTGGAAATGTGGTAATCGTGGTTGGCATATATCTATCCATTTTCTTCTGCATGTTCGGAGTTGGGTTGTGATGGCCAAACATCCCTCTCATCTTCAACCCTCAGCAATGCTCTCCAGCATAAGTCAGGCAATTCCGAGGTGTCCCTAGGGCAAAGTGAAATATGTAGTCCCTCCAGTGAATACCGGGTCTAACCTGGGGCCTCCTTCCAGTTTGACATGCCTGTAAATACTTCGGGCACCGTGGAGGCGTCCCAATCAAAAGCCTAAACCACTTCAACCTTCGAGGTGAAGGGTAGAATATCCTTCTAGGGAGTTGTGACATTCCTCCCCCTATAGGTAGACCAGGGCACCATTCTGGATCCAGGATTGGTTGGGGAGCTCGTTGAAAAAAATAGTTGTAGAAACCATTGGAACTTAAGGCGGCCATTATATACGTGTTGTTGACAAGTGTGTGTAAATTTTCAACCACAAATGTCCTTGATAATAAACTTGTACCTTTTAGCCATGTCCCTTCAAACTCCATGCATACAACAGTCCAGAACCCCAGTCCCTCTCTAACCAAAAGCCAGACACAGTAAGGTGTCAGTCACAAATATTTTTGTAGGGTTTCAACAGTTACAGCTTTCACAGTATTTAAATTAGAAGGTAATAAAACCGTGTACATTTGATAGGAGGAAAATATGTTTTCATGTCTGCACTGTTTGTGAGCGAGATTTGGGAAAAACTACGGGTTGGATTTGCATGAAAATGCTGAGGTATGTCTTGGCATATCCTAAAGGTGATTCAATTTTGTTGCTGTAAAGTGTGTCGTAGCATTTAAAATTAAATTTAAAAAAGCCATTTGGAGCGGTTACACCACAATGTGGCAAGAGAGCGCCATTTACGTATTTAAAATGGAGAAGGATGCCTTAAAGTTCATCCAAATATCATCTTTGCGCCTAGAACAAGCGAACTATGATGGCTTTAACTGAACTAAAGTAACGTTTAATGTCCTGTAGTTATTTAGGTTGTGAAATGAAGATTCTGACGGTACCGAAATTAATTGTGAGCAAGATTTTCGGAAAATAACAAGACATTCTTGCATGAACATTTAGCCAGAGGTACTGGCATACCCTAGAGGTGATTACATTTGGACAACTTACACAACTTTCCTAAAAAAAATTTCCTAAATTAAGTTGTCTAATTGAATCCGATCCAAATAATGTCTACCATGGGTAGGGGAAAGATGAGCTAGTGGGTATGGGGACCCAACCCTGTATCAAGGCCCCTATGCAAATGCTCCTTATGTGACCATAAATTCAAGAAGCCCTCATTTCTATCTTGCTGTCATGGAGAGAAGCGGTAAAAACATTTTTACCCAAAAAACAAGTTGTTGCCTGTCAAAAGGAAATTTTCTGCATGTCAGAAAAAATGACTTATGTCAAACCAAATTTATCAAGGTTTAAAATATATATATATTATACATGTTGGTGATTTACTAAAGAATGAAACCATGTGAATCACTACGCTAAAGATTAGCCTGAATTGCTGAGCTAGGCAGCAAAGTGATCAAAAGGCTATGGAGTAAATTGAGCCACCAGGAGGTAGGTACGGAGGTTTCCGTTAAGCAAGACTACGGTTGGAGAGTTTTTTGACTGAAGTGATGGATAAGTGAGAGAATTCATGTTTTTGACTACGGTAACTAATATGACAACTACATCTATTACCATCAAAGAACAAGGAAAGGTGAAGAGGAAACTAACCAAGAAGAAAATCACAGCACACAGCAGCTCCGAGGAGAATGATGTCATCTCAGATCTGTGTGTTGGCGACTTCGTCATAGCAAACTTTATGTGAGAAGCCAACCCTCGCATTCATGAAAAACAATGAGACCTCTTTTCCGCTGACAGATGTGCTGATGAATCAACCTCAAAACAGCTGGGGGAACTGTAAGGAGGGAGCAACAGTTCATATTCCCCCGCAACCTTGAATATAGAAGGATTGTTTTGATTGTTCAGTGGTATTTAAACTAACTGTTGGTTTTTTCTGACACTTTTGTACTTATGCCAAAGTTTAAAGTCAAATAAAGATGTTCAGTTTAACTCATGATGGCTCAACCTACCCACTGACTTGGATCAACTTACCCGATACCTGGAACACTTTGAGGCCCAGGAGCACTTTTTCTGGAAAGTCATTTTTATCCGACAGCTTTGTTATAGATGCATGCTGATAATTTCATTTGATAGCAGCGATTCTGAAATAAAGGTTCATGTTTTCATTCTACTTGTCTCAGTTGTTCCAATCTTGGGGGCAACATAAGTAACTGGCTCATCTTACCCCCATCTTCCCTACTGTGATGTTGTGCATTGGTGGAGGATTCCGCTCTTTGGGTTTATTTTGTTAGTTATCTGATTGAAACAAAGGGAGACTCTCACAAACATCTCTATTACTCCTGAACTGCATGTCAAACTCTACAATGGGCGCCACGAGACAGACAGCCCCTCTAAAGACAGTAAAATCAGTTGCAATGACTTTGAAGAAGCAACAGGCAACTGAAATTAGAAGAAAAAAAAAAAGCTACAGGGAATGAAATTCAGAGAAACTAAAAGTACAGAGGAAAAAATACTAGAGAAACCAAAATGAAAGAAAGTCAGAGAAACAAAGTACAGACACAAAAACTACAGGGAAACAAACTATAGAGAAACCAAAACTACAGAGGGACACGCAACAGAGCAACAAAAACTAAAGATGGACACAAACTATGGAGAGACACAAAAACGGAGGGACAAAGAAAAGAGAAACATGATTGGAATTATAAAAAACAAAAGTACCGGGAACAAATATAAAGATAATAAACTAAAGAGGAACTGAAATGACAGACACAACAACCATACAAAAACAAAACAAAAACTACATAGGAACTGAATCCATTGAGAGCTAGAAAACTAGGAACTAGAACCTATAGACGACCTGAAACCACAGGGAAATGGGAAACTAGATAAATAAACTACAGACAAAGAGAAACTACAGACACTGATAAGAAAACTAAGGAAACCGAAACTACAGACACACAGAAACTACAAGGACACAGATAAAACAGAAAAGTGGAAAACTAACTAACTAAACTTCCTTCAAAGAGTTTTTGTATTTTGGAACAATTTAAACCCAAAAACTTGAATATGATTTCAGGTAAAAAATAAAATAAAAACAAAAGTCACTAAGTTTCCACTGCCTCCAATCAAAATCCTTAAACTTTAAGGATGTGATCTTCACTCCACCACTGGTGCCAACATGCTTCATTTTTATAACATGTTATAGTTAAATCATAGTTTAGTCATTCTATTTCTTACTAGATAACCTGAAGTAAGGAAATACACACTATGATCATCTGATCTCAGCAAAATAAAAATACGGGCGTTTTGTCTCTCTTCCATAAATGTTGTTTAACGGGATTCACCACCTTTTTTTCTTCTAAAAAGTTTTTAAAAAATTCTAAGATCCTGATACTTTGTCCTCCAAATTTCATTAGAAAGAAGGGAATCAGGGATAAAATAATAAGTATTAATACTATTTTACAGAGACAGCTATACCATGAATCTCTGATACCGTTGCAACCCTACAGCTCCGCTCTGGAAAAGACTAGAAAGCTTTGAATAAGTCTCTTCAGACCTGGATATTTCGCCCAAAAAGACGGAGCTCGCTAAACTCTGACGTAGAGTTGTGAAATCTTATAGTGTCGTTGAATATATTATGACTACAAAGCAGGCCTCTGACAGCAAGAAAATACCCAGACACAAACAACACACGATGGATGACAGAATTCACTTCACACAAACATTGAAAAGCATAATATTTTGTATTTATACAGTCCTGCACCACACCTTAATGTTGGCAGTGTCACCTGACGTGACACCATGAAAGCATGTGACGCACAGCCACCAGCAGAGGGAGCTGTCAGCATAACTCTGGTTTGAGGCGTCCTGCCCGCCGAGTGTTCATCCTCAGATATAAAGCATTTCAAAATAAAAGGCAACAGATCCCGGGCTCTCTCTCCGATCGCCCGGGGAATAACGAAGCATCAAGCAGCTGACCTGACTTCACAGGCCACGACATATCAGGGTGGGAAATAAACCGTCTGTCCTGAGTAACAAGAGTTGGAGCATTTCTGTTGTGTTTACATCATCTTTGTTTTGGTCTGGCTGAGTTCAGAGAGGACGGAGGAGAGGTCATCTGCTGTCACGTTAGACCTCTTGTCTTCCTCATTGAACCAAAGATTAGGACTTCCATTTCCCACCCTGACCCACATGTAGGCACTGAGACATACATTCAACAATATAAAAAAACACATTTTAGGTAATGTTCAGAACCATCTCATCCTTGCCCTGCTGCTAATTTAAAAAAAATCTTCTGACTGTATTCTTCTCGGTGTGCTTTCACACCCGAGAGTCCGGACCAAGGTATGAACCAATGTTAAAGTAGTGTCAATTCAACTTGTGGTCATATATATGGGCCGAGTCTTTCTATACAACATGACTGCTCTCTGGCGAATTTCCTGAAGCACATCATTAGAAGCACTGAATGTTGAAGCTGGTGAGGCTCCAACACCTAGCGACGCTTGTTCGGCGAGAACAGGGTGCTTTCTGGGTCATCTTAACAATAAAGCTGTGATTGTCATTTGTAGACGCACCAGTTTTTCTGGTGACATCACACACACCTTTATAAAGTGCTACCACATTTTGTTAACCTTTAGGTGACATCACTCTCTCACCATCCAGTCTCCTCTCTCTCTCTCTCTCTCTCTCTCATCTTGGCAGGAAATAAATGAAATATTCATAAATCTTCTGTATTTTTCCCCCAAATGATTGCTTTCTCTGACGGACGATTACACTAAGATTCATAACACATTGAACCTTTTCTCTTCTTAACATCTGCTATCGCCACTCATTTTTAACTTCCTCCTAGTTAAGTTTGTTCTTTTCTCTTATTTATCGGTGATGGTAGTCTGCTGTGACTTCATGTTATTGATCCAAAAGTTCAAACCATCCAAAAACCGATTTTTGTGCTGTTTGTTCCACACCTTGGTCCGGCGAAGTTCCAAACTTCGAATTTTGGTCCGGATCAAAAGAAAAGTCTAAGAGACTGGACTAAAGGAGTTCGGTGTGAAAGCACCCTTAGTTAACAATTATATTCATCAGTACCCGAAAAACTAATTTTTGGTTGCAGCTTTTCAAGAATTGGCTTACAAGTCCTTCATCAAAAGAATCTCTCATGGCTGTTATTTAACTGAGTGAAACATCCCGGTGGGCAGTATTGTTAAACTGATAAATGATGAAAACAAGAAAAACAAGGACATTTTCCAACCCCACCAATATTCAACCATCATTCAGATCCTGCTGTCTACAGTTAGAGAACATTCTTTTTTTTCAATTAGTTTGATTTGGATATGTGTTGTTCAACCCTTTCATTTAGTACCACAATTTATAAATAATAACGAAAGGATCAGAATGAAATGCACCACCGGGATTTGTCCTTGTTAGCTCCTCTGCTGTCAGACGGCAGCAGTGAGGAGGAGGAATATTTAGACTGGTCACCATTTCATCCTCAGAGGGAAAACAGGGCGTCCATCTGTGCACCCAAACAAAGAGGAGTCACCGAACAAAGTCGGGAGGTCAGAGGAGGTCAAAGAGTGAAGAAGAGGATGAGGACCACGATCATGATGGCAACCAGAACACCGATGGCACACCACTGTCTGCGGTCTGGAAAACAAGGAGATTTTTAAACATGAGTCAGGGCATCGCCCGTGATGTCATCAGTAATTTATACCCCGACCGCCCATAACAACGTGAAGTCTGAAGAAGAGTTGGTCCACAGTAACCGAATGACAAGGAAATACCACAAACTTATACAATCATCTTAAATTTCCGAATTGAACCGACTGATGCTTAATGTTCTGGTTCCAGAGTTGCTTTGTTAGACTTTGCACCATCATGTTTTAGTTTCTATTTTTGGGCAACATTGTGCCGGGGTGTGCAGCTCAGTTGCCTTAAAGAAAGAGGGTTCCTGGTTTAAATTCCCCCGTCGGGCCTTTCGGTGTGGAAGCTCTATGTTCTCCCTCTGCTTGCATGGGTTCCTTCCAGCTTCCTCCCACAGTCCAAAAACATGGAATATAGGCGAGCTGGTGACTAGTGTGAACAGTTGTTTATCTCTAATGCCCTGTTTTAGCCCCCCCCCCAAAAAAAGGAAACATTTATTTTTGTTTGCAAGAGAGACAACAAAGTTGTTAAATTGATCATAGCACACACATAGCTGCAAAACAACTGAAAACTATATAATGTGTGTGCCAGGCCTGTTGTTGACAGCAGAACCTTTCAGTGTCCCTACCACAGAAGACAGGAAACGTAGATGATCTTTGTTGTTCAGATAAGCGGTGCAGCAGCTCTACAGTTGTGCTGGAGGAGCATTCATTAACTCAAGAGTCTGCAGCACAAACAATACTTGACAGTCTGACATTGTTTTTGTTACTGTTCTGCCTGGCTAATAGGTGGCTACTAGGCTGGAGTCATAACAGCTACGAGCAAAGTGGGGTTGTGACCTAACTCTTTTCACAAGAATTGTGTAGAGACGACACCCTACATTTTGTCTGAATCATCTGCTCATTCAGGGACTCTTACAACCCAAAGTGAACCAGATGGTCCATCCTCCACGTGCCTGTATGCATTCCCTACGTCTGGTCATGATCCTGATGAGAGAACGCATGGTCTCCGGGGGACGTGGCAGTGGATGCAACGATACAAGATGTCTCAGAGGTGCTCGATGGGATTCAGGCCTGAGGAAGGTGTGGTCCAGTCAATAGCATCTACGCCTTCGTCAGACAGGAAACGTTGACAGACTCCAGTCACATGAGGCCAGGCATCTCATGCACTAGAAGGACCCCAGGGCCCACTGGACCAGCATAGGGTCTGAAGATCTCATTCCAGTACCTAACAGCAGTAAGGGTACCCTTGGCTAGCATGTGGAGGTCTTTGCGGCCCTCCAAGGACATGCCTCCCAAGATCATCACTGACCCACCACCAAATCGCTCATGCTGGAGGATGTTGCAGGAAGCAGAATGTTCTCCACATCGTTTCCAGACTCTCACGTCTGTCACATTAGCGTGAACCTGCTCTCATCTGTGAAAAGAACAAGGCGCCGATAGCGAATCCGCCAATTCTGGTGTTCTCTGGCAAATGCTAATCGGGTTGCAGAGTGCCGGGCTGTGAACAGAGGCCCCACTTGTTGACGTCGGGCCCTCAGCCACCCTCATGGAGTCTTTTTCTGACAGTTTGGGCAGAAACATGCCCTCGGGTGGCCTGCTGGACGTCATTTTGTAGGGCTCTTGCAGAGCTCCTCCTGTTACTCCTTGCACAGAGGAGCAGATAATGGTCCTGCTGCTGGGTTGTTGCCCTCCTACAACCCCCTCCACCTCTCCTGGTGTATTGGCCTGTCTCCTGATGTCTCCTTCACGCTGTTGACACTGGGCTAATACCACCTCATGCTACCACTAGCTGCGAGGGCACTGGAAAAATGCAAAACTAGAGTAGCCTCTGCTCACAAGACTAACAAGAATGCTCCAATGTGACCTTCACACGAGTAGAAAGGTGCAAAATACAGCAAATACATTCTATTCTATAGCAGCATTAGAATGTAAACTTACTGCTGGTCATGTGAGACACCTTCTCCAGCTTCTTAAGGACTGAGTCCATGCGGGATGACGTTTGGTCCATCTCATCTCCAAAGTCCCCCAACATGCTGCAAAATAGGAAGGTGGGGTCATTTTCAGCAGAGGCACCAAACAAACAAACAACCTGTGAGGCTACTTTTTCTACACAGATTCCATGTACTTAAAAAAACATTTAGCTGTTAACCTGAATGATTATATTCGAGACTGGGTTTCCTCGAATAGGAATGCTCTGTGTGTTCGAATGAAAAAAAACAAGCTCCAATTATTTCTGGTAAGCTTTAAGGCCACAGTGTGTATCACATCCAAAATAATCAGCTGAAAGATCTATTAACAGTGCTGGTGTTCAGCTCTTCTCTCATAAGGGTGGAGCCAGAGAACGTTCAAATGGAGATTACAGATAAAGCAGAAGATCTGAACATAATTTTGATGTTGGTGACATGCAGTGAGTCACATGTCTATCACGAGCAATCACATAGAAGTCTGATTAATGTCCATTATTTTGTGTAATCTTTCAAATGTCTTCCGTTTGTGTGTATAGATTAGCTGAATTAAACTGAAATGTCAGATTTTATCACGTCGTTTTCCATCGATTCCTTGTTTCAATCACCCGATAAACGACTTTGTTCAATGATGAAGTGTTGACTTTTGTTTTTTCTGAAGAACGTGCAGTTTGCTCCTCTCCTCCTGATCCCTCTTAAATTATAGTTTAAGTACGTTACAACAATAATAATAATAATAACCAGTCAGACATTTCACTACACTTGCTTCAAACTATTGTTTGTGTAGAGTTATGATTGTGCATACATGTTTGTAAACTCACATAGTCTGTTCGTCGAGCTCGTCCCCAATCCGTCCTGACATGTCTCTGAGGACTCTGATGCTGCCCGACACCAACTCCAGCTGCTCGTCCTGCTCCTGCATGATCAGCTGCACACACACAAACACACTTTAAACTTAGAAATGTTGTTATTCATACTGTATAAGGGTATATAACCAAAAAGTCGTACAAACAACCCCCCTGATTGCACACTTACAATTTAAGGTTTTAATTACTTTTTCCACCTAAACTGCCGTATACAGTACACTGTTATTGAGTTTTACCGTATGTGATGACATAATTAGATATTTTGAATGGAGGAATCTTGCGCAACGAAAACAAATGATGTAAATTTCGTCACTCCTCCTGCCATAAGGCTTTTAAACGAGAAGCTCTTTAGAAAAACAGAAACATGGCGTCATCAAAGAAGGGGAGAAAACTAACGTAGGAGAAAATAGCTGCCTGAGTGAGTGTATCAACAGGTTTTACTACATTTCATCTGACTATTGTGTGTAAACACGGTGTTATGATGTTGAACGGATTTTTATTTTCACTTAAGGGCCCTAAGCACAATTGAAAGCAGAATAAAAATTAAGGGTGGACAAAGACTAATTTGTCTGGAATATTTTGCTTGAACTACACCCTGACCCCCGACCCAAATAAACTTCATTGATGGCAGATTGGTTCACGATTACACCAATGCTACCTACCTGGTTTAAAATATATTTATAATATCAGCCAGTGGTTATTTTTTTAGTAGCGTTAATATCAGATATTCACCAATGTAGAAAAAAAGCCTCTATCTGGAAGCTTGTACGTGAGAACATATCTATAGTGTGAGATGTTCTGAGAAGTACGTTTGGAGAATGTCATTCAGATAAATCCTGGAATGAAAGCAGGTTCAATCTGGGTCTCTCAGTCCTCTCCTGAGGTAAATCTACTATGATAAATGATTGACAGGCACATCACATCCATCCGCTCTGTTTAAGGGTCAGAAGAAGGAAGGGTCAGGAACAAACACAGGGATTGTTGATGAAAACCTGCCAACGAGCAGGTTATGTTCACAGAGTAGTTCGCTGACTGCTAACTGACTCATTGTTCAACTTGCCTCATTTTCTGGAATGGAAAGCCCAGAGTTTCCCTCATCTCAGGCTAAACTAACTCAGAGTTAAACCTGCTTTCTGAAATGCATCCCAGTACTTGACAGAAATTCCTGCAGCTACTTTAATGTTGTCGTTTTCATTTTTCTTTTTGTCAATTTTAAAGGGACGTCCAGTTATTACTAATGTCTCTGTTGTGTCATATTTTCTCCACTTGTTGATGACTGTCTTCACTTTGTTCCATAGTATTTATATATTAATGCGACATTAATGCGATATATTTATATTTAATGCACCATCACCCGACTGATATCTTTCAACAATGAGATCAGTTTGATAAACTGATTGTTCTTTGCAGCATATGGCTTTTGCTTTCAGATGAAACGTAATGTCAAGAATTTGTACTGATTACTATTTATCATGAGCTTGAATGTGGTTGGTTAATTCTGAACACAGCCACATACTTATGGGCGTGCAAACTTCTTGAACCACCGCATTATTTTATTTTTTAACCCCCCCAAATTTATTTAAATTGTACAGGTTATATGTTGCATTAACATTGGGGAAAAATATAGAAAAAAAAAAAAAAATTTAAAACAAATAATCAATTAAATAATAATAATAAATTAATTAATTAATTAAATTAAAGAATGTTGGGGAAAGTTCTGAAATTATTTATCTTGGTCCCTTTTTCTACATCATGACATTCTAACAGTGTCAAGGAGACGTTTTATACACACTGTATAGCATTAGTAAGGGACAGTAAAGCAGGAATTTAATATCAGTACCACTGAAAAACTGACCAACACTGAACACACTCAGCTTGACAAAGTTCTTCTGGGCTTATCGCCAGGGGACATGCCCACAATTTAGAACAGGGTAGTTTCATTTCCTCTTGTCACTTCCCGTTTTCAATTTCAAGAGAATTCTTTTACATGACATGTTAATGTGAGTAACTAAGTAAATGTAAGTAAATGTCCCATGGCACAATGTTAAACGCTTAAAAATAGTCATGTAGCAGAATTTCCAAATAAATTTCTTTAATTAGAGAATATGAAACTGAACTCGTTTTCCTCTTTTCGTTATGACTCCCTTTTCTTTCACCTTTGTTTTGACTTTCAGACTTTTGCACTCATCTACCTGCTGCTCTTCCTGTTGATCCTCAATGTATCGGGAGTTGGCCATATGAGCCTCCAGACCTGTTGACCGGTCCGGTCCTGAAGGAATCAGAATAGCCTGGTTGACACAAAAACACAAAACTTGGCGTTAGCAGAAAAGAAATGTGCGTATGAGCCCAAACACATGAATCCTGACGAGGCTGAAAGAAACTTTAAGATAAGACATTAAACCATCCTTAGCAATGGCAGGTAATACCAACCAACCATAACACTATGACCACTTGCCTAATATTATGTAGGTCTCCAATTTGTTGAAAAAAACGCTCTGACCCATTGAGGCACAATTCCTGCAGACTTCTGAAAGTATGCTGTGGTACAAACACATTAACAGGAGATCTTTTATGTCCTGGAAGTTGTGAGATGGGGCCTCCGTGAATCGGACTTGTTTGTCCAGAACATCCCACGGATGCAGGATTGGATTGAGATCTAGATCCGGATGCCAACTAAACACCTTGAACTAACTGTTGTGCTCTTCAAACTGGTTTGAAAAGCAGATCCTGAACCATTTCTGCAGTGTTTCAAGGAGATGGTATAGTGATCATCCACTTATCTGAGGATCGTTGGTTCGATCCTCGGCCACATGGCAAAGTCCTTGAGCAGGTGGTGGCTTGCATGGCAGCCTCTATCATCCCTCTATGAATGTTTTTGTGAATGTGTGAATGGGTGAATGCTGACTCGCATTGCAAAGCGCTTTGAGTGCCCATGCAGACTAGAAAAGCACTATATAAGTACAGTACATTTACCTCTTACCCCAAGTAAGCCAGACACATGAATCCAGCCATCTACATGATGTAAAAGATGACATACATCTTCAGACCAGGTCTTCTCCCACTGCTAAGTGGTCCACATCTAGCACTTTGAGATTTGATCCAAATGTAAAGTGCATTATAAATTAAATGTATTATTATTATTATTACTACATCTGATATTGACATGCCCAATTTAAATGTGGACATGTGTCCACAGTCAAAAGCACATAAAAGACACTTTTTTTAGCCTCTGTGTTTATGGTGCCTTTTTCTCTTGCCGCTTATTTGTCAGTTTAATAGTGAGGTTTCATCAGGATGGTGTGCAATCCCCCTTTCTTGCCAAGCGTCATTGGTGGCTTGCTGCAATGAGTTGTCACAACTCGAGTCAAACCTTATGGTAGAACCTGACTCTCTGGTATCCATGTTTTTTTGTCAAATTCAGAGTAGAACAGTATTAGTACAACAATTCTCACTTTCTGTAGTCTACCCAGGTTGGAGTAGAATTTCCTCTTCTCCACTGGCCCCATTTTCTCAAATAAGTTGTCAAACTCCTGAAGGAGCTTGCTGATCGGTTTGATTATACTGGATGCATCCGTCTAGCACCATCTGAATGTTAGAAGGCACCAGCGGTGCCTTTCACTATTTGCCATGGGCAAGATTAGCTTTACATGGTGTTTCATAAACTAGGCCTCAGTTAGCGTAGGTAACGAAACATCAGTATTGGTCTTTCCTCCTTTCCTCCATCAATATCTTGCGTGAGATAGTTGTCCACTGATTTTATGTTTCACCTGGACTCAAGGTGAATTTCCACTGAAAAGAGTTTTATTGTCATACTTGTAGTAGTAGTAGTAATCAGGTAAGGAATTTAAAATTCGATGTCGGCTCAGCTTGGCGCATCATGTAATACTTTTAAGGGGTGCATTTTAAAATCCACCCAGTGTAGAAATAAAACTTCATAAGGCTTTCTCTGCCCGATAATATGTCGTAGTTACATTGATGGCATTTTACACAGTAAATCTATTATATACATACTAAGGTAAGTGTTTAAACATCCACCAACCTCTCTGTTCTTCTTCTCAGCCTGAGCCACAGCAGAAGGACTGGACAACTGATCCTTCATCTCCTGCAAACACAAAAAGAAGATATCAATTCTACTACAATCAAAGGATGGAAAAATCACCAAAAGACACCTGTTGGCCTGCGGCCCAAATCTAGACAGCAGGGGGTTTCCATCTGGATTGCAAAGCATTTTGACATAATTTGAAAAAAAGGCTACTAAGTTTAGTCGTCAGGGGGATTGGTGAGGTCACGGGCGTGCGTATACCCTTTATTTGAGTATAAAATATTATTTATATTTAACACAGATCTGGAGTAAGTGTGATGTCAGTCAACTCTCACCCAGGAAATCTGTGTTTGAATCTCAAAATTGCTGTTGATTTTCATATTTTTAAATTATTTTTGGGGGTTTGATTTAGTATATAATACTTAACATTTTTCGTTAGTTAGTTGGTTTAGAAGACTCAGATCTTAGCAGGGGAGTAGGCCTTTAAAATACGTATGAAAAATTACATGTGAAAATTTCAAATGGTGTATCCGTCAGTGGCCACATACTTCCATAAGTGCTTTATGTTGGCATCAATACATCACCAAGGTGGCAGTGAAGACTAAAAGGTTTAGACAACAACAAAAATTGTGACAGAGATGGATGTGATGACATACGATGTAAGTAAAAAAACATCAAACTCAGAGGTATTGATGTACTTGTTGGTCTGTGCTCGTTTGACACACCGTAATGTGTGGATTATGTACCTTTGTACTCTTACATTTAGATTTTTTCCCCCGTATGTATTAAATATAGTGACACTGCCTTCTATGATTAGTAATTGTACCGCTCTGTTTTGTCCGTTTATTCTGTATCCATAAGCTCTCCATGCACGAATGTATACAAAATGAACGTAGAGAATGGTCGAAAGGCTCCAGGGCTCATTTATGCTTCACGTTTAGAATTTATATGAATACAGACGGAGCTTTTGCTAGATTCTCTAATAATTTCATACATATATGTTTTCTCCTAACAATCATAGGGAGCCGTATAGCTATAATTCAAGGAATAAATTACAAATATCAGCATACACAAGGAAGGAGGAAAAAGTTTGAGAATTAATGCTGAATTTGTCACTTTTTACTTACCATGTACATTATCAGAACCTCTGAAAGGAACATATCTCTTTTGTACATACATGAGTATAAATAAGGCTATACTGGACGTCTTGTCATGAACATTATCTGAGTTCAAATTGGCCTAAAAATTAGAAATAAGTCAACTGATTGCCATTGAAATCCTTCAGCAGTGACATTAGTTCACTTAAAATTGGATTTTACCTGGACAGATTTCCTGGTCCGCTCCACAAAGTCTCTCCGCTCCTGAAGCTCAGTGTCACCCAGTTTGAACTTCCCTGGGTTGGACTCCACGATATCTGAGTCAGTTAAGGACCAACGGACACACCATATTTATCTGTTCATCCTTAATGCATTGTATAACATTAGGTTACAACAGCTAAAAAGATTTAAGGAGGCAATCTGATTTGAAATGGAAAATGCTCATAAAAATGCATTTTTTCCCCAGAAAATGTCAATGCTAAGCTCAGATTTTTTCCATTATCTTTTAGAAAGAAACATTTTGGTCACAAAAGGCAATTACACCTTTTCCAAAACCCACATTTCCTGTGGTGTGCCACAAGGTTCAATTTAAAGTCCCATTTTATTTTTCTTCGACGTGCTCCCTTTCCGCCGAATCATTCAAAAACCTAAATGTTTAATATCACTGCCACAACAAACAGATTAAACTTGTCCTGGGAACATGTGACCCAAGGAGCCGGGCTGCTTCCGTACATTGTCAAAGTAATGTCAACTGATGGATTGTACAAATTTCTTCCAACTTAACAGCTCTGAAAACGAAAGAAAAAAAATTATATTCAGTGCCCACATCCAAAACACTCCTTCAGTCTTGTTCCTCTTTCGACCAACATAAAGCCCAACTCCAAAAACCTTGAGTAATATTTGACTCCAAATATCAAAAAAGTCCCTCCAACTAATAACCTTATCCAATATCAAACCAATGCTCTCACACTGCAAATTCATTCATGCTTGAATTTGAGATTTTTGCAGATCCAGAGTTACATCCACTAGATAGTCCTCAATTTCCCGCTTTTCCTGATGAGACACCATTTGTTAGTTTTCTTAATCCACTCTCTACTTTGAAGGGTATTTTAACAATAATCTATTAGATTACAGCAACTGCCTCCTGTCTTGCATTAAACAAAATACCGTAGTTCAGAACACAGCTTATTTCTGGTTTAATAGACAACATCACATCACTTCAGTCCTTGCATCCTCCACTGGCACCCTGTATGTTTTAGAATTGAGATTTTACTGATCACCTTTAAAGCATGCCTGGGTCTGACTATCGACTACATAAGAGAAATGCTGAACACTATAGAAGCCAGCCCGCAGCCTTAGATCCTCAGGTGGGGCTCTTCTGGCTATTAAATCTTAAGATGCCTTTGCCATTAGGGCCCCGCAGCTTTAGAAAAACAAGCTTGACGAGATAAGGGTTACAAAATCAGTAACCTCTTTTAAATCACCTCTTAAAACCAACTTTTACAAACGAGTTTTTATGTTATGTGCCGTTCCTTCTTCTTTTATTGTCTTTTATGGACCTTTTATAGTTTTTCTGTTGTCTTTTTATTGTCAATGTCCAGAGTTTTATGTGCCCCTGTCTTCGGATTGTATTTGAGTACCTTTGTTTTGTTGACATAACACTTGCCATATAAATTATTATGTTCTGTTTGAAGGATACTGATGGTCTCACTGAGATCCTCCAGGTCCCAGTCTATGGCCCGCAGACAGTTCCTCAGTTCATTGGTACTCCAGTCCAGCTCGTCACGGCTGACCTATGAAATAAACAAACAGAAATATATAGCTGACAGAAGTGTGTTGTATGAAATGTTTTACAAATATAAAACAAAAAGAGAGATTTTGTGTCCAAGGATACAGATGGCCTACCCGCCATTGGAAAAACTCAATGTCTGCTTGATTTGATTTGAATAGACCATAATAACTTTGTAGGTCAATGTAAGTGAATTGACATGACATCACTGGATCTTAAATAAGTTTGAAAATTAAAATAATTTTCTCTAGATATTTAACTGCCCTTGAACAATATACTCAGCCTCAAGCCTCCTTTCAGATTACAATATAACTGTGACAGCATCAGTTGGCAAACATTAAACGACAGGATTACGAGGTGTATAACCAAATAATGCTACCATTCAATACAGTTGAAAAAGCAGCATTTAAAGAAATGCCTACCAAATTTGACCAACAGTACAAAGTACTAAAGTTTACTAAGTAAAAAAAGTTTATTAAGTAAAACATACCTGGTACATTTTACCTGTTCACTGAAAATACATGTTCTTCCTCGTGTGTATTTGTATCACCAAAATTAGATTGGACATTTACCATTCAATTGTGGGATTTAAACAAAAAAAGAGACAATTAAATCGTTAATCGCAATTATCTGAATGACGATTAATTGTCAGATAAAATGTCATAATTGTGAAAGCCCTAGTAATGCTGGCTGAGGTCTAAGTTGAGGAGGAGTTGGAGAACTACTCACCTGGGTCCCATCCTGCAACAGTTCCTCCCATCTATCAAACAGGCTCCGGGCACGAGAGAGGGCCTTCTGCACCTCCCTGGACTCAGACAAAGAAAACATAAACAGTTAGTTGGCTGCCTCCAACGGGGAGACACCTGCGTCTCCTCTTCACCCTGAGCTCGGCTACGCCCCTGTCTAACCAAAACACACACAAAAGCTAGCTTTAGTGTCCTCCTCTCACTTAACAACTCCACTAGAAAACGTCCGTGCAAGAGTTCGGCCGCAAACCAGGAGTTCAACACATTAAACACACATATTATTGCAATAACTTTGTGAGGTAGTCCGTGATTTACGTAGTTATGGTTAGTTAGTCTGGATAACCTCTGATAGCAGCAGCTAATGCTGATGCTAGCTGGCTATGCGCCTAGATAACTTTGCTATTAAAACCTTGTCATTGACGAAAGACTACCTGACTCTCCACCTTAGCTTGAATGTGTAACTCATTTATTACTTTGAAGTATCACTGAGTTTTGGGAACTAATTTATTAATTTCTTACCCCTTCACAACGAAAAAAGGGTCTTCAAGCGACATGCTGCTTCACTTCCGCCTGAACTCACGCGCATGCGCACTTAGGTAGCGTATCATTTTTTAACAACTTAAATGGGCAAGCACATAAATATTTTCAAAAATGAATTAATAACAATTTTTAATGTATCTAGGCTAGAATTATACAATTTCCTGTCTTTATTAAAAGAACAACTTTCGTCTTCTAATAAACATTCTGTATCTCCGAAGAGCTACAACCCATTTAGACTTTAATAGTTTGTGTCACTTTTAAAACATAGTTCTTCACATGTTTGAAAGCTGGGAAAAAAATCTAATCTTTGAATAAAAAACAAGCAACTAACATTTATAAACAACACATTTTACTTTAGTTAATGTAATAATATCTCCCCTGTGCAGCTCCAGTTTCCTTTCGGCATTGGAAGTAAACAGCTGCGAGCGTTTGACCACAGTGACAATGCAAAGCTTCACCCTCACACACATCACAGTACCACCCATCATGCTTTATTGTAGACACGTGCTTAAATAAAACTCTAACATCATAATTTGGTATACTGCTCTTATCATTATCTGAACATCTTCCCATGTTTATTCTGGTTGCTCCCTCCTCTGCTTCATCACTAGAGTTACCAATGAAAATTGTCACTGCTGCTGTGACCATCCTCACACTGGCCCTCTGCATACCCACACCTTCCTCATCTTCTACAGCTTCTCAGGTGACTGTATCCCCCAGGATACAGAAACCATTTAAAAGGTACATAAACTTTATTGTAAGTATGCAGCCGCGACAACAAACAACGAATGCAATTCTTGCAATTCACAAACTCTTTGTAGGTGCCAGAAATGTTATTTTCCAAAATTTCTCCAAAACTTTAGATTATCAGCAAATGTGAGCAAAAATCAATAACGTATGAAATTAAAAAATAATATTAAATTATTAATTAAAAAAATAACAAAATATTAAATAAAAACAATCAGTGAGAGGACAGCAAAATTATTCAAGTTTCCTATAGGACAGATAGATATTGAGATTTTTGCAGATCCAAAGTTACATCCACTAGATTTTCCTCAATTTCCTGCTTTTCCTGATGTGACACAATTTGTTAGTTTTCTTAATCCACTCTCTACTTTGAAAGGTATTTTAACAATAATCTATAAATGAATCTGTCCCTTACAGTCTACCGCATTGAACCACATCAAATCGAAATGGGAAGAGGAATCGGGGAAGGAAGTGTCTGTTGACGTACGTGAAAATGCCCTCAAACAGGTCTGCACTTCATCTATTTGAGCTCGACATGGAGTTCTTCAGTATAAAATTATACACAGAAGTGATTGGACAAAGGCCAGATTAATTAGAATTCATAGAGATGGGAGCCCAAATAGTCTCCAATGTAACCAATCCCTGGGAAAATCACACACATGTGTTTTGGTTTTGCCCATCTCTAAGTGAGTTCTGGAATGACATTTTTAACACACTCTCAGCAATAACTGGCTCACAGATTAATCCAGATCCTTTCATTGCTTTATTCGAGGCTTGCTTCACCTGCTCTAGATTTAACTGAAACGTATGAGGATGCTATTGTCTTCGCCACTTTGTTGGTGGGGCCTTCTGCATCCCCTTCTCATGCTCTCTGGATTCAATCAATTCTAAACTGTTTTAGGTTTGAAAAATTGAGACAAACAGTAGAAAGACCTACAAATAAATTCTCTGTGATGTGGACCCCTTTTTCTGCCTATGTCAAATGCTGCCCTGCCGACCCAGAGTAATGTGCATTAAAGATAGATGGATGATTTTCGCAGGGACTGTCTTTTTAACTTAGTTGACCTCAATCACAGTTTTACAAGTTTTGTTTTTTGTTTATTTAGGTGTTTTGGCGTTGTTTTCTGTTGTTCTACATGTGTTTATTATAATCGACTCTGCTTTATTTCGTTTTTACATGCTGAATTGCTTTATATATATATATATATTTATAAATATAAATGCAAAGACTGCCAAATCATTTTCTTGTTAACTCCTAATTCTAAAATTTAATATAACTATATTATAATTTGAGAGTCCCTTTCAAATAGCCAATGTTAAAAAGAATCCAAAAAAACATTCTTGTCCTCCTTTAATGTTTCAATGCTAAAATCCCAAAATACAATCGTTTTATAAGAGACAGGAATTTCTCAACCTTCCACAAAGCAGAACTCCTACAAGGTTATAGTTTGCGAGAGAAGGTAAAGGAAACCAGAGAAGCTGTTGAGACCTGGAAAACATTGAGCTCTCATTAAAAATGAAATGAAGAATCCAGACAGATTGATTCACTGGATCAATGTGCCGCTGTAAAATAAACCCCTGCATGCTCAGCAATCCCTCCAGCACCTCCAGCATGTTCTCCTTCCTTCCTGTCGCACCCGTTTGCCATTTGTCTCCACTCCCACCCTGTCCTGTCCAATTCCTTCCTTCCTGTGTTCATCCTGTGCCTCCCATTTTCTCCTCCCTCCAGTTCTTCCCTCCCTATCCTGTGAAAATTCACAGCCATAAATATCAGCCTCCATGCTGAGAAAGCCAGGGTTGTAATTCTAAAAAGCTTCCCCATTTCATGACCCACTTTTGTTTCTTACAACAACCAGAGTAAACACAACATTTTTAACTAGGCCTCTGCTGTTATCCCGACGGTAAATCCCCAATCCCTGCGTTGTACAATCCCAGTTATCCAACTCCTGAAATTAT
Source organism: Lophius piscatorius (assembly GCA_009660295.1). Lineage (NCBI taxonomy): Eukaryota > Metazoa > Chordata > Actinopteri > Lophiiformes > Lophiidae > Lophius > Lophius piscatorius. Next base: position 249,643 of record VRLP01000096.1, on the reverse strand, counting down.
ATGTAAGTTATGTCGACAGTATTTTTTTCCCAAAAAAAGTTCCCAAAAGGGTTAAAAACTAATATAAAAACAGGATAAATCTCCTTGAGTTAATTTATATGCACCAAATTGAATTGAAATGAATGAAATTAACTAAATCAGACCAACGGATTAGAAATTATGACTTGAACACTAATGCAAATAAAACTCACACTCATATTCGACCTCTCCCAAAATTAGTCCATTTCTTCTTCGCACTATGCGATTTGAAAATGATCCATGAAATATTTTTTGAGTTATCGCGTTAACACGACCATTCCGAGGTGGACGTGGAAGCCATGAACACAGAGGATTATATGCCCGATTTTTCAGGGATCATGATTTTATACATAAAGACAAAAAAGTTTTCTGATACCCAAATCACGGGCATAAAGAAGTCTCCACCTCCTTAGAGACTAAATCTTTAAACTGACAAACTGTTGGCTCCTAGGTCTCACCAGTAGCACACTATGCCAAACTCAACAGAAATCCCCGAGGGTGATTGAAATACATCACACTGGGAAGGGTTCCAAAGGTGTTTCTAAGGATATGGGACCCCGCAGCTCCACAGTGAGACACATCATCCACAAATGGAGAAGACGTGGAACATTAGTGAACCTTCACAGAAGTGGACCAGCTTACAAAATGCTTCGGCAAAGGTTCATTCAGGAAGTCACAAAAAAAATCCAAGGAAAAATTCCATATATCTAACCTCATAAAAGGTCAAAGTTCATAACTCAACTATTCAAAGACACCGGGTAAAAACGGCATCATGGGAGAGTAGTAAGGAGAAAGCCACTGCTGACCCAAAAGAACATTAAGTATGGTATGAATTTACCCACAGTGCACTTCACAGCTTTTGGTAGAATCTTCTCTGGACTGATGAGTGGAAACTTGAATTGTTTGGAAGAAAGGAATCCCATTGGATCTTTTTCCATCTGGTGTAAACCAAACATAGCATTCCACTCAAAGAACATTAGACCTGCGATCAAACATAGAGGTGGCAGAGGAATGTTGCGAAGATGTTTTGATGCTTCAGGACCAGGACCACTCTCTATCATGGAAGGAATTGTCTTCTTAAGTCCATGCATTCAAACCCCCCCAATTTGGCTGCTATTGAGAAGTTGTGTAAACAAGAGTGGGCCTCTCCAGTGATGTCAGACACTGATCTCCAGTTATCAGAGTTGTTTGGTTGCAGGTGTTGCTGCTGAAGGTGGAACATCTAGATATTAACTTCTGGGGATTAATACTTTTCACAATGGTGATTTAAGTATATGAGAAAATTTGGCCTTTTTGAATAAAATTCTCATTTAAAATCTGTATTTTGTGTTCACTCTGGCAGTTTTCTGTTAAACTTAGGTTGAAGACGGTTTACTCTGAGATGAGTAAAAATGGTGGAAACAATTAAATACGGTTAAATACTTTTTCACAGCGCTGTGAGTGAATCCTATTGAAATGTCGCAATGATTGATAAGAGGAAATATTTACGACTCTGAGGCTCACAAAGTTATTTTTCACCTTGTTTATGTCTACTGGTAAACAGAGGGGCAGTTCCGCTGATTGCAGAGCTGCTGCAGTGGAAAGTCTGAGTCATGATAAAACAAAGTGATGTGGCGGGAAAACCTCTGGAACTAAACAAAGTCTGACATAAACTGTGTTCCTCTGACACAAGGTCAGAAACTGGCATGGAATCAACTAGCTAAGCCTATTAATAGACATCCTGAGCCATGCCTGCATGATACCTTCAGGTGCTCCTCGTAAGGATGACCTACTTTCAACACTGGAAAACATGAACGCGACGTAACACAAAGACATTGACTACTTCATTGTAGAGCAAAAGACAAAAAAGAAGCTCAACAGATATAGTGACTTAGTGCTTGAAAATCCCATTTCCAAAGAAGTTTCAACCACCTGAGTAATAAGATACACAGAATTCCTAAAGATATTGATTAGACGAAATATCTTCGCCATTTCAAACATATTAATTGTGTCAACCAGTTCCATGCTGCTAACAGAACATATGTTAGAATTTAGGTCATTTCCCCGTCCTACCAACCAGAGTTTATGCTGGAGACGGAAATACTGCAGGCCTTTGAAAAGCAGGCCCCACCCTCTGCTCTGCACATACGGCTGGACTCAGTGTAAGTGCAATAACACGCCGTCGCCATAGAGACCCTTCTGGTACAGAGCAGGGGTGAAGTCATGCTCAGCTGTTTTGTGGGCTTACAGACATGCTGCAAACTGGGCGGAGAGTTTTTTTGTTCAAAACCTTCAACGTAGAACAATTTGTTCTGCTTCGATGCAGCACTGGAACGTTTCTGAAGGTCAAACTGATCATTTCGATGAAATGCAAATTCAAAAGATCAAAACAGTTTTCATATACAGAGCGTCAAATCACAACAGAAGCAATCACAAGGCACTTCCCAAAAAGAGCAGGTATAGACTGTACTCTTTACTCCCAGTGGAATGTTGTGGAGATGCAAATCCATTACATTACAACCTCTTGCCTAATATTATGCGGGTCCTCCTTTTGCTGCTAAAACAGCTCTGACCTACGAAGACATGGACTCTAGCAGACCTCTGAAGGTTTGCTGTGGTATCTGGTACCAAGATGCTAGCAGCAGATCATTTCAGTCCTGGAAGTTGTGACGTGGTGTCTCCGTGGATTGGACTTTTTTGTCCTGCACATCCCACAGATGCTGGATTGGATTGAAATCTGGGCAATCTGGAGGTCAAGTCAACAACTTGAACTGTTTGTTGTGATCTTCAAACCATTCCTGAACCATTTCTGCAGTGTGCCAGGACCCATTATCCTGCTGGAATAGGACACCGGCATTAGGGAATACTGTTTCCATCAATTGGGCGGGACTTGGTCTACAGCAATGTTTAAGGAGGAGCTATGCGTCAACAGAAGATCCACATGAATGGTAGGAACCAAGGTTTCCAAGCAGAACATCGTCCAAAACACCGCACTGCCCTGTTTTTGGAGGCATCTCATCCCCAAGTAAGCATCAAATTTCAGCCAGCCAACCACATAACATAAAAGAAAAACGTGATCCAAAAGTCCTGTTCTTCCATTGCTCCGTGGTCAAGATCTGATGATAATGTGTCCATAGTAGGAACTTTCAGCAGTGGACAGAAGCCCTGAGGTCACTATGACCAGTCAGTGGCTACACATTCCCATACGCCCATAGCTGTAGATGTGTTCCGACACCTGTCTATCAAATCCAACATGGATTGTTTCAAAAGTTAATTCAACTGTAGATCTCTTTTTGCATCAGAAAACCACAGACTATACTTTGCTACCCATCCACATCAATGACACTGGTTGTTCTTCCTTCGACCACTTTAGTACCACTGCAGAATCGCAACACTCAACAAGAAGTTGTTGTGACCCAATCATCTAACCATCACAATGTGGTCCTTGTCAAAGTCTCTCAGACTCTCCTTTTGTTTGTCCATTTTTTCTGCTTCCAACATTAACTTCAGGACAAATGTTCATTGCTGCCTAATATATCCCATCCTCTGACAGGTAATCATCGTAACCAGTGTTAGTGGTTATAATGTAATGGCTACTTATTTTTATATGGGCTTTAACAACATTTCGGTTGAGATGTTTTGCACCAATCGCGATGTCAATGTTCCTGAATCCATGTTGTCAATGTGTGAAGTATAGCGCGAGGATGGAGAGGTTTCCATGGTTACGGCATGTTTTCACGGCTTTGGAGGGCTCAGGGCTGTGTCTGCCAGCGCTACTCATCACATGTGTGAAATGTGCTCTGACATAACTATTCTGTGCTGTAACACTTATGCAGCACAGAAAGACATTTAGACCTCTTTACATTCACACACATATCCTTCTTGAAAAAAATACAAAATAGAAGTTCATGCATCTTAATCCAACCCTGGACAGTTTCACTGTATTCCAACCTGGACTGTTTCTCTGTATGAACCTGGACTGTTTCACTGTATATCAACCTGGACTGTTTCTCTGTATGAACCTGGACTGTTTCTCTGCATGAATCGATAAGGTATCTAGTATTGAAGTAGTATTGAAGAAACAACAATAGAAACATAAAAAATATTTGATGTTTTGGTCAGACCGGACCACAAATAATGGGGTTACAGCACCTTCCTGTCCAGTAGAAGTTGTGATTTATTTGTGGCATGTTTAATAAGCTCATATGATTCTAAAACAGTGTCACTAGATATACGCTTAGAAATGGACCGGAAGAAAATATAGTAAGTTCTGACCAGCATATAGAATAAATAGCAGCCAAAATGATAGAATTACGTTTTTGAAAAAAAGTATTCATTACTAATATAGCCTTGAATATAATCTGGATACATTGTTATTTTTTTTGTAATATTTCACTGTAAGATCATATTTCCAACGGTCCCAGAATGCATCATGACTGAGTTTGAGGCAGACAGCCTCCTGCTTTTTGAGGCTGCGCCGGTGACACCTCCATATATGGTGCTGACATGACGTCATAGCCGCTGGGCCTGGCTACACAGAGGGAGAGGGGAGGAGGCTGAGGTTGCGCGTTTACGTCATGGCTTTTCCGTTGAGTGCGTTCCCAAGGGCCTTTACTACCGGATGGACCATATATGGAGGCTGAGAGCGCGAGACAGTGACGCAAGTTTGTGTGTATATGTGTGTGTGTGAGAGAGATGGCTGCTCAAACGGTTGGCTGATATTTACCAGAATGTAAACACTGTCTGACGTCATCTCACCCTCACTGAACTGGTTTCTTTTCTTTACTCTCACAACACATAGAGTATTATCTTCTATCAAAAGAGATTCATATATAAATTAATATTATTATCCAATTTATTAAATATGATCATATCTTGTGTGTCGGAGTGAGAAGAACAGTAAATGTATACTACTGATTCTATTTACTGATTTTTGTGTTTTACAGCTTTTACAGCTTTTACAGCATCTATAGATACATCTAAGATACGTATCTGTAAAAAACTAAAATTAAAATCTCACGGGGAATAATATGAAATGGCTCAATATGTTGAATTTGTAACCATTGCAACAATGCAACTCTCAAAGCAAAACATGCAAAGCTACTACTATTCAGTGAAACATTGCAGGTTCACACAGTGAAACAGTCCAGGTTCATATGGTGAAACAATCCACATTCCCAGAGGTCCTTAAATTTGACCATCAGACACACATTTAAATTTCTTGTCAAATTTTCTAGTCATGAAACACTATCTCACACTGTATGATTTATGACAAAGACTTTGACGACTACTTTGGGACTGCCCAGGCTGTAACAAGGCAAAGATAGTAAATAGACTACCTCATCTGGTCACCGGCGTCACATGCTTGTGAGTGTGTATGGGTGGGTGGAGTAAATAAACTCATAATAAGAAGTGAATAAGAAGTTCACATATTTATAGTAAAGTGTAGGGAGTAAAAGTAAAAAGCTGTGGAAAACATGAATACTCCAGGAATAACAGACACCTTGAGACTCTCCTGACCTACACTAACAAATTTTCTTCCCACCTCTGACTTTCCACTTCTCAAGTTTTCATTGTATTGTTATTGTTGCTTTCCTTAACAAGGAAATATTATCTTTCAATTACTACAACAATTACTGTCAGTTCAATAATAGCAATAATAAAAAATAATAATAACAAATATAACAGTAGCAATAATGTTACTTGTTATAAAAATATTAATTATTATTTTTATAATAATTAAAGCATTAATAAAAATGTGTGTATTAATAACAGTTCATCAGAGTCAGAGTATTCTTTTGATACCAGGGAATAATTGTTTTGCTACACATTCTCCTTAGAAATAAATGGAATGAAAAAAATAAGAATTCAAGAAATATAGGTTTATAATATAAGAATATAACAATATGAATAATATTATATAAAGTATGCCATACTGGTATAGTATGAAATACATAGAATATGTATTGTATTACAATTACCTGTAAAATGCAGCAGGTAATACTTAAAAGTCAAGATAACCAGTTTATTTACTTCAGGTGAGTTAGTGAGTGCTCATTAGAGGGAGTTGTACAGTTTGATGGCCACAGGCAAGAAGGCTGTGGCGCTCTGGAGTGCATTTTGGTGGTATGAGCTTCTAATTAGATTTATTATCAATAATATTAATTATAATAATAATAATAATAATTAATGAATGAATAATAATGGTACATTATTATTAGAATTAATGTGGTTACGTATTATGATTATTATTTTCTTTTGAAATTTTAATGATAACAATTTAAATGAATAAACTATGGAAATGAAAAAGAAATAGTGAACTCTGTTAGTGTGTGCGTCTTGGTTGCAGGTGTGGGCGGGGCCTGTCTGTCAGTGAGGAATGAAGTCCAAGTGACGTCATGGAGGAAATAAAACACCACCCTGCTACACTCTACCCGTCATTTCTCTGATGACAGCGACAGGACAGCGATCCAGGGCCGAACAGAACTGTGGGTAAAAAAAGCTCGTACGTTACTTTTAACCTTTGATTAAAGTGCCAAAACCAACCGTGCGTAAATACGCATAGAAAGAATGAGTGCCACAGCCATTATGGACATTAACGCCGAGGCCAGACGGATCCTGGCCGTTTCGATCAGTAAGCTGTACGCCTCCCGGACCCAGAGGGGTGGACTGAGACTCCACCGGAGCCTCCTGCTTTCAGTGGTCATGAGGTCTGCGAGGGACATCTATCACTCCTCCAGGGGGAGCGAAGAAGCTTTCTGCGCGCAGCCAAAAGAGCCAATGGACACCGCCTCCAGTCCGGAGGAACCCGCCGGGCTGTCTGAGCTGTCCAAGCCGGGACTGGGCTCAACTAAGCCGCCCGTAGAGGAAAAGACGGACCGGGATATCACGGAGGACAAAGAAAACATGAGGCCGTGCAGGAAACGACCCGGAAAGGCGTCGGCGGCGCCAGACTTTCTTCCCAGTAAGAGGGCGAGGCTTGAGCCCGGGGAAGAAAGGTATGCAGCCCTGCTGGGGAGCTGTCGCACCGGGGCAGGGGTATCCCTGACTGCTTTGTCTCTGAACCGGGTCATACCGGCCTGCTGAGGACGGAAATAGGCTCCAATTGGACTTTGGAGCACATTCTAAGTCTGTTTGATCCCATGGCACACTAAGAAGGTGCTGACCTACATCATTGGTCTCGGAAATGAAGGGATTACCGGGACCAGTGCGCGAGCTCTCCGGTTGATCAGAGCCCCGCGGAGACCATCACGTGAGACCGGGGAACGGAGGGAGACAAGGAACTGAGTAGACGGAGGAGAAACGTCGCTCCTCTTTGTTTTCAAGGCGGTTAACCTTCAGTAAAATTGAGTCAAGTGTCGAGAACTCCAAATGCGCAGAGTGAGCGTGAGAGAACTGACACGCACGCATAGGGAACTGGTCTTCAGGGAATTTCCTGTTTTTGCACTGGGACTCACTTACACACTTGTGTTATCTGTCCTGTGAAGATCGTATCTGTGTGAAGTTCACGTCAAACCTGTCACTACATTACCTCATGTCTTGAGCTGCTTTTTATTTTCATTTTTATGTTTGATGTTTATAAAATATTTCTAATAAACACACTAAACATATTGGAGTTGAATCGCTCTCTTTCTTTCTGAGGTATTTCCAACATTTGAGGTGTCATAGTAGCAAAATAAAGGTTTAAAAGTGCCTTATTTGGCCTCAGCTCTCAGTGGGAGAGGGAGGGGGGGGTACAAGACTTCACCACTCTGATCTCTCATGCTTACAAACGCTCTTACCATTTCCTGTGGATTATGACAGGATTCTGAATCACTTCCTTCCGTCTCAACATCACCTGATATAGATTCAGAGTGAAATAATAACTGCTGTGCCCCCCCCATTATAGCCTGGGGGCATTTCTGTCTAACTTCCTCCCACACTTAACAAACATGCACTAATGATGACTATCTCTATGAGCTGTTTGATCCCATCAATGAACCCTATTGAATAAATATATGTGTGTTAGTGTTAAAAGTTCAACCTCACTTTAGTAGGTTTAATTTCAACTTCACTTTAACTCATTCAAAATTAAATAGCATTTTGTTAAATTTATGTTTCTCAGTTTAATTAGTGATCTCATTGAAAATGCTACAATTACACTATAAACCTAAATGCTCATGTTAACCCTTTAATCACCTGTTGAAAGTGTTTGGGTCATGATACCTTTTTGAAAAAAGTGTTCCGCTGACCGAAGCCGTTTATAATATGACCCAGTGGCGGCCTTTACTAAAGAGTATGGTGCCAAGCATGGCGCCCTGGGGGACACCAGCGGTCAAAGGGGCCACCAAGGCATATTAAAAGATGTGATGTCATACTAAACAAAATTACGTAACCTGGTTATAGGACCAAAAAAAGTCTAATGAGGGTTTAACTAGATTTGCTCTACCAAAAGGTTGAGCAAATCTAGTTAAATTTGTGTTTTCCACGAATAAATGATTAATGATAATACACAATAAATACCCCAATGAACTCAAATATTCAAAGAAAAACATTTACAAAGTTTTTTTATTTTTTTATTTTTTTTTACATTTTTTTCAGTTTGTCAGCAACAGTACACAAACAAACTAAAGGATGGATTTGCATGAAATTTTACCCACATATAGGTTTTGGCATAGCCAAGAGTTGATGTTGGATCTCATACTGCGGTATAATAATAAAACTTTCTTAACCGTTATGAGTAAAGACACTTTGGTCCTTTTTTTTTAGGGTAGTAAAGGGCGGATCTGCATGCAATTCTACCTAGAGGTAGCTTTTAGGCTATGGCACAGAAGGATATGAATTTAAATCAACAGAGGATTTTATTATTTAAATGGGTTCAGTAATTATAAAGTGTCGAAAATAAAGCCATCTAAATGACAATATCTTCCTTGAATAGTTTTCTGCATTGATGGATTACTTCTTTCTGATGCCTTCTAGTTTCCATGTGTACTTTGCCCGCAGGTGTATATGGTTGTTTGTTTCTATGATGATGATCTTGGCCACCTGTCCTGGTTTTACCCCGCCCCCTCGCATAACAGGAACGGAACGGATGCTTCCTGTTGAATGACTGGAAGAAAACCACCTTGAAACTGAATGGTGGTGGTAACATAGAGCGGGTTCTACTCGTTAATCAGGGTTTCGGTGAAGTCATAGTCCCGAGTTTCTCATTCTGACAAAGCGGAGTGAGTCATAACGAGGGAGTATAGTTACTCGTGTAAGAACGAGATAAAAATGGAGAATACAGGTAGAAAAGTGAGAAGTACGAGTGTGTTCATGCCAGATTAAAATAATAATAATTTAAGGCAGAGCATTATTTATTACTTTATTTCTGATGCTGGCATTCAAAAGGAAGAGAATGTATTCACCTCACGATTGCATTTCTTGGTCACATTTCTAAGCCATAACATTATAACCACTGACAGGTAATATGAATTCTCTGCTAACCATGGTTCCCTGTCAGTGAGTGGGACACACTCAGGAGGCATGCAAACATTTTGTCCCGAAGTTGATGTTGGAAACAGGAAAAATTGACCATCATAAAGGTTCTGTGTGACATGAGAGGAAGCAGAAAAAGGACGTCCTTAATGGCGTTTTTATCAAATTATATTCTTAAATTAATGTCTTTATAGGATGCATCCCGGAAGAGCGAGATTGCGTTGGTTGATTCCACAGAAGACTTACTGTAGCACAAACTGGTGAAAAGGTTCATACTGGTTCTGACAGAAATGTTTCAGAACCCACAGTGAGATCACAGAGCTGCAGAACAGGTGGTTAAAACATACACCCATACAACATGGGTGTATGTTTGTTCCCTGTCTTGTCTTGTTCCATCTGTTGTGCGTGATATTACCGGCAGAATGCACCAAAGAATCTTCTTTTCCCTTGAATTTAGATGGTAATCAGTTCTGTTGCAAGCAACCGGCAGGAAGTTTGCCCAATGAGGGCTGGCCACCATAGAGAGGAGATCCCACAAGACGATCCTACTGCGCCGTGATGGCGTCCTGCGCCAGCAAGCGCCAACTTCTTCATCATATTTTTTTCTTCTTTGATGGCGTTTGGAGGCAAAGAGGGTCTTCGACCTCTTTCTGCCCCTTCGACCTAAAAACACAAAACGTTCTCTCGAGATCTGAGGATCGAGAATTTCCCCTTTTTTATGCTTTTGCCGTAAAATCATCCATTGTTGATGATCTCAAAGAAGTAGGTCAAACTTGTAATCTAGATTAAATTAAGTTAACTTATCAATTTAAGATAAAATACTAAATTGAATGGAGTGTGAGCAGATGAAGAACATTTTTGATTTAATTAGTTAATTCTCTTTTTACACACAGCTTAACCTCCTAAAATGCAGAACAGTAAATAAATATTTGGTTATTCTTGCAGTGTTTAAAGACAAATATTACTCGCTGTAAAAAGAGAGTTGTTGCTGATTTAAAAGATGAACTCCACAGGCAACAAAATAAAATCAAGTATTTTCAACTTCAATTTTAAACTCAGTAATACTTAATTTTATTGTGTGTTAAGACACAAAGTTGATTACAGTGTTTAATAAAAAACACTGTAAAATGTTTCTGAGTGAAGCATGAAAAGTGATTCTTATTAACAGCTGATAATGCACTAATACAACCACTATCAAGAATATTATATTCCATTTATTCAAAGAGATACCACTACATTTTGCCGACTGAACGTTTAGTCGTTTGGTAACAACCTAAAAATACATAAAGAGGGACTTTGAGCCCTAATCTGAAATGCTTACAGTCATAAATGTTGTTTTGCTCTTATGACACACTGAGTGATAATCCACAGCGACCCCGATCTACACATCTGGGTCATAGAGGGAGTTAATAGCCTATAATACTCAGTTTTATGTATCACATTTTTGGGCAACATTATAGGAGCCTTTCAGGCTGTAGCAGTGTTTATCATTTTACCAAATAAGGCAAAGAGTGTCCCTTAACTTGATTGTACTAACCATGACCCTGACACACATGCAGCACCGGCTTCTCTTATTTCATTTTGTATGTAGACTACACTGTGTCCGATCTACGAACTGAATTGAACAAAAGACAACACAAGTAAACACAAAATACATTTTCGTGCTGTTGGAAGCAGCTACCTATACGTGGATTCCTCCTCAGGGACACACAGATGAAGTTATAGGCAAGAGTTATTTATTTAGTCAACCAGCTTTTCAGCTCTCTTCTTCCTGAGGTGTGACTCTGTCAGTCCCTCCACAGCCCACTTCCAGATGTCCAGGCCTCGACAGGTTTGAGCTCAGGCAGATAGTTATAATGTTATGGCTGATTTTGGATATTCGCACAAGATCAGAATCAACATCCAGCAGCTTGATCAAATTGTTGGAGCAGGAAGTATGTGGTTAGCTTGTGTTTTTCTGGAGAAGAAGCAATAATGTATTCTGTGTATGTGTGTAGTCGTTTGAGGATCACATGTGAAGAAGATTTGAACATGTGACCTCATGCCTCTAATTGCACTGATCATGTGACTGATGTTTTATAACAGCAGACTGCTAACTAAATAACATGATTTATGTTTCTCAGGAGAGGAGGAAGTCATAATGTATTCTCCCTCTCTCTCGCTCTGTGTTCGTGTGTGTGTGTTGGTGTGTGAGTGTGTGTGTGTGAGTGTGTATGTGTGTGTGTGTGTGTGTGTGTGTGTGTTAGCTACAACAGAGCTGGCAGAGACAGGAAGTAATGCGCTGATGCTGGCGGGCGACAGAATATGTGGGAGGAATCTATTTTAAGACTGCAGGAGAACAGACTGTGTTGGTGTCTGAGTGTGTGTGTGTGAGTGTGTGTGTGTTCGCTGCAGAGACGATGCTTTTAGTGTTCATAAATTTCCTTTTAGTCTCGCTGATTGCGTGTGTGTGTGTTAGGAGGTGGGTGGGAGACAGGCAGACAGGGGGGGGCAAATCTGAACAGGGCTATATTCCAAGAATAGGAGATGGAGGAAATATATAAATTAAAGGTGACCTCAAAAGGAGAAGTGAAGGACACCCTGGATGGTTGTGGATGTGTGGGTGGGTGTGTGTTCCAGAATGACGTGGTGCCGGACGTATGTGTGAGGAGAGGGGGTTTGGGAGGACATTCAGCGAGGAAGCGTTTTACTTTCTTCATCAGACAGAGATGCAGCCTCTGATGGTTTTTATTCGACCAGAATTCAAAGTGATGGAGGATGTAGTCCGTGCGTTCCGCTATCATTATAGTGCAGACCTGGCAAAAAAAATGGATTATTCAGTCATTCATTTATTTTCCGTAACAGATAATGTTTTATTTAACAGAAAAACTCGATAATCTGATGGTTGATTAATCGTTAATCTGCAAATATTTTGATAATGATTCATTGTTAATCTGCAACTATTACTTTAAATGAATAATTGTTATTTTGCAATTATTTGGATAATGGATTAATCATTAAGAGGCAATCATTTGAAAAAGCTGAAAAGTTGATGTCCTTCCTTACCAAAATGAGAAGTTCACCATCCGTTCCAAAAACCACAAGGAGGCCCTAGCTTGTCTTCATAGTAGAACAGTAAGAGTGGAGGTCAATGGAGCTGGTTGTTATGCAGCCCTAATAATCCGCAAGATGAAAGCCCCCAAACTACATGCTTCAAAAGAATCTGTTCTTTCAGTACGACCTCAGACGTACCGAACGGAAGCTGTCAAAGGATCCAGAGCAATCAGCCATCTGTGAGCAGGAGATCGCCGAGTTGCTGGAGGCAGGATTTATGAAGAGGCTTAGCCCTCAGCATGTGGCTAACACAACGGTTTGGTTTTTAACTGCTAAGACCAAAACCAAGGACAAATCTTGAATAATTATCTCCGTCCTTGTCCAGTTCTCGGCCCTACCTTGATGGACATGCTGTTGCGTTTCTGAAAGCATTCTGTTGCCATCTCTGGTGATATTAAAGCCATGTTCCCCCAGGTAACGTTGCTGCCTGAGGACAACATGAGGCCCACGCTGTGGCATGTAAACCCTTCAACGCCATGTGAAAGACAATCGTGTGGGTCAGGAAGACCACCTACCATCAGTCCAACAGACCTTCTATGAGGAAAACTTAATGCAGAGTTTTCCAAATGAAGATCAGGCCAGAAGTCTCCTAGAAGCATTGTTTGCTTTCAGTGGCTTTGAAATCCATCAATGGATCAGTGACTTCCCCACAGCGGTTAAGTATCTAACCAAAGAAGCTCGATCAGAGATAACCGAGCTGGGGCTGAACTAAGATCGCACAGATCCAGGGGAAAGGGCATTGGGTTTGATATGGTACTGCTCCTCAGACTTTAGACTTAGGATACAAACAGAGACCCGTTGAGTACCAGACCCGTACCCTCCGCAACGTTTACAGGATCCTGGCCGGTCAGTATGATCCCCTTGGATTTATCCTCCCATTCACCACCCGTGCCAAAGTTCTTCCTCAGAAACAGTCATTTAAAGAGTGGGAATGGGATGACCCATGCCTTTCCGATACCTTTGTGAAAACTTGGACCCTATGGGGAAAAAAAACTTCTTCCTTTAGCAAAAATCTAACTCCCCCGAATGTTATGGAACCACCGAACACAAAGATCCTTCCATGGCGAGAGATTTGCATGTGTTCTGCGATGCCTCTGAAGCAAATTACGGCTTCATGAAACATTATCTACCGACGCTCCACTCACCACAATAGTGGAAAGTGGATAATCCAAATATCACTGTGAATGCCGTGGTTAGGGTTGTGGACTTTTCCTCGTGCTTCATGGCCAATAGGTAAAGTTCAGAAAGTTCTCCCCAGCTCAGATGGCGGGATCCGAATGGCAGAGGTACTGATAAAAGGAAAATCCTATATGCGCTCTGTCAGCCGTTTGGATGCCCTCACAGAGATCAAGGACGATACAGAATCTCTTCGTACTCAATGAGGATTTTCCCTTACAATCAATTATTAAGGTTCAAATATTTGAGAGGCGGATGTGGGAAATCCCCACCGCACCTCTACCTGCCAGCCCCTCCCCCTTCCTGGCTGGGCGGAGACACAGAACTCATATGAGCAGCCACCTCCACCCGTTGCTAAACCCCGTTTACCTTCTGAGAGGAGAGGAGGTGGCTGGCCATATATATATATATATATATATATATATATATATATATATATAAATATATATATATATATATATATATATAAATATATATCAATTATATCATTATATATGAATTATTGGTTATTCTATAACAATTTTCATAATAGGTTGATCCTCAGTCTGTAATTATTTTGCTACTGCAATTCTTACGATAATCGATAAATCGTTAATCTTCGGATATTTAAATAGTGGATTAACCCTAATTCAGTAACTATTTTGATAATCGATTAAACTTTCATTTGCAACTGTTTCAATAATCAATTAATAGTTTATCTGCAAATATTTTGGTTATAGAGTATTTGATCACCTGCTCATCTGTATGGCGCCTTCGCCACACAAGCTAAGACCCCCACCGCCGCAGCTTTATCACCCTCTTACATGCAATGGATGCTGCTAAATGCTGTTAACGGTAACTTGATCAATCTCTCCCACCAATGGACGTGGCTATTAGCTGGTTACTGTATGTAACCAGCTGTATTTGTTTCTGTTGCATATCCCCTTCCCCTCCCAGGCGGAGGTAATAAAGAAGACAGGAGCGTGGGTAGAATGCATTCTCTCTGGTTTATTCAGGTTCTTTAGGAAGAGCTCTGTTTTACAAAATGCACTGGTAGAAACAGGAGAGATAGTTAGAGGAGGAAACAGAGCAAAAGAGATGGTCAGAGAAAGACAGGGAGAGAGAAAGAAGGGATCTCATAGCCGGAATAAACGGGAATAACATCACCAGATTCAGGTTCAGGCAGCTCTTTACTCTCAAAGGGATTGTTTCTCATCCAGGAAAAGTTTTCTATTCCTTCTTCCCTTTTTTAAAATATATTTTTTTCTTTTATTGTAACGTCAGTTAAAGTGTTACCTATCCTTGTTCCCCGTGGTTCAACCCGAGAAATAACTGGCAAATATAAGAAACAAACATTCTTTGATTTCATCACCAAAATCATTTCCATTTTTTTTTTTTTCAAACAGGATTTTTTTTTTTTTTTGTTGATTATTTTTTGGGATCTTTTTTTTATTCTTATTTTTTTTGTTTTTAAAAATACAAGAAAAAAAACCAAAAAATCATTGCTCTTAAAAACAACTATCTATATATATATTTTTACATAAATATATTTATATATATATATACATATATATATATACATATATATATATACTTTTTTCTTTATATCTTTTTTTTTTTTTATTCCTGAAGTTGACTTGTTACCCCACACACACACACACGACATGCACAGTGGACATGCAAATCTGTAATTAAATACTTCTCATTTATCCTAAACTGCCATGTATTTTTACATTTTTTTTAAAAATTCTTTTTGCCCCAACTTGCCGAGGGAGTATCCTGTGTGGTTTTCTATGGTGGCACTGGTTCGGGTTTCACCGGATCGGGTGTCTGATAGTTTGGGTGGTGATCAGATGGATGTTCGGCAGTTACTTCACAGAGTTTCTCGATTGCATCTCTGAGCATCATCGCTGCACAAACGTACAGAACGATTCTGTTGTGACATGGCTGAGTGTAAAGTCGAGGAAACTAAAAACGTCGGGTGAAATAAATGACGCGTAGAGAAGGAGAGACACAATTGAACCTAATCTTTGGCTTCAATTTGCGGGATTAGAATCAAACAACACTCGGATATTCTGTCTAAGGCGACGGTCTAAAAACAGGAAACTAGGTTGTTTGTAGAATCTGACGGATTTTAAGGAAATAATTTTATGTCCGTAAGATAAATGTGATCACAACTCTGTTTTTGTTCATATTGTTTGCACTCAACAGGTTTTCTTTAGATTGATTTAATTAGGTCCTGTAAAGTACATCCACATGATTACACGGGTTCATTCAGCACTAAGCAATTCTCTTGGGCCCAGCAGACAATTCATTTGGGTTACATTAACAACATTTAGAAGGGTAATTTTACTCTAAAATTAGTTTTATCCTGTATAAAGTTGGACCTCTTCCTCTAATCACCTTCAATCAAATTGATCCTAATCTGCATAACTAAGTTTAATCGAACCTGATTAATTAAGCTAAAGCTGGAGTTCAGTCAGGAGGATTATTTTTTTCATGCTTAGGTCCTGCTCCGGTTTATTTTCTCATGCCATTCTGCGGGCTCACGCATGCTCTGTCATTGTCTGGTGGGGTCAATTGAGATATCAGCTGTTCACATCAGCTGTTCACATCCATCCAACGGCTCGGAGTCACACCTGCATGATTAGCTGATCATCTCGCTGCTGTCTTTTTAAATATGATTCTCTCTCTGCCTCTGGTGCGTTCATGCTGCTGTCACGAGCGCACCTCCACCTCCACCTCTTCACCAGTCTTTGCAGTTTGATCATCTTCGCTATTTCTTTAACCTCCACCGATTCATCAGCCACCACCACCACCAGTGTCTGGACTCCAGGGAAGGGATTCATCTTGCTGCTGGTCAGGGCAGACGTCCCTCGATTACAAAATCTCCCCGTAGAGTCAAAGTGCCAAAGACTTCGGACATGACTTCATTTTCACATCATCTGTTATAATAAACATTATATTTATACATTTTCTCTAATTATGTTGGAGCAAATCCAAGAAACTAAGTTGGATCAGCCATAATCAAGTAAGTTGCAACGAATCCTGGAAACTAAATTGAATCAATCCTTATTAATTACATATGACACAATCCAAGTAAATAAGGGGAATCAACCCAAAGAAAGATTATATTGACCCAACCAAAGTATATTAAGTTAGATCAACATCATTGCTTGATACTGAAAGAAAGCCATTTAATCATGTGGAAATACTTAACCTGATTTTATAAAGTTCATTCACAGAGTTCTTTTTCTGCACGTATGTTGCCTTGAAGGAGCTCGTAGCTCATTTTGGCCGGTGCAAATCCCTCAACTAGTTCTATTAAAGTCAGATATTTGGGCCATAAATTGTCAATGGGTCATTTCCCTTTTTGGTTTCAGGGACACCATAATGTTTTAGAATTGTACATGCGTAATAATGAATATGTTATGGCGGTCAGAGAACAGGAATGCCAGCGTTAGAGAGGGAAATCTCCCTCATTTCTAGATGTTTTGGTGGAGACGTCAAGACATGAGGAAAGATCTTCTATAATCAACGTGTCTCCAGGGAGATGATGCTGATGGAGAAATGGAGAGACAGGGATGAGATGGAAACTGAGAGAGGGACTTCAAGGCTTTCATTGGCGACAGCAGAAATTAATTCACCGTAGATCCTCACACAGACACACTGAGCCCAGCAACTATCAGGGATTAAAGATGCACAAAAATGCAGCTCATGTAGTTTCTGACATCTACCAGAGTAGCCTCTCCATCCAAGCATAAAACAATCGTGTTGAATTTTAACGTGTTGATTTTACCCCCCCCACAATGTCATTTATAATATTCTGAGCCAAATTGTATTCAGGTTTCCCGTATAAATTGTAGCTGGATTTCTCATTTGCAGCGTAGGAAATGAAAAAAAACCTTTTCAGAGACATGAAAATTGAAACAAAAATCAGCCTAAATCCGAGACCTTTTGCGTTAGAGAAGAGCAGAAGAGTGCTTGTGATGGAAGATACTGTGGAGAACAAAAAAATCAGAATTCAGTCAGTAGGTTATCACATTTAGTGCAAAATCACATAATGCATCACTTAAGAAAAAAGCAATTGTCATGTTTTTCCTGAATTAACCAGAAAATGATTATGCTTACTCAGAAAAACAGAACATTTGTTCCCTTATGTAGATGATAGATAATCAAAAGTTTAATCTGGTCTCATTTTGGCCTTCACATGAGAAATTGATATTTATGACTTTAATGAATCATGAGTCATTAATATGGGGGACATTTTTCTTATTTCAGTTTTTGATGTATTTATTTATGATACATTTTTTAATAAGGTTGCGGTTGTCATGAGTTGTGGACCGGCTGCTCATTTTATTGGGATTTTTTGTCATTTTAACATCAGAACATAAAAAATGTCAATAATTCACTGTTTGAACAAGATTTAAATGATTTAGCCTCAAATCAATTGAAGGACAAACATTTTCAATGAAACTCAAACAAGGTTAAGCATTCCATCACCTTTTATAGGAAAATGTACAACCAACAATTTTGAGGCTATGATGCCAGAACGAAAAGCATAACAACATGAATACATGATTTCTTTCTCTGGTGCTAGAGTGATGAAAAACTTCTGCTTTAAAGGGGACATTTTGTCCATTTTTTTTAGCACAGTTTAACTTTCTTTTTATTTTTTATTTAATTGTCCTCTGGTAGTTTATCAGTAAAACACACAGTAGAAGAAGAATACAACATCTTTCATCTTTAGATTGTACACTCTTCTCAGATATTTTGAGTGTTTACTAATTATGTGTAATAAAGTTTGGATTAATGTGCAGAAGTTACCACCCCTAATACTTGCTGGGTTCCAGAGGAACTACAACACCCCCACACAAACGGCGTGAACTCATTCAACCTTCCATCCTGAATGAAGCTCACTCCCACCACCTAGTGGTCATGGATGGTTCGACATGAGAAAAGAGGAGGAGAGAGAGAAGAATGAGAGACTGATGAGCACCCACGAGAGTTTTTCACAAAGTTTATGGATTATATACACAAGGATTCAAATATACATCAGACTGCATGGGAGAGATCGGGTGAGAGAAATGACGTGGTTCCCTACCTCCACCCCTCCACCACCCGTCCAGGCTTGACTCTCAGATGTAAGAGGAGGGTGAGGAGCAGGCGAGGGATGAGGACTTTAAAATGTTTTGAGTGTGCGTTGGGATTTTCTCAGAGGGACAAATCATTGTGTCCTGTACGGCGTAAGGCACTGAGGGTTACCTAATGATGGTGACCATGTCAGGACATGTGCGCGCGCACACACACACACTCACACACACAGACACCCAAAACCATTACACTACTTTTTCTTTGTTTTGGAATATTTTAAATAAATATATTTGGATTCAAATATTTTTTGGGTATTTTTATATATAGACAATAATGCAAATTAGTGTGCAAGCCGTAACAAAGTCGTAAACATAGTCTGTGCAGTGTATCCATACAATTTGTCATATATGCATTTCACTATCATTTTTACTATGGACTTTCATTATTCTAATAATTTCTTTCAGCTTTTTCTTTAATTTTATACATTCTTTTAACTTTCCTCACATTTTACCATGAGTTTCAAATTAGGGTTAAAACTGCGAAATCACCATTGAGAACAAAAGTTAGTTGAGCGTTAAGCAAAACATTTGATCTATTAAGACAAGTTAGTGAAAGATATGATGAAAAGATAAGTCAAAGATAACGATCTGTAGGAGGTGGGGAATCAGCTTTGCCAGATAATAATTTGTTTGATAACTTAATCCTGAGTACGATGTTGACCAATTTTGCCACAATCCCAAAACGTACAATAATTTTACAATTTGACTTTGTGTTATTTATGTATCTAGTCATGTGACATCTTTCAGCCAATCAAACGTTCCGAATTAAAGACCATGGGCGCAGATGAAGATGGTGAGACCCACAAGGCGAGCTGCAGCCACTTTCGTTGAGGCAAAGTAAGGCTTTGATGTGTAACACAGTTGATATCGAGTGATTAAGTTGGTCGCAATTCATCTTTAAATTTATTTTCCTAACTAATTTGGATAGAAGTAATTTTGGTATAATTTCTTATTTTTTCCTTCAAAGCTTGGTCTATATAAACTGTTGCGGCGCCCCCATGTGGTGGGTAGTGATAAGTGCAGCTCATGCCTTTGCTTGCGGTTGATCTCAGCTATACTGTTATTAAATCCTTATAATTTCACCCTAAAATAATATGATGTCAGTATTGAATAAAAAAAAACAATCCTAACTGGCAATGCTGTGGAGAGAAGAGTGATGTGCCTTCCGGTTTGACAGGAGAGTTGTTCAAAGCTTTTAGTGTCTGACCATCTATAACCAGTTTGCATCTGGCTAGAGGAAAAATCTTTGTTTCCTGTCTGTGACAGGAAGTAGTTTGTATTCTAAACAGGCGGTTTATACCAGAAATGAATTCCAAACTTGTTTGTAGGACAGGAGATCAAATTGTGATGCAATAAATAATGTGTTAATATTATTTTATATTAAAAATGTAATTTCAGCAAAGACAGATTCAAATACAGTATAAATAATCATCTTTCTGTTAGGATATGACTAAATGATATTTAGGTGGTATAAAAGATTTCAGACTAAGGCCAATATTTTGTTCTCCTTGATCTGTGTTTCACTGATATTTGGCAAGAATCAGACATTCTGTCCTTACTGGACCTGTTTGGTATAACTAATCCAAGGGCACAACTTAGCTAACGCTAAAAGCTAGCAAGAATCACATTGCGATCACCACCTGTTGTATTGGGTCGTAAGATATTTGATTTAAATCGCTCATTATTTTTGTCATGTCTCTCTTGACAGCTTTGATTTTCATTTGTTCTGTCCACCAAGATGGAGGCAGTTGCATTCATGCGTCCTTTGTGAAGTCGACTTAAAAGGGCATTACCCTACGTCCAATAACAAAGTAAAATATAAACATTGTATTATTGTCCGAAAATTATATATATATATTATACTTGACTAGAACAAATTGCTAGATTAATCAGTGATAGATATCAGTTTGAGTTCAATAGACTCACCGACACACACACACACACACACACTCACACACACACAAAGATAAACGTCTCCTTGTCGCAGCTGTAGCCCCGTCCCCCTCACAGTAGGACCAAGCATGGATGGGTGGTGGTGACATAATGGCATCTGAGCGTGAGCCCCTAGAGTGATCCAGTGCCATTGTGAAATTGCGTGTTAACACGACTACAACCTTGGCAGCTATACCTGCCCCGAAACTCTACCCCGACCAGGACCCATCAAAATGCTTCCCATTGCATTTGACCCTCCCGCCCCACCCTCCCCACCTTCCTCTTGGCCCCCTACACACACACACGCATGCACACATTTAGTGCTGTACAAAAGAAAGACCACAGCGTGGCCCCAGCTACATAAGCACGACATTTGGCAGCACTACTGTACATTAAAACCCACGGTGTCGTTTTTTTTTTTTTTTTAAAGAGAGCCCTTATTCGTGTTTTTGTCAACACGTTGCCTCACGACTGACCCACTGATACAATTACACAGCCAACTTAGTGGATGGGTTGTTGTGGTTCATTCATTAAAAAAGTAAAAGAAAACAGTAGAGGTTAATGTCAGGTTCAGACTACAAGATGGTTTCATGTTCCGCGGAGGTCTTTCAGGACTAACCGTGTCGCCACTAACTCTTCAACATGCGGCTGTCGTACTGGCGTTAGAGCGGTCGTCCACTTATCACAAAGTCGTTAGTTCAATGTCTGGCCCTTGTGGTCATGCATGTTGTAGTGTCCTTGAGAAGGATACGGAACCCCATGCAACCGATGGCTACTCCATTGGTGTATAAGTGATGGCGTGAATGGTTACTGCTCCTTTCTGTATGATGGGTGAATGCTGGCGCGTGTTGTGAAGCTCTGTCAGAGGTCAAGCAGACTAGAAAGGCAGTATAAAAGTACAGCCCATTTTCATTTATGATTCCCATGTGGGCAGAAATACATACATCGGGAAGACATAAAGTCTCTATCCGTGTGGTACATGTTTTTTAACGTTGATCATAAATGGGCCTTTATGCTAGCGGTCTGAGAGAATGCTCAGAGAAGACGAGAAAGAAGAAACAATTTCATATTCCATATTCAGGCCCGAGGCAGGCCATTTCTTGTAAAGAGCCAAGTTAAACGTGATAAAATCAAGCCTCAATCATGTCGTCTGAACCCAGCATTTGACTGATGGGGGACAAAGGTGAGGACGCAAAAAGCATAAGTGGAGAGAAGCGATGATTGAGGAACACCTTTCAACCCCCCTTTCACCAAACTCTTTTCACAACACAACAAAGACATAGATTAGATGTTCACTTTTTTACCCAAAGAATGGGTTCTCAGAAAGGTAAACAAACATACATCATGCCTTCACACAAGGGCAAGGTTGTGTGTCGGCCATTTTGGATTGGCTTTTACAATTCTGGACAAGCAATTGGTGTTGTGGAGTCAAAATGGAGGTGGATTCTCACCGCCTTTCAGTCATTAAGCTGGGCGTTGAGTGTTGGTTCATTGGCAGGCTGCTAATGGTGATGTAATGAGTTATGTAGTAGTAATGGAGGTTATTCAAAGGAGAGGGGAGGGATCAACGTAAAAACATCTGACGCTATGCCAGGTAAAACCATACAATACCTCAATCTGAGGCCTGTTTAGTTTGCAGATGACTCTTCCCTTCATGGTCTAACTACGGAGCTACGTATCACTAAAGGGACCTGAGAAGTAAGCAAACTGCTTTGCACCTCCTTAAATCTCTCTCTACACCATTTGAAACTGGACCCATGGCATGTCTGGAATGGACACAAAAGGCCATGCCGACCAGGGAGGTGAAGCCAAGAGGGCTAGCTTGCTAGTAACATCTACTATGTCACATGTAGCAGCCATTTTGAATCTTTTAAAAAGATTTTCTGATGATGTGGATCAATTTTGTTTGGAAAATCTTTACAAAAAGTGTGTTTGAACATTTAAAGCAATTAAGCCCACACTAGGTGTGATTTTAGTTCTCTTATTTTGAGTCTAGCCTCTTGACTATTTCTTTACTGAGGCCCAGTCTCAATCAACTCTCTCCCCGTTTTTGTGCCAGCATCGGGAGCCGGTGCGACTCAAATTTTAAGGCGTAGTGTGGTTGATCTCAACTACCACAGAGGGTACGACGGGGGACAGGCGGGAACAGCTATGGCTGAGGACACTTTGGGGGTGGGTGGGTGAAGAACGTGACTCTGATATAGAAGGCACTGTGGCTCTGTAGGGGATATTTGGGAAACATCCCCACATGCTATAGCCTCTCTTGATGGGAGGTGAGGGCAAAAGGGTTTTGGGTTTGCAACCCCACCCAAACAAATAAGCAATCAATAGAAATATCATGATCTATACAGTATGCTCAAATGCTAGAGGCCTACAGGCTACACATTTTAGGAGAGAAGAGATAAGATGGTAAGGGGAGGAAAAAATGTCAGCCACAGAGGTGCATGAACGAAAACAGCGTGATGTCAAGTGATGCGTGCAAAGAAGGTGTCAAATTTCACATTTTTTTGGATCCATGTGTTCCCTTCTCACTGTCTTACAGTGGCGCAGTTTCTCCTCCGAAAATAATACGATGAGGTTGTTCACAAGGTCTGCATAGAGTCAAAACACCTAGACTGGGGTTTGTTTTCTGGCATCTGCAACTGTGAAGGAAAAAGTGCAAGTATCTAAGAACCACTTAATGAGCATAAACGGTGAGCAAAATAAATAGATATCTGAAACTCTAGTTTTACTCTGTCTACATCTAATGCATTATATCTCGATTTCTATGTAATTTATCATTAATATTAATCTATACTTTATCGTCTGGTCCTAGAGTTATTGAATATTCAATAATTGCTGTCCTTCTCAACAACAGGGATGATATAGTAATTCCTAAGTCATTCTGTCCTGCTATATCAGACGTCAAAGCAAAAAGACAGACGAAGAAAAAGCTAAATAAGTATCAAGGTTGGTGGATACCAATGTGTTGGCAGGGGAGGCTTCAACTTTGCTACAACCTCATATGATTGGACTAGCGATTTGTTGGCTTTTCTCTGGTTATCCAGACCTGAGAGACGGGGCTGGAGAGGAGGCCAGCATGGGCACAGGACCAACGAACGGACAGATATGGCATCTCTTGAGCTTCATCCGCGTTACCTGACAAAGACTAGACTTCATAAATACAGCTCACAAAGAACTAGGCTTCACTTCAGGTCTAGAAACTAGGATGTAGCCCAGAGGCTGTCCTGTGGAGAGGCAAGGCAGGGAGCATACGGGTGTTGATAACTGATAAAAACGAAATCATCACCTAATACTTATATCAACACCGTCCCACCAATACCTTGTGCTGTCACTGCCGAAAACTAATTTCACAACAGAGCCAGGCAGAGCAAAAAGCCTGGAGTTTGTAAGTGGAAGAATTTAATCATGGTAAAACTTTACAGGGTCCCCTACCAACAGCTAGACAGCCTCTTCCACATTGTCAATCTTGTCTACCCCTGCCTCTGTGGAAGAATTTTTGATCTTTGGGTTAGCTTGACCAGAGTACTGACCCAAGAATCATTACAAGTCAGGCACTGAAGCTCCCCTGACCTCTACCTCTACTATTCTGAAGAGAAAGTGTATCTTAAGTGTTGCGTTACAACACGCAACACTGCTAAAAGAATGTTCCCGAGCCACTGTTGCCCCAAAACATTGCAGGAAGGCATCAGGAAGCCAGTAAACGTTGCTGAACGGGGAGGTGGGGGATCAAAACATAATGAATGTAAACAAGATGGACACAGCACACTTAAACTCCAAATAACATGACAACAGATCTACAGAAACAGCTTGATCAGTCAGTCAATCATCAGTATCATCATCATTATTTTGCATTGACATTGATATCATTATTCATGACACTATCATCATTAACAATAATTAATCAACTGTGGTAGAACTCCTCTTCTCTCTGCTCGTTCTTACTCATGTTTCAGGAAACTGCAATGCGATTCCTTTGCGTTCAGTAGGTCGTAGAAACGTAGCTTCTATTAGCAGAGACAAACTAAATAGCCGAGCTGTCCAAAACCTCTTTCCTTTAAGAAGTAAATTACATTTGAAATGTAAGAGAGAGAGAGAGAGAGAGAAAGAGTCTGACAGAAGAGAACTTCTTTTCTAAACTTAAAATGCAAAGTTTCCTATAAAGCCCCCAGTCCCACCCACACCAGTTAGATTTCGTCTCTAGTAATGTATTTAATCCATCATGCACGTTTCCATCAAATTTGTATTCCAAAAAAGATCAGTGGGGGCAGAGCGAATGCTAAAGAAGAACCAAGCTACAATGTCCGAAGAAGAACAAGAAATCGATAGAAGAAATACTAAAGAAATTAGTCTTTTTCCCCATCCCTCATTTCCTCTTCTCCGCCCCATTCAACCGTGTGATGTCATTTCCTGTTGGATAATCCCTTGTCTTGCACTGGGTTGGGTAAGCAAGGAGGCTTGGTCTGGACAAAGTGTCCGACTGAACATGAACAGGAAGTGAGCCCACCCTGTGCCACACACCCCTCCACTACCACCACTACCATCACCGCCAGACAGGAAGTGATGTCACATCAGTTCTGCCAGCATTAAGTGAGTCTTAAACAGTAAACAGAGATGATAAAACTCATCAAATATCAGCCAGCCCTGTGATTGGCTTGTTTTTGCAGTATAGGCGGAGATTCCTGGTTCTGTCCCTTGGAAAGGAAAAAGGTTAAAGATAAAGTGGTTGTTCTCCCTTTTTTTTTCTTTTGTCCTGTAAAGTTTCATGTTGTTCTTCAATGTTCAAGTTTGATGTTCTAGAGGAATAGCTTGGCTTGTAAGGGTTAGGGGGTCCTGGCTTTTTGTTAATTCATTTTTAAACATATCTATTCAAGGAGCAGAGTCAAAGTGGCGGACTTGTTGGTGTTAGCAGACTTGCCAGCACACACCTGATGAGACTGACCACATCATCAGACAAGGAGAAATACTTTCAGGCCTCATGAAAAGCGATTAGCTCCTGCCTTTTTACATGCTCCTCCTCGCTCTTCTGTTCCCAAGCCTCTCTCTTCCTCCGGCAGCCTGGCCTTGCTGTTCATGCTTAGAATTCCGTAGAATAGTTCTGTGACTGAGATAGGCAGAGGTATACCGTGCCATGGCCTTGCACCAGTGGATTTGGCATTCTATATTCCAAGTTATCCATTGCTGCTCTCTTATTGAGTCTTGTTCTATTCAAAATTTGCAAAAGGCTTTCTTCAGCACCTTCACCCCTCTCCCCAACACCCTTTATTCTCATTTAGAGTCTGAGGGTGAAGATACAGGTGTTCAATTTCCCCAACCAACTCTATTTTGTTTAAAGTTAATATATCCATGGCCGGACCACCAGAGACGAGGCTGGTATTATTTTTTCCTGCTCCTGTCCCTATCCCTCACCCCCTGTGGTTGCTAGCACCAGTCGTCCTCGTCTGTCTCACTATAAGGTTCATGCAGGCCCTTGCGGGGCCCTCGAGCATGCGGGGTGCGGTGGTGTGGGTGGGGGGGCACCCCAGGAGGCCCCCGTTGGTGCAGAGTAGGTGAGGACGATCGGTAGCCATTAGTCACCCTACGTGGATGTAGGTGAGGGGGCGGGGGTGGTCCATGGTGGGCAGTCCTAGGTGAGCGAGGGTGTGAGTGAGGATTTCCCCCGTGTGGGTGTGGGTTGCCATGAGAGAGGCTTTGCTCGTAGGCCGGGGGCTCATGGTGCAGCTCATACTCATAGTCACGTTCGTAGAACGGCCCATCACCCTCGAGGCTGTCCCCGGGGGGTGGCCCACTCCAACGGCCTTGATGAGGAGACCTAGGTGAGCCATGGAGGGGTGACCGTGGGGAATGGTGCCTTGGAGAGTGCGGTGAACCATGCCGGGATGAGGAGCCCCCTTGATGTGGAGAAGCTTGTCGTGATTGAGGTCGGTGGTGATAGCCCCTCTCGTGGTTTGGTGGGGAGAAGTGTCTGGGGGAGGGTGAGCGAAGTCGGCCCGGCCCTGGTGAACCAAAGCTGGGCTTGCGTACAGCAGGGGAATAGGTGACATGCGGACGGGGGACTGCAGGAGTCTGTGGCAGCTGTCGACGGCCTCTTCGTGGAGTGCTGGTCCCCGACGTGGAGGGAACTGGGCTGCCGCTCACCGAGCTACTGCCCTACAGCAAAATGTGAACAAGGAAAATCAAAACGCACCACCGAAAAAACAGCAACAACAACAACAACAACAAATGAGCCCAGAATAATAAGTAATAGATAATATGGATAGGTTAGGTTGGTAGGTAGATAAGACGGTAGGCGGGTAGGTCTTCATTAGAAATCATTCAAAAACATTCTGATGGTGCAAAAAAACAGACACAAAGACTTCACATGTCAAATGAATTAAAATGGAAAGAGAGAGAGAGAAACTGTGACAAAAAAAGTAAAGAACATAAAGAGAAATTGAAAGGTATGGCCTGCTGTAAAATCTTACTGGATAAGATAAAATGTTTGGTGGGTGCAAAAGGCAATCTATACTCAGTAAAATTTTGTTTATAGGATACTCTATTGCTTTGGAAAATAAACACAGCGTTGAACAGTATCTTCAAATTATCTGTATTTCATGACCCTTGGCATTGTCCCGATGCTTATGGGCCCACCTGTCTGTGTCCTGGTCCGTCAGGCCCCTCGCTTGGTGAGCGGGACCAGTGGCGGTCATGTGGATGTCTGTGGTGATAGTCATGGCGGTCAGGGCCATATCTTTCCTTGTCCATGGAGTTGTGATGGTGGGGGTGGTGATGGTGGTGACGCCGGTCCTTGGTCCGGCCGCGGTCCCGTTCGCGCTCCTTGGGTGGAAGGTCGCCGGACTGTGTGGTGGTGCTGAGATCTGTGCCCAGTCCTAGCAAGAAAATTTCTCAGTTTACATTTGAAAACACAAATCTACTCATCATAAACCCTCCCTACTTGCCTCTATTATCCTCGCTGCTGGCCTCAACTTCAGTCACTGCTGGCCTCTATTATTCTCGCTGCTGGCCTCAACTTCAGTCACTGCTGGCCTCTATTATCCTCGCTGCTGGCCTCTTCCACACTCACTGTTAACCTCTATTACACTCACAACTGGCCTCTACTACACTCACTGCTGGCCTCTACTACACTCACTGCTGGCCTCAGCTACCTCACAGCTGGCCTCTACTTTTCAGACTACTTGCCTATAATATCCTCACTGCTGACCTCTAATAGTCGCAGTGCTGGC
Organism: Lophius piscatorius; assembly: GCA_009660295.1. Classification (NCBI taxonomy): domain Eukaryota; kingdom Metazoa; phylum Chordata; class Actinopteri; order Lophiiformes; family Lophiidae; genus Lophius; species Lophius piscatorius. Next base: position 221,634 of record VRLP01000096.1, on the reverse strand, counting down.
CGCTACAACACTCTCTGCTAGCCCTCTACTATCCCCGCCGCTGGCCTCTACTACTCCGGTAAATTGCCTCCACTATCCTGGCTAGTGGCCTTTGCTGTCCTCGCTGCTACTATGATTGCTCGATAGATTCCAGGCACATACTTAAGATGTGCCGACTTACCCGTGTCCGCATCAATGTGTCTGGTCAGGGAGCGCTGTGAAGCCCGGTGACTCCTGTCTCTGTGTCTTCGTCCTCCCCCATGTCTCGCCTCCTCAGACACCACCCTCTCCAGAGAATACTCATCCAGCCTCATGCCCCGACCTGTGCGCCCGTGGACCAGACTGGAGCTGGAGATGCGCATTGGACTGGTGTCGGTGATGGTCTTCAAGGATTGAGGACAGAGCATGGAAAGAAAGGGGCAGGCAGATAAGGTAAAACATAAGATAGGAGAAGATGTGATACGGCAAGAAGAGAAGAAATAAAAGTGGGGTAAAAGAGAAATAATGAAAGGAGATAAGAAATGAGAGTTTATGCACACTGCTGGGGAAACGAAAACCAAACTCAACGGCTAGAGAGGAATTTCTGTCTACTTATAGTAAACGTTCATGTGTATAAGAGCCAATTCAATAACAAAATCTTGGCTTAGGAAGGCGCTGGTAAGAAACCAAGCAGGTTTTGAGAGAACGTTTAGAATCCTAAGTGGCTATCTGAAGTAAAGATCTTTGACCCATGGTAAATCATATCCGTTTATGGTATTCATATAGCTTGACTCATAACAGCTAAATTGCCAAGCACACAAGCACCATGCTCTTTTCACTAAAACGTGAGGAATGAAAGTTACAGAAAGATAAACGGGGAACGAAAGGAAAGAGAAGACAGAGACAGAGAGCAAGCATGAAGGTTTGCTGGAGGAACTCAGTCTGACATGCACCAGGCAGAAGAACCTACTGGACTTTTTGATAAGGGCCATGTTTAATTTTTTAAAAACTTGGCTGGGGAGATTCTTTTTTCTCTCAATAATACCAGCAGAGATGTCGGATGCAAGAAGGTCCTCGGTAAAAGTCTTCTTGCTGCGTTTCTGAGTGGAGTTTTGCCTGTTTCCACTGTGTTTGCTTGAGTTCCCCCGCGAACTTTGGCTTCTTCCCACAGTCACGTAATATAGATGAATTTCATTCATCCATTTCCTGCAAACCTGTTCGGGTCACATGATGGGCTGGTGCCTATCAGAAATTGGGTGATAATTTGGGGTACACCCCGGACAGTTGGGCAGTTCATCACAGGTCCGAAACATTTAGAAAACCATTTACACTCAAATCCAAACCTACGATCAATTTCACAATCACTTTTGCTATGCCTATTTCTGGATTGGGGGAGGAAGCTGGAGGACCCAGAGAGAATCTAAACACTGGGAGAACATGCTGATTCCACACAAAAAAGCAACAGGCTACCCACTATGCCGCCATTCCGCCATCTGTGAATTGGTTATTCTAAATCGAAGGTAATCAAGGTGTATTGTGAGTAGACTCAAATGAGTGTTAATGTTCTTTAGGGTCAGCAGTGGTTTTCAACTCAACACTCTCCCATGATGCCATATTTTGCCCAGTAACTTGGAAAAGTGGAGTGATGACCGTTAATGAGCCTAAAGAGACCTGTAGTTCCTTGGATGTTGTTCTTTGGCCCCTTTGTGACTCCCTGAATGAGCCTTCATGCACTTGGAAGATTTTTGGAAGTTGGTCCACTTCTGCGATGGTTCAATATTGTTTTATGTCTTCTGTACAGGATCTCTCCCTGATGCTGGCTGGCTCTTTCCAGGAGCATTTCCTCCATGTTGGTGTACTATCAACGTCTCTGGGTCAGCTTGAAAAGTTTTAAGGGCGATTGTGGCTTGCGGCACTGGACTTGACCTTTACTGCAGTCCGCCAACTGGACTGGAGGTGGGGCGGGCCCCCCGGTGCTACCATCATCGATAGCACAGTGCGGAACAAATAACATTATCCTACTCTCACATCTAAGCTTTGACCTGTAGTTTTCCACATAGTAATAATTTCCAAATATCTACCTATCGAGAGGAACCTCATGACTGGATAGGATACTGGATGAGGTGTTAGAACATGATATACCTTTGATGAGTTAAAGCTGCTGTAGATAGGGAAGGATGAGCTGAGGTATAATATACTGTAGGCTGCAATCTGGGACTTTACCACTAGAGCCAACTATCGGTTTTACACAATAGGTTAAATTAAAAAGTAATTTAACCTATTAAAAATAATTAGTTTAACTTAACTCACTCACTAAATCACACTGATATAAGGTTGTGAGTGACCTAGTATGACTTTGTTGGTTGAAACCAAAAAGTGACCGAGAAAAATCATCATGTGTTGCTTTGGAGCCAACACAAACGTCCATCCACCCTATAAAGTCTCCTTGGCCATGGATCATGGACAAAGGCCCAGCAATCAGACCCTCATCAACAAGTTCAACTCCCAGGTCTGGCTCCGGATGGGTGCTCCAGTCTCTCTATTCCAGGCAAGGTGTCATAACTCCCTTGAAGATTATTTATTGGGGTCTTCAAATTACTCTTAGTCTTGCTTCTCCCCTGTGATCCATTGCCCGGGGAGGCCCTACGAGGGGCTTATACCCCGGACAACACCACACTCAGTCACACAGAAGCACACGAGGAGTTTAAGTATCTCGGGGATGTTGTTCATTAGTGAGGGGGAAATGAACCAAGCATTTGATAGGGGGTTTGGTGCTGCATCAGCAGCAACACAGGTGTTGTATCTGTCCGCCATGGTGAAGAAGACAGCAGAGACGTTCTGAGTTTACCAGTCGATCTATCTTTCAACTCTCACCTATGGTAGTGACTGAAAAAATTAGGTAATGGATACAAGCAGCTTAAATTAGATTCCTTTGTAGGGGGGCTGGTCTCCGTCTCCGAGAGAAAGGGAGGAAATCCAACAAGGGGAGTCGGGAGCACAGCTTGCCACCTTATATTTTGTTTGGCCGTCTGATTAGGATGCCTCAAAGGTGGTACAGCAATGTTACCCAAATTTCTTAGCACCCGACCCAAACTCCCTTCAGGTGGTGAGACACAGGGCAGCCGCTCCGTGAAGCCTCTTCGGTCGAGACTAGCCTTCCAAGTCCCATCTGACCGATGCTTCTGATTCAAGTACGGTGCTTTGGTCTTCCTACTGCTGATGAAGTGTCAGAGCTACCATGAAGCATATTCTACCCTCTCCATCAAAATGAGGCAGTTGAGATGGTTGAACAGCCAATTAGAATTTTTTCAGGGGGTTGGATATTCCGACAAAATCCTCTGGAAGGAGACCACGGGGACACAGAATTTGCTGGAGGGGTTGTTTATCCCATTTGGTGTGAGAATGCAGTGGTATCCCCTTTGATGGATGTTTAGAATACCCTGCTTGGCCTGCTGCCACTACGACCTGATCTGGTTAAAATGAAGAAGATGGATGGATGGCTGGATTATCCAACTTCATAAACGTCCAACACTGACCAAAACTTTCAGTCGAGCACCAACACCTCTACACGCGAGGCTCAGCTCTGCCACGTCATGCATGACTAATGACATGCTGGCACACTGCCCCCCCCCCCAGTACCGACCAACAGTTGCACATCAGGCCAGTCCATGCTTTCCTCATTCACCGTCACCTGATCTGAAGTGATGCAACATACTAAAATACACATGACAGACACACAACTGCGTACAAGCAGAGCAAACAATGGAGAGCAGGGCAATCCTGGCGTTAGCAGACGTGGCAGAATGACAGTGAGGAAAGGACTGCTCAAACAAATTTGTCAGTGCAGATGAAAGTACATCTGAGTCATGACCATTAGGTCAAAGTAGATTTAAAAGTTTTGGGGTACCAGGTGGGTGGGATTTACAGCAGCAACACAACTTAGATATCTTCTGACCAGAAGGACTTACCCCCCCCCCCCACTGTTCCCCCCATTATTATGTAAAAAGTATTTGGTTTTAAAATGTGTTTAAACTGAATAGCGTTTGTATATTAGTTAAATATTTAAATTCATGACACAAACTTAGATTTCACACTTTCATTTATGTTTAAAAAATTGGGGTTGATCATTTAACATCAGATGAACACAGTAGTATTTATTAGTATTTAAATTCTGCATTTAGAGTTTGATGCAAAATTTTGTTTTAAATATTAAACACTGCAGCCGCGATTTAAATTGATGTTTGAAACTCAATAATTACAAATAATTAAATCTAGATTTAATATTAAGATTTTATGTTTAGACTTAAATATAGGTGTGACATTTACAATATTAATATTTAACAGTTAGATTTAGAAATTAGGGCATAACAATAAACTAATAGATTTACCATTTAAATTTTGGTCTAAATTTGCATTTAAAAAACAATTTGATCATTGTTAACATTTAAAAATTTTAAAGTAATATTTGGATCTGACATCTAGACTTAAATTTAGGTTCAAAATTTTATATCTAGATCTAGATATTATATTTACATTTAGATTTCAACTCAAAATGTAGGTTTTGCATTAAACATTTATATTTAACATCTGCAATTTAGTATATTTAAAATTTACAATTGATGTTTAGATCTAAATTTAGGTGCAACATTTAAAAGAAATATTTAGATCCATCATTAAGATCTAAATTATTGTTTATCATTTAATATTTACATCTAAATTAAATATTCACGTTTAGCATTCAGATTTAAATTGAAGTATGACTTTACAGAAACGTTTTAGAATGTACATTTAGATTCAAGCTCGAAATTTAGGTTTTACAATAAGTATTAAGTGCAATAGTAATATTTAAAATTGACTTTTTTCATCATGCATTTCATAACATTTTGTAACATTAAACATTTAGATTTAATATTTAGAATACATATTGATATTGAACATTTAAATGTAATATTCCACGATTAGATATACCATTTAGACTAAAATATTTAAAAGTAAATTTTATTTATTCATTTCTAACATTTAAATTTTAATCCAGGTATAACATTTAGATTTGAGTTTGGCTTTAACATTTTGATTAGAATTTAGATTTCAATTTAAAATTCAGATTGAGTTCTGGCATTGACATTTTTATTAATTTTCCAAGGAAAGATAATGTGACAAAGTTGATAAATACTGCTGAAGTGACTTGAAGACATTTTAAAATGTTTATTCCACGTTTTAAACCTTGTTTGGAGATAAATGTGGCGGCTCCTTTATTGGCACTTGTTCGCTCGTTGCTTTCCATAATGTCTCTGCTCTTCGTCATTTTAGATCATAAAGTGGCAATTGATGAAAAACTGGCATACCGTCATGAATGGCTAATGACGGTCTTAAATGTTTGTGCTGCCATCTGATATGCAGCTCAATCCACCCACATGGCATCTCCCATGAGGCAAAAAACAAGGTTGCGGGCTGATACAGTTTAAAAATGATGGACAGAGAGAGGGGGTAAAGAGGTAGAGCTACAGAGGTACATACACTTAGGTTATTTCCACGTGGTCTGTGTCTCCTCCGCTGCAGAGACACACAGAGATGATACAAAGGGCAGGGAAGTGTCGCATACAGAAACACAAGCACGCACACACACATACAGGGAGAGAGAGAGCATACACCCGACATAACACCGAAGACAGCATAGGAAGAGGAGGAGGAGGAGGGGAGGGGTAAGGTGTATCATCACAGAATGAAGGGGGCGATGGTGGGGGGACAGAGAGGAAAGAGAGCGCCTGGTTAATTGAAAGAAGGCCAGGGGGCACACGTTCGAGTGAGGTGGGTGTGGCCATAAGCAATATGAGACGCATCCACACACACATACACACTTACCGAAACAGCATAAGCTCTCTGTAATGTAGAGCAGTGTTAGAAGGCCGGAAGTACTAGTGCGCACACACACACACACACACACACACACACACACACACACAATCCAGCCTAATGTTATTTATGGGGGGTTACTTTTTAATTAATTTAAGACATTTTACCCTAACACTGCAGCATCTAATTGTGTATCGTGTGTACAATGTGGGCGGTTGTGTTTGGAGAATGAAATATAAAAAAGGATCAGTTCGGCCAAAATGATCATTATCAACCTCATGCTGATGGAAAGAAAAGTTCACTTTAGGAGCTTCACAATGATGCAACATTCCCCTTAAAAAATACTTTAAAAAACCCCCACCACCAACAACTTCCCAAGGAAGTAGGTCAAGTAGTCACATAGATGTTGACACAGGAAGTCGGTATGTCATCAGATGGAGAATAACAACATGAAGTAGGTCAAGTAGTCACATAGATGTTGACACAGGAAGTAGGTATGTCATCAGATAGATGATAGCAACAGGAAGTAGGTATGTAGTCACATAGACGATGATACAGGAAGTAGGTAAGTAGTCACATAGATGATGACAACAGGAAGTAGGTATGTAGTCACATAGATAATGATACAGGAAGTAGGTCAAGTAGTCACATAGATGATGACAACAGGAAGTAGGTAAGTAGTCACAAGGAGATTGAAAACAGGAAGTATGTCAAGTAGTCACATAGATGACGACAATAGGAAGTAGGTAGGCTGTCACATAGAGGATGATACAGGAAGTAGGTAAGTAGTCACATAGATGATGACAACAGGAAGTCGGTATGTAGTCACACAGATAATGATAAAGGAAGTAGGTAAGTAGTCACATGGAGAATGACAACAGGCAGTAGGTCAAGTAGTCACATAGATGGTGACAACAGGAAGTAGGTATGTAGTCACATAGATGATGATACAGGAAGTAGGTAAGTAGTCACATGGAGAATGAAAACAGGAAGTAAGTAGGCTGTCACATAGATGATGATTCAGGAAGTAGGTAAGTAGTGACATGGAGAATGACAACAGGAAGTAGGTAAGTAGTGACATGGAGAATGATAACAGGAATTAAGTCAAGTAGTCACATGGAGAATGACAACAGGCAGTAGGTCAAGTAGTCACATAGATGATGACAACAGTACGTAGGTATTCTGTCACATAAACAATGACAACAGGAAGTAGGTCTAGTAGTCACATAGATGATGATACAGGCAGTAGGTCAAGTAGTCACAGAATGACAACCGGAAGTAGGTATAACGTCAAGTAGATGATGGTGACAAGAAATAGGTAAGAATAGTAGTTTCTCTTGCCTTTGAACTCAAACTACAGTGGGGTACCCTATGAAGTAGTTAATTACTTCGTCAAAGAAAGAAATTCAAATATCCACTTCATGGCGACACACATTCACAAAATTCATTCATTTTCATTTTCCTGTCTTAACGCCTGAGAAACCACAACGTCCCAAACTGTTTAAAGGCTTTGAAAGTTCCTTTAACAGCTTTAGTCTGAACTCAAGACATTCTATGTTCTAATTTTCAGATTGTCTTTTTTTTTTGTTATAAAAGGTTTCGATTTATTTAACAAATCAAATGCTTTAAAACTCCTTACTGCCTTAAGGCGTTTAATTAGGACGCTCCCTAGTTTTTGCTTGTATTGCGCACCATGCCAAAATTTTGATATAAGTCTAGGATTATGTCACAGCCAAATATGCATATCAGCTTGTATATGCATATCACTTCCTCTTGTGAAAAAAGTTGGTATTTTGCAGCCAAAATCCCTCTCTGGGGTCAAAACCCCACTTTTGGCACATTTTGGGTCCATTGGCTATCCAACTGTACCAAACAGAGAGTCCACCTGGTCCTATCCTACAAAAACTATGTAGAATAATATGACCTTTTTGATATTTCTGGAAATATTTGATGGATAAGTTAAATAATAATAATAATACATTTAATTTAAAACGCACTTTACATTTGGATCAAATCTCAAAGTGCGACAAGGTAAAAGCAGATAAAAGATATCAATAAAATATATAATAATAATTATATAAAAATATGACCAAAAATCAGCATTGTTAATTAAAAGCTATATGTTCTGCTAAAAAGGAAAGTTTTAAGTCTTTTTAAAAATATCTCATTCGTCTGTGGAGTCCTCAGATGGTCAGGGAGGGCATTCCACAGACGAGGGGCAGTTATGAAAAAGTTATCAAAAAGATTCTGAGCAAATGAATTGAGTGTTTTGTCTCATGGTGATACTGTAATATAATTATGTTATAAATTATTTTAGGTCTTACCTGTCCATAGCCGCCAGGATTACGCAGATAAACCTGACAGTTGTGGAGCTATTTTAAGTTTATTTTGGGTATGTGACTCAGATGCTGAAATGCAAATAGCAATGTGGCATAGTAGCACTGTTGCCTCCCAGGAAGAAGGTTACAGGAAATAGAGGAATGGAAGTGCAAGTAAAAAAAAAAAGGGAATCTGTTTTCCAAACTAAAGAAAACTGTTAAAGTGATTAACCTTTAGATGAAGGGGAAATCAATTATGATTAAATACTTACCTCTGAGAAGGAGGTATTTATGTAAAGAAATTTTCAATGTGCTTAATTTGGTCTATGTTAAGGTTAATGATATTTGAGACCTGTGCAGCTGCTGACTCCGCCCTCTTATGTATTTAGTGAAATGAGCTGTATTACTCAGCGATCAAGTAAAGGCCGTTTTGTAATGCACCAGCCTCTTTTATGACCTTAGTCAGACGAGTAAGGTCATTATAATTTTACGTGTTACCTATTTTTTCATTTATCTGGATCTTTCAATTTTTTGTTCCTCACTCATCAGTTTCAAACTCTATAAAAACTGGTCATAAAATAATTTTGCCCCCGTCCCCTTTCTGTGTCAGACACACTCATGAAGTCTGTTTGACTCAGTTCTAACTCAGACTCCATTAACAACTAGTAAAGTTTATGTACAAGGTCACAGTATAGTATTTTTTAAAGGCTTTTCAGCTGTAGAAACTTTTTTTGTGCATTTTTCAAGGAATTCGCTAAACTCACAGTTTACACAGGAAAGACACACCAAGGACTTGATGGAAATGGCTCAGGAAACAGGACAAGGTGTAGATATATAATTCCATATATATCTGGAGCACCTATCTAGCGCCCCGACCCATTTAGCTCGCTGCTGCATTGTTAGCAGGCTGAGCGGCAGGCGGTCGGCGGCTGGATGAGGTGATGGTTTGAGGCTCATTTACGTACGAAAACAGATGTGACGTGTTTCATGATAACAGCTAATAAAAACAAGGACAATGACAGATGCAGGGGTTCCCTCGGCGGTTGTTTGTGAGCCCGTTAAATATATGTTTTATATTGTAAACTCTTCCTTCCTTAAGGAATGTAGTTACAGAAGCACTGTGCCGTCTCGTCTGCATCCAAAAGGAGCATAAATTAGTATAAAATGAACGCAAAGAATAGATGGAGCCTTCTGTCCATCTCCGTCTTTAATCTGTAGCAGCATATTTTGTTCAGGGTTGCAGGGGGTTGGAACCTATCACAGCTGACGTTGGGTTAGAGGTGGGGTGTACCCTGGGCGAGTCGCCGGTTCAAATCAGGGCCAACACATATGGACAGGCAACAATTCAGGCTCAAATTTTCTCCTACAGGCAATTCAGAGTCACCAATTCACCTATTTATTTATTTTTCCTGTTTATGGACTGTGGGAGGAACTGGAACTCCTGGAAAGAACCCACGCAAACTCTGCACATTTGAACCCAGCACCGTCTCGCCAATTTGGGGCAGCAGATGCGCTACCCACTGCATAAATGGGCCTTTGGAGTGAGGGAGGTGGCAGGAAGGGCGGGAGGGGACACAGAGTGGCAGACCAGACAGGTGTAGATGAATTTATAAAAGTCTCACTTCTTCTTTGCGTTCTGTCACAACATGTTGCAAAAAAGTAAAATGTGTTTCACAAGCAGAAAAAAGATGTTTAAAACTGTTTGGTGCCTTTCAGATTACTCTGATTAGGATGCATGGAGAGACTTTTTAAAATTCTGCTACAAGGAAGAACAGTGGGGAATGATGATGGTGGGATGAAGGTGCTCACTTGGTTGTCGTCTGAGAGGCGGGGCATGGAGAGGGTCCGCCCATGCACTTCCTTTGGGTGACAGGGCTCAGTGTCGGAGTACCCGTCCCGCCCCATCTCCCTCATCTCTACTGTCTGTAACACACAACGAGAGGGGGCGTGACCACAGTCTCCTGAGCAAATGGTCTTTGACCAATCGAGGGAGACGTTAATTGAGGTGGTGTTCAAAATTTGTTTTTTAAAAATTCTATTCGTCTGTTTTTTTCCGTTGCATTCTATGCCGAGTGAAGATTGAAACACTTGGATGATATTTTGATGCTGCATTCTCACTGAACGTGACGCAAATTTTTCACACTTTCACTTTACTTGTGTAATTTACCTCATTCTCAAAAATTTTAAATTTTGTTTAAATTTAAATTTGTGTGACACTGGGGCAATAAAGTGTATCATCAATGATAGTCTCTAAACGTCTCACATCTGGACGTCAGTCGGGGATTGATGGGTAAAAGGAGGAACCCACTCCAAACCCAAGAGTTGTGTTTACTTTGGTCATGACTGATGAAAAAGAAGACAAAAGTTGTGTAAAGAAAGTTTGTATATATCCCAGATGACAGGGATGAATATTTGCTGATTTGCTTTACTTGCAAAAGTGACGCAATTGTTAGTAGAGTGGCGCAAAAATTTACATTGCGCTCGGTGTAAATGCAGCATAAGGGATGCTGGTGGAAAATGGAGTTAAGTGACCAACACAACCCAGACTCTGCATACATAGGAGGACGTGTGAAACGAGGATGGAGAAAAAAATGAAAGCAATTATCATAATGGCAAAATCAACAATGAAGCCACATTATTATAAATAACATGAAGATACAGCAAAAGTTCAGGCAGGGTGACTAAACCCCACCATGGCAGGTCTTCTTTCATTTCTTCTCTCTGTTATCTAGCTGAGAGCACGTATATACAGCAATCACTCCTCTCTTCACGCAAAAAAAATAAAATCCCTTCCAGTTTTAAAAATGGTTCTTCTCTTGCAGTTTTTGTGGCCAACCCAAATCTCACAAAATGCCTTAACTGACGTGAGGTAAGCTTAAAGCACAATGGGCCTCATTCAAAAACCATTCTTTGAAGTAATTTGTTCTTAATAGCCACTTATGCAGTTTTTACAAAAAGTCTTGGCATTCACCAATGTTTTCTCATTCTGGGTTTGTTCTTAGGTAAGAACAGAATCTGCGAACACTGAAGAGCACTCTTACTAATATTTGAGTGATGCCATATTGGAGCAAAATTATTCTTCAATTATACTGTTGTATAATACAGGATTTGTATTACCATAATATTTTTCCAATTTAAAATGAATCAATAATCGTAATCATTTTCATTATTTTACCAAGCATTATGGTATTTTTAAATAAATGAACGCAATACAACAGATTGGCTGTTCAAATTCGACAGTAAACACATGTATACTTAAAAATACACATGTAGAAAGAATATTCATGGTTACCTCGTTACCTGATTAAAAGGGGCGGAGCCAAGAAGTACCATTGGAAACAAGACTGAGCTTTTGTAAACTGTTTATTTAATTATGGATTTTCATAAAACTTGGGCAGAATGGAACCATGGGACTTTGGAGAAGATCCAGATAAAGGGGCGTAACCATGATTTTCTTCCCTTTACCTGAGAAATGCTACATCTGGTTGGAGTTTGAATGGGGACTAAGCAACTTTTTGACATTAGGGTGGGGTCAGTCTTAGCCCTTAAATAAATCCAGTATGAAAGAAGGTCCTGATGTTTATAATAATGTTCTGTTTTCTATATTCGGACTTATCCTTCTGTTTCGCGCACAACAGTGTGCGTGGACAGCGTGCATGTTGATCGTACCTGCGGGTTGGGATGGTTGTCATGGAGATCGTTGGGGTAAGGTCTGTCAGGGCTCCAGTTACCCGTCCTCTGGACCATCTCCTGGGCTTTGGCCGTCACCCACGACTGGCTCTCAGTCATGCCACCCTCTGGAGGTCTGTGACCCCACATACACACACACACCGTCAGTGGATAACACATCATTCATGCTTTCCTTTGAAATGATTCAAGCAGTCATCAGATATTCATTAACCAATCAAGAAGATGATATGATGAAAATAATCACTGCTATGCTGAGGGATGCTAATGCTTCATTCACACTGAATGCAACTCTTTTTTTCTGCACAGTGCAACTTCATATGAAGTCAATCCAAAGCCAGGAGAACTGACTCAAAGGGTCTCACGCCTCAGGTGAATACATTTTCATACTGGTTACTAAAGGATTAGAAAACCTTTTTGCTTTATCAAAGAAAATCAACAGTCCAAACTTGTGTTTTCTTTTTTGACAAATTTAGTTTAGCGGAGAATCACAAAAACAGCAGAAAAAAAGAAGGGGATCCCATTTTCTCGACACTGTAAGGTTTCCCACCCGTGTGCGGGCACTCACATGCTGTTGTGGGTGTCCAGCTGGTTGGTGGGGGGGGCACTCAAGCCTTGGTCGCCCTGGCCCTCCTGGCCGTCCTTGCCCTCTCCCTCAGAGGGCGGCTTCATGCGCTGAAACATTAATGGCGTTGGGTTCTGTGTGAGATACATGACATGGCCTACAGGCTTGCATCAGGCACACTCAGGGGGTCCAGACAGGACAGAAGACAGGATGCACTCACAGCATGCATCCATGTGGGGGCGCCATCAGTAAGCACATTGCTGTGGGTGGCCAAGGTAAGGTTCCCTTCCCGGACTACTGATCTGTGATCAGCTAATGGCACTGAATATCCAAATTGTCACTGTGGTGGAATATGGTCCCCCCCCTCTTTGCAGAACTGCTTTACTGCAGCCACATTGGAGGGTTTATGAGCATGAACTGATCTTTCCAGGTCCCACCACGGCTTCTCAATGGAAGTCAGGTCCAGACTTTGACTAGATCACTCCAGAATGTTGATTTTCTTAATCTTGATCCATTCAGAGGTGTACTCACAGACTGATGACCTGATATTCTCCCTCAGGTTTTCTACTTCAGATCAGAATTTGTGTTTCCCGCAATGATTATGATCATTTGATAGGATGTTCGTATTGTTAGAGCTCAGTTAACCGGAGTCAAATTCCTTGTATGTATGTATATAGTTGGCCAATAAAACGGATTTTGATTCTGGTGATGGCGAGTCATCCTGGTCCTGAAGCAGCAAAGCATCTCGACAGCATTCCACTGTCACGTTCCACTGTCACGTCTGACCGTAGGTATGATGTACTTCTCTTGGAATGCTGTATTTGGTTTACAACGGATGGAACAGGACCCTTGTCTTCAAACTGTTTTCAACTCATCTGTACAGAGAAGATTCTCCAAAAAGCACATAATAGAAATTTATGCCCAATGTCTTTGGAATAGACAGAAAGAGCTGTCTATTCCAAAGACAGAGCCATGACCTCTGACTTTTATTGAAGTGAGAGAGGCCCGTAGATCCCTGAATGTTTTCTCTGGATCATCTGTGACTTCCCAACTAACCTTCAGCTTGTTCTTCGAGGAATTTTTAAGGGTGGTCCACTTCTATGAAGGTTAACTATTGTTTCAAGTCTTCTCCATGTGTAGATAATGTGTCTCATGGTGAACCTGGGGAGTCCCAGAACTTTAGAAACAGGTTTGGAACCCTTCCGAGAGGGATGGAGTTCGGTCACCTTCTGCAATATCTTTTGATTTTGGCATAGTTTGCTACTGGTGAGACCTCAGAGCTAACTTCTTGCTACTGATGACGGCCTATTAAAGTGATGATGCGGTTGAACAGGGCCGATAGCGATCAGGTGTAGGTGGAGCTAGTCCAGCTAGAACCAGTTATTGAGGCAGTTTGGTGGTTTTTACCATAAAGTTTCTATGGCGGTGGAGTCTCTTTCTCACAGTTCGTATCTGTGAACCTTTGTGGCTCAATAAATAAGATTTTAATTTCAAACTTTTACCCGAAATTAAACAGGTATTTTGTGTTTTTTCAGGCTGCTTTATGTTAAATCTAGTTTGAATATATGACAGTGTATGAAGGGAGTAGAGGTCCAGGTCCAACATTTTTCACAGAGCTGCTGATACCTTTGTTAGGCAGGACTAAGTCTGGCCTGTGGAGGAACAGTGAGCTAGAAAAAGAGTGCATATTTTCAGGTAGCATGCTATTGAAGGGTAAAGTGCAGGGTAGAGGGGCAGATGTCCACGTTCAACGGAAGTGGAAAAGGAGGAGGAGATAAAAGAAAAAGAAATAAAGCTCCTGTTGTGTTGGTGTAATATCTCGCTGACGGATTCTACCTGTTCGTCACGTAGGGCCTGTACCTGTTTTGTCTTGCTCTGCCGATAGTACTCCATGATCATCATGGCGGCGTAGATTTTGCCCACCGTCAAGTCTGTGGCTGCTGAAATAATGACAAGTTACCCTGCAAGATTAGACCCGAGTGGGATGGGACCCTGAGCCGTGAGAGGGAGGTGGGAGTGTGGGAGCAGACACAGATTGAAACACAAACATCAAAATACACCAGCGGTTCAGGCAGTTCTGTTTAAAATCAATCCATGCAGGGATATATTTAGAAAATAGATTTAAATCTGGTCAAATTCACTTCAGTTACCTGAGGCCTTAAAAATATGGTCAGTGGAAACAAACCCAATCTTTTCCTTTAACATTTGTATGTTGTACATAAAAGTACCAGGGGCCATTTAAAAGTTTTTTATTAAGCCTCATGCTCCAATTTTAACTCATGAGCTCCCTAAATTATCATTTTCCGCGTCTTTTTTCCCCCCCACATAACATCGATTTCAATCTATCTTAGCATTCTGATTCTTTCATGATGTGTCCTTAATGACATTTAACCAGTTCTAGCAACATATTTTAAACATTTGATATGAAACAAGTTACAAAAATATTCATATATTGCATTTTTGTGTATTTCAATGTCATAGTAACAAATCAGCAAAGTTAGTATTTTGATGTACCGTAAATAAGTAAAGGGACTTTATTCCAAAGAAGAAGAAAAAAAGAAATCATCAAGCCGATTTATTTTCTTATGAGAAGAAAAATGACCATTACAGCCGATGTAAATACATTAATATGTAACGTTACTGCTCTGCTTATTTCAGAAATGGAGCCCATGAGATCCAAGTGAATTGAAGGTGGCTATGGGCCCTGAACCTATCCCATTGGGTGAGAGGCAGTTTACACCCTAGATGAATAACCAGACATCCATTCCCACTAATCTTCCCACCTATGATTAGATTCCCTGGTTCGCCTGTATTCATGATTTATAATTTCTCTTTAAAGAGAAATATATCTGGGTTCTTATAGGTTAAGCGCTGGACTTTGTCTGCAGGTTGGGTGAGAAACCTGGACTTTAAGATAAACTTTCTAATGTTGAATTTGAGACAGAATTTTGTGTGGTAGTAGATTGAGTGCTCCATTCGCCCTTCCATCCATGAATGGAAGAGAGTTGAGGTGCACCAAAGCTGAGCCGTCTCGCTGGTGTACAGAATACACACAATAACACTTTACAACACTGTACAATATTTAACACAACAAAGCCGATAGTCTTTTCACAGGCAGATGCTGCACCTAAACATTTTAACATTCTCCTGGTTCATCGTTATCATATAAACACATCAGAACGTGTGCATATTCTATTTTCTATTTCTAGACCAAAGGCGAAGGACTATGAGGCTACCTCACTAAGAAATCATTCAACACCTCTGTTAAACGATCTCTGGAAAACATAAGTTCAGTTTTTTCTCCTCAAAAACTCGAGACATGAATCCAGATTTTTTTCCAGGACGCTTAAATTATAAAATATCTAATTTCAATAACTTCATCGTCGATCTAAATTTCCATCTGTTCAAGCAACATAACCCATATTAACATGTGAGCAGCCATAACATTTTAACCACAGACAGTTGAGTTGTATCCAATGAATTATCTGGTGAACATGGTTACCTGTCAGTGGGTGGGATACATTTAGCAAAGTGAACAATTTGTCGGGAAGTTCATGCATGTAGCAGGAAAAATGGACATCCTTAAGGATCTGTGAGACTTTGACAAGGAAGCGGGAAAAACGGACATCCTTAAGTATCTGAGGATCTGTCCATATGTAGCACAGATCGATGTAAGCAGCACTGATACATTAACTCCGAAACAGCTCTATTGTACACTAGAATGCGGATCGGGGCGCATTTTAATGTCTGAACTTGACTTTTGCTATCCCTGAAGTTACTGAGCCGAACATAATTTCTAAATAAATTTCCGAACCTCGTTCGCTTCTGCAGGTTCTGACTGGACCAGTCGGTCTTGGGCCAGATTTTAGCTCTCCGGCTTCTCAGCACCCAAACCGAGTGGTGTTAGCATTAGCTCCGCTAAGCGAGTTAGCATAATATACCAGAGCTAGGACGAGCACTTTATTTTTAACAGCTAGGATAAATACACGTCCTTACTAGTGAGGGGTTCCAAGTAACAACAAAAATGGGTTTGCACTTAACAACACTGTAAAACTTCCATAATCCCCCATGTCACAGATACACAATACCCATAAGGCCATCCTCTTAAGGGACCAGACTTAGATTGTCATGACATAATCTGCCGCTAAACTAGCCTAATTTTGCTTCTGCTTAGGGTCTGAATCAAAATTCGGCAGAATCATCATACTTCAGAAATTAGATCGTACACATAATTTCGATTTGTTTGAATCGTAATATTGATCTTTTTTATAATTTATTGCCCAGCCCTAGACAAAATTGTGATGGCTTGACAACTAGGTCAGAGCACCCTGAGAACTGTAGGTCTTGTTGTCCGTTTCTGGTCTGCAGTGGTTAGTACCTATCAAAGTGATACAAGGTAGGACAACTAGGGTCATGTGAGCCCAATGCTTATTAACACACGTAGGGATAGAAGACAAGCCAATGTTGTCTGCTCCCACTGAAGAGCTACTGTTTGAGCAAATTGCTGAAAAAGTAGTTGCTTTTTTGTGCTAACCTACACAATATTCTATAATGGAAAGTATCCACATTTTATAAGGCAGGTGGTTATAATGTAATGGCTGATCATTGAATAGTATATGATCACTGTATGTAAAATTACCATGCATGTTTTACAGACTAAAACCATTTCACTTACTTATGCTTAGATTTATTTTGCTCGTTAATGCTCTGCTTCTGCTTCTCTCTGTAGTGAAAAGACTTCTATAGACTATCTTCTATAGCAGCACCCCCTGATAGCAGGACCTACTGAGTGGGTGGGTCAGCAGTGTGGGTGTGTGCGCCACTGTGGCCTCAGCATACAGAACCCTCGTATGAGGAGGGCTCACAGAGATATTGTGTTGAAGAGCTGTGGACCTGTAGAGAATGAACCTAGAGTAGCATGTATGGGTGAAATCCTGTGTGGGATGATTCTGAAAATGATGCACAAACGTAACCAATTTGTCAAAAGGTGCTTCAAAATTTGAAAACCGCTCTGTCCGATTAAAACAGAGTAACAACATAATATCCCCGAGCTCTGGGTTCCACACCAAGTAGGCGTGCTGTTATAGGCACAGGTTGTACTTTGCTGCACTGACTGGTAGGAATCAAAATCAGGAAGATTGGTCTGACTGAGACTCAAGTGACGGATGATCGAAGCCCATTCAGTCACAAATTTGGGGTAAACACTAATGTTTTTGTCTTTATTGTGAAAGTTTTGCCTTCAGATGAACACATGACTCTGCAAGGACAATCAATGAAATAATGCTGTTTTTATGGCAGGACAGTAGACAGAAGTAGTACTACTTTAATTTCTCGAGCATTGATCTGACTTACAACAAATATGGTGCGTATGAATCGACTTGAGGGTATGTGACTTGTTTACATTACATTGGAATCTTAGTTTATATTTCACTCAGTTTGGGGAGCTTTTTACCAAAACCACTGTAGACATAACTTTACAATTAATTTGAAGAGTTCAATTAGGACGATTGCTTCTACAAAAGAAGGGGATTGGGTACTTTTTCGGGGATATACCCTGGCTGTCGTGAACGACAGCATATGTCTAGTTTATTTTTTTGTATGCATCTATTTGTTAGCCCAAATTGAAAACTACAGTAAACTCAGTGCAAAAAATGTGGATCCTGGCCACCAAAATGTGGCCTGAGATGTAGTGGGCGACAACGGAAGCAAGTTACGTAGTAGAGACTTTCTTCTTGTTGGAAAACATGGGTGTTATTTGCGGGAATAGTCTCCAGGCATTGTTGTATTTACACTAGACATAAAAACAAATGACTGTACATGTACAACCTGTGCCACAGCAGTACCTCTGGCTAGGACTTACAAAAATTTCTGTGTTCATGGGTTCAAAGTCAGTGGAGGTTATGTCGTTAGGCAATAAGCTAGTAAATTAAATCGAAGGAGGTTATTAATCGCCATGAATCTTTCTATCCTTTTTCGTTTAAAGGTGCAGTGATTAAAATGTAGGGGTATCTCTTTGAATAAATGGAATATAATATCATAATTGTGTTTTTATTGGTGAATAATCAGCTGAAAATACAGATAGCTTTTTTAACATTAGCACTGTGACTGCCAACACTACAATGATGGATGACATCATTTGGAGTGGGTTGAGCTAAGGTTTAAATATAGGTTGCAATCTGGAACTTCACCACTAGATGCCACTAAATTTACACACTGCACCTTTGAATATGAAAGGTTGTTGGAATACTTCGGCTCCACGTACAATGGCCGGACATCAGATGTAAGGAATGTTTGTTGGTGTTTGTAAGTGTATGTATGTACAGCGTGTGTGTTTCTGCTGTAGTAGCCTGATCAGGAGATGCAAAGCAGTGAATGACACTGGCTGGAGAAAGCTGTCCTCTTGGTGAGTTGGTGATCAGACACATACATATATATACTGTATATATATAAACATACAAACATCTATAATATATATATATATATAAATATATATATATACACATAAATATATAAATATACCACTATGCTCTTTCCACCTGTGGCTTACCCTTATGCGGCGTGACCAGCAGATCCAGTGTCTTCTGTGACAAGTTTGGCCAAATCGCCATCATCTCCTTTCTCAGCTCCGCATCCATCTGCTGCTTGTCCGCTCCACCTGGGTAACACCCCGCCCATGCATGAAAATATTTTTACACACAAACAATACATATGCACGCAACCATATACACACACGCATACACACATGAACAAAAAGATTAAGTCATACCCATTCTCCCAAGGAAGAAAATAGTTGTCAGAATTTGCCAAATTTGTCGCATTTGTTGAGGAGAACTTTCAGATATTTAGAGGTGAAAAGTCATACTTGCACGAATGTCAAACAGGAAATGGATTTTAATACTTTGCCACCATACCCTTAGCTATCTTTATATCCAGGGCTGTCCTGATCAGAGCCATGAGGGTGGAGTTAAAATGCACCGTGTTGTCATCGGCAACAGGCAGATCCATACGCAGCAGCCTCTGTGGAGAGCCAGTCAGGATGATAGTATGAGAAAGGGATGTGTCCTTGCCAAGGTCTATTGTGCCTGAACCTCCGGGATGGGGAAGGGGTGAGGGGGTGAGGGACAAGGTTGAGAGAGCTCCATAGACAACAGCCAATTTGGGATAGGGATGACCGGGTGTCACCCCAATTCTCTCAGATGTGAATACTATCAGTCGAGCCTAAATAGGTCAAATCAGTGGATGTCAAGTCGAGGCAATGAGTCCCTTATTTTTGCATTTGTTAAGTTTATTCCACATTTCATTAGTGCACAAATTTGCAATATGCATGAGGAAATAGAGCGGGTGAGTCGCAGCGTCTCCTGTTTTTTTCCAATGATACTCTACGAGACTGCACAGCTATCCAATGAGGGCTATTTGCTGCTAAGCAACTGTGATAGCCGAGAACCACCAGGAAGAACATTCAGAGCCACAATAGTCTCTGACCCAACCTGTGCCCATGTTCCCTAAATGTGTGAATGCATTCATGCATTTACACATCTTGCTGTTTCACACATGGAGATAAATATATAACAGCACACATACAACAACCCCCCCCAACCAACCCTCCCTCCACTAACCCAACATCCTTCCCTCCCCACTTACACACAATTATTTGCACAGACTCCAATTAAGGGCGCTTAATTGGAGTCCTTTGGAGACAAAATAGGTTGACTGGAGAACAATAACAATATCACTGGAGTAATTGCATATTTGTTCAGGAGACTGCTGTTGCTTTATTTACGGCATCTGCTATAGAGCTCCCCTACCTGTAAAGAGGTTCCCTGTCTTTACATGTCTCCACCAGGTAAAGCCAATGGAGAAACCAGCGGATGGAACAAAACAAGCTGCCCGGACAGGGCTGCGTGCAGTTCCTATCCCAACCAGCATTCCATCGGATATACCTACAAACATGAGCGTTGGGCACTCATGACAGCAAGCACGGCAACACGATGGTGGTGGGTCTGTGGTCATGCTTGTGTTCCTGAGAGTGTGCGATTGTAGAGCATGCCCAGAGCCGAGTGTGCGGCAGGCGGTGGGCATCGGCCCACATTCACAGCAAATGACACGCAGCAGGCCGGCTCAATGTCGCCCATAGCCATGCAACAGAAAGGGTAAGTATTCCATGCAACACCACACAACAATCCCCTGGAAAATTCCCACAGATATGGACACACAGAGCATGCAACATGCCTTAACCTTACTCCCCTTTATCTAAGCACCAACTCTTCCCAACTACCCACCCCCCTAACCCCACTCTGCTTAAAACCCACTTTCACAATACAAGTAGCCGTGCATCCGCACAAAGAGAGTATCCTCAATTATATGGATTGATCCTACTGATTGACAGGTTTGCTTCGTACACTTTTAATTCAAGGTTCTGTTAATCAGCGTCAAACTGGAAAGCAATGGTAATTTTTCAGAAAAAGTCAAGAGATCTCTCAATGCCAAAGGTTTTTAAGGGGTTGTCAGTTAGTTAGAGAGGACATGAGTTGTGACATTCCCTGAAAGAAGAGAAAAATCCAAGAGAAGATAAAAAAGAGATGATAGACATTGTTCCTGGCTTTTACTTAGGACCAACCAGGCATTCTAGTTGTACTGTAGGGCTGTTGGGTAAGGTGAGGGGTGTTCTGTCAAAGGGGGACACGTGGTAGGGTGAGCTGTTTGTTGAGTTAAACTAGGTAGATCTAAGCTTGGTCATGAATGTAGATACAAATAAAAAGGGAAGGGTGAGAATGAAGAGGGAGGGGAAGGTCGTGAAAACACTGAAAGAGTAAGAAAAATCAAGAGAAGCATGGGTCAACTGGAATTAACAAAGAGGAAGAGTGTCCGTATGTGTGTGTGTGTTTGTGTGTGTGTGTGTGTGCGTGTGTGTGTGTGTGTGTGTGTGTGTGGATAAAAATGAAAGACGGGAAAAGCTGGAAATTACAGAACAAGAAGGGATAAAGACAAGGACTAGAAACAACACTGACAGAAGTTTCCTGAGAATAGGTCAGTTCGAAAAAACAGGACATCCACTTATGGAGTAAAGAGGAACTTTGCCTGAGGCTTGAACGTGACCTGTGCTAATTCTCAAATCTAATCTTTCCATTTCTCTTCTGGCGTAAACCATCTTAATGACCTCAAAATGTCGTATGATGCTAGTTTGTATGAGGCTTTGTGTAAGTGATGCGGGCAAGTGCCATTACAAGCTGACATTCTGGAACAAAAGATAAGGAGAACCTGGAGGAGACATCAGGTAGCGACAGAGTGGATATGGACGGACGAAGGTATTTTATGAAGGAGTGAAGATCGATGCCGATCGCTGACAAAGAAATGGGCCGTAGAGGTAGAAGAAAAGAGGAACGACTGAGAGGGGAAGAATCGAAACGGGAGAAAAAGAAGGAAGACACAAGATATATAGACATGTGGATAAGGTATTGACACACAGATTCAATAAATGGCAAGTTTGTATTATTTGTATTATAAACCGTATCGGCGCTGGTACGCTTTTTTTTCAATAATGTTTGCAACAAAATGTCAATGAAGGCTTTTACTGGATTTGACTGATAAATTAAAGAGGTTCAACAAAAGACGGTACCGTTGACAAAAACGCGGCAGTTTGCATTAGCCGAAAGTCTTCAATGTTCACACTGTATTAAAGGACAAGTGTGTAAACTTTTGGAGGTATTTGGGTAATCTCTTTGAATAAATGGAATGTAATATTCCTAACATTGTTTTTGGCACTTTCAGCTGAAAATAAGATATACATTTGTTTCAGAAAAAGCTCTTTTTATCTCCATGGAGTGGGTCCATACAGAGGCCCTGTTCGTACATACAGGAGAGAGATTTCATGTTTTTAGTTGATTTTAGATGGATGATCATTCTACCTGAAGACTGAATAACATGTCGTCGATCCCATAATCAGACCCTAATCTTACATGATCGATGATTGCGGGAACTCTTTGCTGAAGCCCTTAAGGAAGCATCTTTCCAAAACTGTTTGGTGAATCTGGATGTCAATGAGACAGAGAAGGAAAGAGAGTTGGCGGAAAATGAGGATGAGAGGATTAAAAGACCAAGTGACATCGAATGCTGAATTCCATCGTAATCAGAGTAGCGGTCAAGGAGAAACCAAAGAGTCTGAAGGTGTCCAAAAAAACTCTCTTGAAGGTGACTAAGAGGATCACATTTTAACCCATTTGTTGCATTATTATTATTGGAATGTTCAGAGTGTGTAAGTGCCTGGTGCTTTGGAACTTGTGCTCTCTAGTGCCATCCACAGGAATGAGAGACGCAGAGGACTGAACACAGACACCCTTGCCGGTCCTTCTGTACCCGCATCGTAAGCAGAGAGTTGCACAGTGTGAAAATGACCCTGCTTAAATTAATGTTGTGAATATGTTAAAAACCCACACTAGAGATTTGAGGATAAACCAATTAATCCTGTTCTTGTGTAAACTATAATTTTGTCTCCATTTTAGCACAAATGGTGTCCAAATGGGATTCTCCGTTGTCCTGCAGTTTTGTCATTTTTTACAGGATGCTTTTTTGTAAAATGTAGAGCGGTGAGGTTATGATAAAAAGTAGCCTGACAGTTTGTTTGTTTCTAAATGTTTTAACAACAGGATTTAAAGACAGGGATTTTGTACCGGCTTATTAAAGATTCCATACACAGGCCTCAATCTTTCATTCGAAATTTGTTTATTTTTGTCGTGGAGTAGTGGAAATTGTTTGTTGGGTCTGTGCTCCGTCATGACTGTATGCTGAGTGTGCCGTTGTGCATGTGCAGTGCGTCCGTGCAGGTTGCAGAAGGACTAGCAAAGACTCCTCCGTTCCCTTACTCCTACGGCCTGACGGTTGGAAATAAAAGAAAGGATTTACTACCACTCCACTATCACTTCACTTCACTGCACGACAAAAACCCATCCCTCCATCTCCGCGGTCGGAGGGAGAGAGTAGAGGACAGTGCTCACCACCACCACAACCACCACTACCAGACAATGAGGAGAACGAGAGGGAGAGAGAGAGAGAGAGAGAGAGAAAGATAGAGAGATAGAGAGAGTAAAATGTTCTCCCCCCCAGCAATTGGGGAGGTTTAAAGACAGAGAGGAGAGAGAACAGGAGGGAAAATGGGGGAAAGAGGATTCGTGGGAAAAAGAAGGGCGAGAAGGAGGCGGGGGTGGTGGTTAAGGGGCAGGAGGGTAAGGTGAGGGGCGAGTCTACCTTATAGGCGACCCGGGCGGGACACCTCTTCCCGAGGCCTAGCGGCGGACACATGTGTCTTAGCATCTGATACATGTCTGTGTAACTGATCCGGCCGCTGGGGTGGCCACAACAAACACACACACACACACGCACACACACACACACACACACACACACACACACACGCACACACAGAACGAACGTAGATGGGGGAGGACGAACAGAGGTTTGTTTGGAGGAGAAGACACGAGGAGAGGAAGAGGAAGGGAAACAAATACACAGAGGTTACTTTTTTGATCGCTGTGGATATGTGGTTGCTATGGTGAGAGAAAGAGAGAGAGAAAGGAAGAGCGATAACAAAGGCTGTTACGTGGCTTCTAGAACGATAAATCCTATAGCACAGGAGAGGAGAGGGAGGGAAAAATTTGGGGAAGAAGGTGAGGGTTGGAGGAGGAGCTGTTATTTTGTTCAGTTAGTTTTCGAGATACCGTTCTATACGAGGTGAAAAGGGGATTTAAGTTTTTCTTCCCTCTGTACCCTTTATTGCCGCTCGCATAGAACTGTCAGCGGGGCTTCTAGCAGGCAAAGAAAAGCACCGCTGCAGAGATCGGAATGAGTCACGACGACAAGTCATGGCAATCTGTTAGGTAAGCTGTGTCCACCAGGCCCCTCTGCTCACGATTGTGCCTCCAGATGTTTGCAGATGCTAAAAGTCAGGTCATGGCTTCTATGAGGCTAGTTCAGCCTCATCACAAATGCTTTATCACTAACCTTTAGTTCAGATTTATTTGAGGTGTTAGCGGCTTTCTTTCTTTGCCCTCGAATAATCTGTCAATACAATCAACACAAGTGGTCTCAACGTCAGAAGGAGATCTGTTCCTGAGAGGTTAAGTTTTTAAGTGACCTCTCTATGCTGATGATGTTGGATTAAGTTGCAAGAATTATTTTTTTTTTAGCAATTTCTTATTTGATGCCTCACTTTGACATGAGTCATAATTTGTGGTGATTTCAACATAAATGTATTTTGACGGGTTCTCCTTTTACAATAGATTTTTTCTAGACATTGTGCATTCTTTCAATCTTACCCTGTCATTTGTTTTAACGTCACAGTAGCAGGGTTTAATTCAATTTGGATCTGAGCTCAGCCTTTGATACAATAGATCATGAAATCCTACCGGGTCTAAAAATGCTACTTATCAAACCGGACTTGTGTAATGCCTCCTCCTATTTGGCCCCTCTTACCTGTGGTGTCCCCCCAGGGCTCCATCCTTGGCCTTTTACCGTTTCGCATATACAGGCTGCCGTCATCTGGCAGAGCTGAGGCTTGCAGAAATCCGAATCTCTGATTATTTAATGTATTGTAATTTTGTTAAGTTTTTTTTTCTTCCTGTTAAGAACTTTGAAACTTTGTTTTGAAGTGCTATACAAATACATTTTATTATATGGTTGTTATTATTATTATTATAGTTGTTGTTGTTGTAATCTGTGTGCACGGATAGATAATCTGTAGACACAGGAATGAGAGGAACCTGGTGGTGAACACGAGAAATGTCCCTGTCCCAAAACCACACTTGTCTTCATTGCCCAAACACCAGAGCCATAAACAGAGCAGGGTTGGTCATAGTACTATAGGATTATAGTGATATATATAGTGATAATAACAATTGATGTAAGGCCTGTTACATTATCCACTCTGGAACTCCACCTCTTACCTGTCATCACAAGTTTGAGTAAATATATGAAGCCTCTCTCATACAATGCTTGTAGAAAGGGAGCAAATGGTTTTTATTGTAGTCACAAGATCTACGTTATGGCAGATCCTGAGTGTTGAGAAGAAATGATGAAAAATGATATATTTGATTTTTTTGTACTTCTGCACTGGGATCATTCTTCTTAGAACTTAGATATTAATCCGTGATTTAGAGACACATATTTTGGACGGATTTAATTGTCCAAGAGAATCCTTTTCATTTTGAATTGTAAACAATTGTTTACAGACCTTGAAATCTTAAAGCCACTATGTGCATTCTTTGAATTGCAATATTAGAATATATGGTTCAGTACTTTTTTTTCCCAGTTAGGAGCTTAAACTGTTTCAGGAATAGCCCCCAATGTCGGCGGCGTAGGCCCAGCGTAGGCCGAGTTAAGTGTCCTTCTCTCCCACTTTGTCAGTTCCTCGGACTTCACCCTGTCCTGCTCCCTTCTGTTTCCCTTCAGCCTTCTCTGTTTGTGACCTTGGTGGTTTATTGTTTTTGTCATTTTTATTGGTTTGCAGTTTTTTGCTAACCAATAAAAATTTGGTTAGCCATTTTTTTGTTTTGTCATTTTTGTAGATCCAGACATTATTTTATTATTACCAATAAACTTGAGACTTTTCATTTTTTACCTTTTGGATGCTGTTTGCATTTAAGTCTTTTGATTTTTACAAACCATAACAATTTTCTTTCTACTGTTTTACTCTGTTACCAATCATGACCAAAGTAAACCCAACTTCTCTTTTGGATTTGTAAAGTCACTTATATGTCTGAAAATGGCGGCGGTAACAACATTCTCCAATAAAGACCACAAAGAGACTCAGATGAGATTTTCCTCCTCTGCTTCATCGTACAACTGACATCCGTACGTGTCACGCTTGGAGAATCGTAATGCTGATGGACTTCACATCACAGCATAAAGCAATTTCTTTGCTTTAGTTGAACATTTTCATTTGCATATATAATCACTTTTTGGATGGACTGCTATTTTTTTTATAAACTTTTGTTAATGTTATTGTCCGTTACATTTGTGATTCCTATATTGTATTGTGGAGCCCAATGGACTGTAATCTAGTTCTGCTGTGTTCCTGTCCGGTGGCTCGTCTGCTCAGCTAACAGCTATGAAATTTAGCATGGGGACAATATTCAGACCAGGCTCTCTCTGCATATGTCTCTGTTTCCATGGACCCCTGCCTCCCTTGAAAAAACCCAAACTCAAACAAGAACGATGCACAACGCTCGACCGTTTTCTGGCCCCGGCAAACTTGAGACAGCAAGCAAAAATAAAAGAAAACGGTTAACTGGAGTCTACTTCTTACAGACTACTCCACATCCGTGTCCTTTCCCAGCGTTCAGTCAGAGGACAACAACGAGTGCAGTGCACCATCTCATGCGTCACACACCCCTACTGGTGTGTGTGTGTGTGCTTGTGCGTAATGTGTGTGCATTTCTGCATTGTCCCAAACATTTAATTGTCATATCAGAATGCATATTCAACAAAACCCAACTCAAGATTCAATGGTGAAATGAGATTGAAACAACTGAATAATGCACCCTCCTCCCCCTCCCAAAAATAAATAAATAAATGACATTAAATGAAATAAAGTTGAAGTACGAAATAATTAGTCTTAAAAAGTGATATAGAGCGACATTCATTCCAGTCTCTTAAAGGCGAGCAGCTTGCGTTTAAGTTTGTGCTTTAGGGGTTTGGTCCAAACCTTGCAGGCCACCCTATGTGGGCATTTCTTGCCAAGGCCCAGGGGAGGGGAGATAACTCTCAATAAACTGTACATATCCTTATAATGTATGCGCCCGCTGCAAGACAAATACAAGGAATGGAAGGTTAGGTGAGGGAACACACAAAATACAAAGAGAGTCAGAAGAGGAAGAGAGTTATGTTCATCGCAGCTACACTCGTGCAATTTGAGAAAGTTCAGGGACAAACTTTGCTCAGCTTCAACCAGCCCACTTCACTTTAGACATAACCTACAATTTAGATCATAACTTGATGTAGATCCTGGTGCATCAGAACTCTTCCTGGATGAGGTCATGTGACCAGTCTTTGCCCCAGTTTTGGGACAGGATAGAAAGTCAGGGGTTAAGAGCAACTTCACATTAAGCATTAATCTGTCCACACAGACACTTGTCATGTATGCTATCACACATCAGCACCATCATTACAAATGTTCTTTTCCCCTGTATTTCTAGCTCTTTACGTGTAAGTCATCTACAGTCTGTGTGTGTGTGTGTTCGGATGTGTACCACTCACCAGGCGGCAGGGTCGTACTCGGCCCAAATCCTCACATACTCGTCCAGGTGATGTGGTCCCAGGATGGATGAGTCCCTGGTCAGGTACTCAAAGTTATCCATGATAACAGCAACAAACAGATTCAGCATCTGTGGTGACAAGTGGACAAGGACATTAAAAAACCTAGAGAAGCTTTATGTCATGCTTTGAGAGGAAAATCAAGTATTGTAAATTTGAGAATGTAGGATTGCAGAAAAATGTTGACTAATATTTATGTAACATTTATGTCATTTTCTTATACAAAATCTCTAAACCCTACAGCACAGCTGCTCTCTCTACCATATTGAAACCATTCTAGCGACTCTTCTGTCACAGATAACTGAAGACACTCTTCGCCACCGACTACACCCTGACTGCACTTCACTTCGAAGTTAAACATCTGCACCTTAGTCACCTCTACCTCTTGCATTCTCACAGTTCCACCAGCCTCCCTTTCATTCACACACATGTATTCAGGTTTCCTTCCACCTGCTTCCTAAAATCGCTACAGATCACAATGTCACCCACCAACATCATTAGTCCACAGAGGTCCCTGCCTGACCTCAGATATCTGATAATGATGTCCATCATCATAGCAAACAAGTTGGAGCTCAGAGCTGATCCTTGGCTCAGTCCCACTACAATCAAAGGTTTATTCTGTTTTTTGTTTTTTTGTCTCACCAGGAAAGAGCAGAGGAAGATGAATGACACAAAGTAGGTGTAGGCGAAGGTGCTGCCACATTCAAATCCTGTGTTCCCTGAGTCCTTGTCGCACTCTTTACCAGCCAGGCAAGCCAACATGATCTCATGCCACGCCTCACCCGTAGCACTCCTGCATGAGAAGAAAGAAAGAGTGAGCACACACCAGTGTCCCCATCTATGTTTAGTGGTGTGGCATCAAAACAACAATTGTGACACAGCATTTTATACATTCAAAGCTAAAAGACTCACCTGAAGAGCAGCATTAGAGCCATGACGAAGGTCCTGAAGTTATTGTGCTCATTGATGACATCATCTTCAACTAGTGCCAGATTACCAAACAGCTACACACAGAGAAGAAAGAGAAGTACACTGATTGGCTGCCACATCTATATACTGTTATAAAATATTTTCTATATTACAATATGTCTCTATGATCCCTATACTCCACTGCTTACAGTTAAAAGCTTTATTTTCTTTACTGATGCAGATTTTTTAAATTGTGGTTTGTAAAGTTTATTGGTATCTATTTGAATAAATAATATTCATAACTATGTTTTTATTGCAATATAATCAGCTGAAAATAGGAATAGTTTGGGGTGGGTTCTATTCCGTTTAGGCCGCCATGTTGCATCTGGAATGGCTCTAAAGAGCCAGTCTTCCATTTTTTTTTTTAACTTTACTCGTTTCAGGTTGAAGTGGCAGAAAGACGATGAAGAAAGGCTTTGCGCCTTATTTAGCACGGTGAAAAACAACAGAGTGTGAAACCTCACCTTCAAAGATAGGAAGCATAAAGATGTGACTCATAACCCCATTGAGAGGTAAATGAGGTCTGTGTAGCCCGTCCAGGGGATTTCACTGGACCCCGGACCTGGCCAACTTCTAGGGCCATGGACCAGGTGTCTATCCCTGCATCGTTTTGCGAGCCCGCAAAATAATTATAACCAGACAATATCTAACTTCTATAATAACTGGCCCACTGGTATCCCGCGCAAACACCACAGATTTCAAAAATCCCATGAAGCACTGCGATAGCCAGCGCGTCAATCAAGCTGTCAGATATCAGCGTTTGTCCAGTCACTCTAATAAACTTTAGGCTAATCCAGAGAAGAGATGCTACGGTGCCCGAGAGGGGATATAAACGGGATTTTTTTTCTTAACAACGTTAAATAATAAGCACGCGTATTAATAAATGGAATGCACGTTTTAATTAACTGCCTGG
Organism: Lophius piscatorius; assembly: GCA_009660295.1. Taxonomy (NCBI): domain Eukaryota; kingdom Metazoa; phylum Chordata; class Actinopteri; order Lophiiformes; family Lophiidae; genus Lophius; species Lophius piscatorius. Next base: position 192,068 of record VRLP01000096.1, on the reverse strand, counting down.
TGTGTTCATGTCCAGCCGTTCAACGTGTGTAAGTGCTGTTAAAAACATAAAAACACATGAAGTTCCTTACATTTAATGTAAAAATGCACCTGTAGGCTATTCATGCATTCAAGTGTTTTCTGAGGGTTATCAAAAGTTCCTTTTGTTGATATTGTTGATTAAAAATCGATTGAACGATTGATTTCAGATGTAATTTGTTCAGAATGTCAAAGTAGACTACATTTTTAAACTTGGCACCCCTCTTGATTGTTTCTCTCTCAACAGCGTTAGTCAAATCTCAATCTTTTCCCTCCTTAGATGTGATGGTTTCACACTCGGATGCACTAAATAATAAGTGCGATTTTCCACTCCATTTATTAAAATTTGTGTTCCCTCTTCCTCCCCGGGGCAAAGAGGGATTCACCGTAGATTTTAAACACTGCACTTTCAAACACATATTAATGCATATTAATAAATAAATATGGAGAAACAAATGAGTCTCAGCCAGAGGATTTTTTTACCTGAAAAGAGCGTTTCGGTTTCAGGATGACATCTAATTAAAGAAGTCAAACATATATACACTGCAGAAATGGGCCTATAGGTAGTACTTACCTGCATACCGATGATGGCGTAGATGAAGAAAAGCATGGCGATGAGCAGGCACACATATGGCAGAGCCTACCAGAGATGAAGAAGAGATAGAATAATATAATAATAATAATATTTTCGAGAGCTGTTCATGGACTTTGACTACACCTGTTTCTCCATCTTTCAAGGACATTTGAAGACAATTTTGAAGTGTGCAGTGATTAAAGCACACAAACCAGAAAAAGCTGGAAATACAGTGAAAAATCATAACATTAAAACCCCCTTGCTCATATTGTTATGGTCCCCGACATAAAAAAAACAGGTCTGACCTAACTCCAGCAGATCTCTGAAGGTGTGCTGCGGTATCTGGTACCAACACGTTAGTGGTGGATTCTCTTTATCCAGGAAGTTATGAAATGTAACCTCCATGGATCTGACTTGTTCGTCCAGTATATCTCGCAGATGCTAGATAGGATTGAGGTATTGATAATCTGAAGATCAAGTCAACACCTTGAACTGGTTTTTCTTTTCCTCAAACCGTTATTGAATCATTTCTGCAGTGTGTCATGGAGCAACATCCTGCTGGAAGAGACCACTGATATGAGGGACTACAGTTTCAATGGTCTTCAGCAATGTTTAGATAGGTGATACGTGTCACAGTAACCTCCACGTGAATGGTAGGACCCAAGGTTTCCAAGCAGAACTTTGGTGAAAGTATCACATTGCTTCTCTTGACTTGCCTTCTACCCATAATGCGTCCTGGTGCCATCTCTTCCCCTGGTAACGGACACACACCAGGGTGTGAAAGAGAAGGTGAAGGCGAAGGCCACCTTCTACCTTTACACCAAAGTCCAGTATTAAACTTTTAGCAGTGGACAAGGGTCATAGTTCACTCTGACTGGTCTACGGCTTCCAAGAACAACTTCAGGTGAATCCCAACCACACTTCACTGGTGTGTATTCACAATGATATGGCTGATTGGTATAAAAGTTACATTAAACATGATTAAACAGAGTGGAGTAAAGGTTGCAAACAAAACTTGAAACTTAACCACTTTCAAACCAACCATCAATAAACCTTAAAGAAGACCTTGAGGCAATACACAAGGGAATGTGAGAATCGATCTAGTGCATTTTACGGGGAATAATGAGAAGATGCCATATTGTTCTTCTTCTCTTGGTTTGGAACAAACAGCAGTGTGTTCAATTTCAGCCGAACTTTTTTCAGAAAACGTATCGATGACAATATGGCATGTAAGTCCATTATATGTGCATTCATCTACAGCTCTATTACCTTGAAAGACTGAACAAAGGTCCACAGCAGTATGCGGATGGTCTCTCCTTGTCTCAACAGCTTGATGAGACGAGCGGCTCGGAAGAGCCGCAGGAAGCTCAGGTTGATGAAGTTATTCTACAGCACATTGGGGACAACACAGTTAGCTTCAGCAGACGCCCAAAATACCCTACGAAACAAACACAACAGCCAAGAAAATGATGGGAGAAAGAGAGGGTAAAATAGGATCGGGTACGGGGGGATCAAACCCAACACAATCCAACCAACTGCATACATAATGACTTATAGAGGGGGAAAGAGAAAAAGTCAAAACACGAAAGAAAAGATAGAGGAAATTAAGGAAAATCATAATTTTTAGAGTCAAAAGGTCATCATCCAATCTGGTAGAGCAAAACGTCTTTATTTTGAGAGAACCAAATGCACTGATATCTGGGGGACAAGCAAGCCAGTCAAGATGGGACAAAATGCACTCTGCCTGTCAATATCAGCGTGGGCCAGAGAGTGTGGCTTAGGGTTAGGGTTTCTGACCACTGAACTTTGGGGCTTGATTTCAAAATGAGCCTTAGTCACAGTCTTAGTGTAGCGAGTTAGTGAAACTTGGTTTGGTTCGCACTTGGAAGGAAAACAGGTGAGAACCCCATGACGATTGTGGTCTATAAAGCTTCATATCTCCTCCGGCCTTTTCGTAACAAACTGTTCTCTCTGAAAGGAACTGGTTAACGGGCGCTTCCTGCAATCAAAGCCTTTGTCATGATTGTACTGCTAACATAAAGGCTGACATTATGTAAAGTGGTGGGTGGTTGGTGTCGTTGCTACTTCTGAGGAGTGACAGCCATTTTCCAGACATTAGTTTGTCACACCTCATTCAATATCTATAACTGCTTATTCTGTTCATGGTTGCAACAGTGGGCCAAGCTTATCAAGAGGCAGGGTTTCAAGTTGCTGGTTCACGGGTGTTAGGGGCTAACACATACAAAGAAACATCCATTCTTTGTCACATTCACACCTACGGGCACATTCAATTGACTAATTCACCTATGTTGCTCCTATGTTGAATGCGGAAGGAAATCAACATACCTGTAGGGAACCGACACAAATACAGTAAGAACATGCAAACTCTATACAGAAAGGCCCTGAGGCCAAAGGTGGATTTGAACCCGTAAACTCCTTTGCTGTAGAAGCAGCCTCAAAGTTCCCTGTGCGCCGGAAGAGAAGCAACCCTGAAAAATATCTCAAATCTGACCAGTAAGAACTATGATGGATTCTCAGTGCAGACACATTACAAAAATGGAGTTATTCGTCCTATTTTCTTGGTAATGCGAAAAGGTTGCGCTAGCTGTTAAAAAAATACCTTTACAGGCCAGGGTGACTCTGTGTAAAAAATGTGTCAATAAAACAGCTGTAAAGCCATAAGCACAGGATCCTGTTTTTAGACCAAGTGTGAAAATAACCTCAGTCAATTTGGTTTCCATGTGGAATCAGACCCAATGGACTGCTGATTTTTGTGGGTGGCTCTTTACAGTGTCTTGTAACGTGGAAGGCCACACTCCCTTTTGAGGCCTTTGGTCGACAGGCAAGGCGGGAAGAGAATGAAGACGAAGAATGAGGGATTGGCGAGCAGCTTTAATGCAGGCATGGTTTAGCATGGCAGCAAACTTTGGGTGGTGGCCTACATGCAGAGCAGTATGGGCCCGGGGTGTCGAGCACATCATAAACTGTATCTCATTCACTTATTTAAATGCAGAAAGAGGCTGAGATTATAGATTAACTGAAGCCAAACATGCATACCCTTATACTACTGCAAATAACTATAAAATACATATTATTATTTGTTGCATGTTGACTAAAAATGATTCTCTGAGATGTTTGGCAGGATCCAAAACAGCCCAACTAAATGTCCGATTCCTCACAGTCGACTTTGGGGAAAATATGTTGCTGGGTTGTTTTCTTACCCAGGCAGTATCTATGGCAAGCAGATCAAATTTATAGAATTACAGTTATTAAATGTCAATATATGCACCTATCAGCCATAACATTTTAGTATAATGCCTAATATTGCGTAGATCCCCCTTTTGCCAGCATGGCCTCCAGCAGACCTCTGAAGATGTGCTGTGCTATCTCAGGCCAAGACATCATCAGCAGACTCATTAAAGTCTTGAAAGTTCCGAGGTGGCGCCTCCATGGACCCGAATAGTTTGCACAGTATATCCTACAGATACTGGACTGGATTGAGATCTGGGAAATATGGAGGTCAAGCCAACACCTTCAACTGGTTGTTGTGCTGCTCAAACCATTCCCGATCCATCTCAGCAGTGCGTCAGGGAGCCTCATCCTGCTGGAAGAGGCCGCTGCCATTAGGGAATAATGTTTCCATGGTGCTACATTTCAAAGCAACATCCACATGAATGATAGAACCAGAGGTTTCCCAGCAGGACATTATAGAATATAATATTATATTAGAATATTATAGAACCAAAGCATTATACGGCCTGTTCGGCTTGCCTTCTTTTCATAATGCTCTGTGGTCCAGTTCCTATACTGTAGGCACTTTCAGCAGTGGACAGGGGTCAGCGTGGTCACACTGAGCAATCTCTGGACACATAGCCCCTTGCGCAGCACATTGAGCATTCTGACACTTTTGTATCAGAGTCGGCCTGATCCTTTTGAAAAGTTTGGCCTGCAGTAGCTCTTCTGTGGGATTTGACAACAGGGGATGGCATTTGATCCACACACGTTAATGATCCTAGGGCGCCCATGGCCCCGGTTATCTAGCCTTTGCTCGCCTACAACATCAGACTGAGCATCAGTATGCCATAACCTTGTTGTTGGTTCACAAGTTTTCCTTCCTTAGAGCAATGTGGTAGGTACTAACCACTGCAGACCAGGAACATTCAAGAAGTTCCGGATAATCTCTGCCCATAACAATACGGTCCTTGTCAAAGTTGCTCGTATTGTTATGCTTGTCCATTATTCTTGATTCCATCATCAACGTCAAGAGAAATATTCACTTGCTACATTATATATACCACGCCCTGACAGGGAACCAGGATAATGACCAGTTTACCTTTCAATGGTTGATTGGTAAATGTTATGGCTGATCTGTGTGCATGTAGGCTTCTCTTGTATCAATTGTTTTATCAATGTCAATGTTTTCCTATGTATGTTGAAATATTAACATACATACATAATATTAATAAAAAATTAAAAAAACCTCGCTAAGTCACATACAAAGAATTGAAATCATCAACCACGAAGCGCATGCATTGGGGATGAGGTTTAGACTGGAGATTCATGGGACAGCGGGTGGCTGGAGGTCAGGAATGGGTCGGGGGTACACATGACAAATGAGATATATTGAGAAATAAATTACAAACCAACCAGATTCTACATGTGCGAAGATGTAGAAAGATGAATGTGAAGGGATTTTTTTGGGTTGTAGTACATTGTGGGTGGTGAGAGACATTTTTTAAGGGGGTTTAGTGTTGTTGATTATTTCGGAGGGCACAAGGGAATGGGGTGAAATGCCAACCATCCCCATTATAATCAGCACCACCACCACATGTCATGGCGCAGCACGGATGTAGAACACGATGAAGGATTTCATAGTGCATTTTGATTGGATGGATTTTATCAGAGGAGGAGGGGGAGTTAGGGGGGAGGGTGCCAACAAAGTAGAGAGGTTTAAAGAAAGCATGTAAAGAGATAGAAGAGGGAGACAGAATCATTATGGGTGTCATTAAAAACACAATGAAACAAGTCAACAGCAGTAAGTGAAAGATTTGCTTCAGCCCCTCTTTGACGCCAGCACGGACGGTGACGTGTTTAGCATCAATTAGATGCTAATGAATGTTTAGAACCTGGCTCTTATCATTCTGATCACCCTACGGAATGGTAAGTCATTCAATATTCACACATAATTTACTGAGGCTATTGCCTCACTCTGACATGAACCTATAACTTCATCTTTGATTTCTGGCCATTTGCATTTGTCCTCAGTTCTCCAGTCGCAGATCATAGATTGAAGCTCTGTAGCGAAGGCTTTCTCGGCTTTTAGGTTGAAAGACGATGAAGAACTAATGAAGACGATGATGAATGAGTACTTGTAGTGTAGTGTAGTGTAACTATTTTATCTTGTGGGAAGTCTGTGAATCTTGAGAAGCCAAATGATGGTAAGGGGAAATACTTATACTTGTTGTTTAGCACATGAAAAAGCAACAGAGTGTGAAACCTCACTGTCAAAGAAGGAAAAACCAGAGACCGACTTGTAAAACCTGTGAGAGGGCAAGTAGTGGGGTCGGCAGTCTACCCAGGGGACTCGTGTTGTCAGGCAATGAACGGCTGCACGTTACGGGAGGATCTATTCGTGGGAACTCTCCTCTATCGATCAACTCCCGACTGGGTGTATTTACTCCACGGCAACGCTCGGCCCCAAGCTCTACGACAGCTTGGGAAAGTTCAGGAACGATTGTGGAGCTGCTAGCTTCAGAGTGACCCACTCCCAAACCTCACTGGTTGCTGCGTGCTGGGACCATCAACCGAGATCACGCTATGCACACAGGACGGACAAACATATAGATATGGATGTATTTAAATATAATTTCTAAATTAGTCAGGACAGGATACCGACGACATCATTGTTACGCCTAATGACCACCGTAGATACTTAAATAGGGTGGGGTGAGCTGAGGTGAAAAATCTGTTTCAGCCTGAAGTTTCATCTGTAGTAGATAGATTTATTAGTAGTTTGGCTTCTGAAATCAAATATCCGTGTCATTCTAGAATTGGGGGCACATTTCAAATCCCCCAGAGAAACCTCTTAATTAAAAAAGGGAAAAAAACAATACTTAATTTAATCAGATTTCAATTAAATGCTAATTATAATAAAAGTTCACTTATAATAATGTATTTATAATTTACGTCATAAATTTATAATTTACGTCATAAAAAAATTCTGGGAGTTCTGGGGGAATGGGGGCATCATGGGACCTACCCCGAGTCGTGTCACTTCCTGTGGTCTGAAAATCTGAAGTCAGTGAGGTATGTCATGCTTCTTCTCTCATTTTTACGGCAAAATGTTGGGGATGCACATTAAATTAATTCTTTTTTAAAACACTGTTATCATGAGATTTCAGTGAATATTTAATCAAATGTTTAAAAATGATAATCTGACAGAAATCCATGAAAGTTTATTTTTTGACCTGCCATGTGGTTTCTGGTTTGAAATTATCACATGAGGTGAGTTATGACACATAATGCTAGAAAATTAAAAACTGGTTGAAAATGTTTTACAAGTAACAGAGTTAACAATGAGTGACAGAGTCAAATATTCCAACACGGTTGGAGGATGCCATAGATGTTCTACAGAAATTACACCATTTTTTTTAGGATTATAGCCAAATACCAGGTGCAAAGACAGAATATACAATAGCTGACAGCAGAGAGGGGCTGAAGGTGCAACCAAATCCATATAAATATGAGTCTTACATCAACATGTTAGAATATTCATATCAAACTCATACATAGAGAAAAGAACACAGACACACACACAAAATCACAGTTAACAGTGACAAAAATATGATCAGGTTAATGGTACAATCTGTCAATAGTGTGAAAAATAATGTAATTTAGCTTCAATAATAATATGCATAATACATCATCATTCCATACCTCTGTTCTCCAGTGACACCTTACACTGTGGGACTTGTTGGCAATAATTGACTTGTTTCAAACGTAGACATACAATTTTTATAACAATTTTTTAAAATTCTTAATGGATTTCAGACTAAAGACCTGACTGCACATACACCTCATTGACACACATAGACTTCTGGCTAAGTTCATATCAATCTGTGTCAGTCGGGTTAGGGACGAGAGACCACTTACTCTTATTTGATGTTATACCTAAGTGTAACACATCTCCAATGAATTACCAGAAATCTTTAATGTCTCTTAATGTCTCTGATTAAACTCATAAATTCATAGATAACATAGAAAGCAGGATTTTGTGTAAAAGTGCTGATCGTTCATACCTTCAATGATAGTTATTAATCATTTTGATGATTATGAATTAAAAAGGAACTTTATGACCGCAAATTAATGAAAATTATTTAAAATTAACAGACAAAGTAAGCTACAATAAAACCAGCATGTCTTTGTGTAGACATTTACAACATTGCTGATTTTCATTTTGAGTTCACTGAATCAGTTCCGTGTAATCGATCACCTCCTACTGTTAGTCAATCATGTCCTCAGCACTTACCCATAGTTCTGTCACCAAGATGTCGGTGATGCTTCCAAGGACGGAGACAAAATCAAAAATGTTCCAGGCGTCTCTGAAGTAATTCTTTGGGAAAGAGAGAGGAGTGAAAAACATTACGTTCACAATGCCATCCTACCGTTAACTGGCTTCAAAGGACACATCTCTGGCCAATGGTGGAGTTGTTACCATGGGGACAAGATGGTAGCATGACTCCTGTGAACCCCGGTGAGCTCCTTGTTGTTCAAGGAAAGGAAAACCAAGAAGATATTTGCAATGGTGGCGGGCATGGATACTGCAGGTTGGTGCTCCCTGAGATTATTTTGATGACCGATTGTATTGTGGCGATACAAACATGTGGATGTATTATGTCATGTGCAATATACCATAATACTGCTGCTTGCGATTGCCTAACACCAAATCACACTGCAAAGCTGTTTTTGTATTGTTTTTGTGTCGTATAGATTTTGATGCATTTTATATATCTGTTGATTATTTCTGGCTTTAAATGGTTGCTGCTGTTATGGTGTGAATGAGGACCAGATTTAGTGGTCTGGCACTGCAAAGTGCCTTTTAGCACATATGTCTATGCCCAGGAGCTTGACTGGAGTCTGTGAGGAAACCCTGTTGAATCCTGATTGTATTACTTACATTTTATAGTATTGTTGCTTTCTTGATGGTGATTTGACGAAAGGTGATTGGTTTTTGAGAGTCAACTATTTAGTAGTGAAAGTTATTTGAGATATAAATCTATTTGTGATGCAGCATTATATCATTCTGCATTATAGTGCTACATCCTTGATGGTTTCAGTGTGTGTCTATGCAGTTAATATTTATACCTCATAGGTGTTGAGCCCTGTTTGAGCCACTGTATTTCGCTAGATAAATGTTTGAATATGGGCTGGTTACGTAGTCTGCATTTATTCTCTTATTATTATCCGTGTTTATTGGGATGTTGTTATCGGGGCTTTGTAGCTTTAATCTGCTGATACAGGACCTAAACCACAATTGTTCCTGTGTGGCGCTCAAAGAGGGGACGGACCTCTTCATACCATGTATGAGGGGATTTCGTACAATGGCTCACTTCCACCATATTTGTAATTCCCTTGTTTTCCACAGTGAGGTATGGCCTCATTTGCAGCAGTAAACTTCCTGGTAGATTTTGTAGCCAATTTAGCTGCGTTGATTGTGATTCAACTTTGCAGAAGGTGACGGGTGGGTGGTAGGGGGATGCCGCTTGCCCGTATTGCTATTGGATAAGTTGCCACTAGTAAATAGTATGTCTAAGTGTTAGGTGGTTTTGGATCTTGAAGTCGCCTTTCAACCTTACCAGAGGTCCAAAGGCGATGATCTTGAGGATAGATTCCATGCCAAAGAAGGTGGTAAACACAATGTTGAGGTTCTTCAGCACGTCATCGTAGGTACCTGATGCACCATCAAACTAGACAATAAAAAAGAACAATGGATGAGAAAAAAAAGAGTTAACTTGTGCAGACTGCAAAATTCTAGTCAAGCTGCAGAACCTATTCCCAGTATGAGGAGATTGGTAGGCAACAGCTTAACCATAATTAAAGGCTTATCCCTCATTCCCAGAGCACCATCGGATAGATCTGCATCTCTTTGTGACCCCCAGAAATGAAGTTCTAGTGAAATTTCACACCTGATCACTTGGGCAACTGTTAGTTTTCATACCACTCTGTCATCATTCATCAGTGATAGCAGAGTCATCAGCCGCCACCACCAGTATGTACCTGCTGCGATGAGCAATTGCTCTTCAATTAAAATCTCCCTGAAGAGCCTGAGCGCTCAAGACCTTCTGACTGATTACAACATATCATCATGGTTAAAATATCTTTCTTTCTTTCAGGTCATTCCATTTCGTCTCCAATTCCTAGAGACCAAACTGAAGAGTCACTTTTAAAAGCTGCATAGTTTTATTTGTAGAATAAATTGAAGGAACGCCTTTACCTTCATCATAAGGACGATGGTGTTGAGCGCAATCAGAGCCATGATGCTGTACTCAAAGGGCGGAGACACCACAAACTGCCACATACGATATTGGAAGCTCAGTTTATTCTTTGGCATGTGGCGAGTTAGAGGCCTGGCGTTGATGGCAAAATCTATACAGGCTCTCTGCAGCAGGAAAGGAAAGGAGTGGAGGGGTAAGAGGAGTTACACTATGTTGTCTTCAAATTCTGAGTATAATGACTTCCTCCTCACCTCGTTCTTTTCTAAACTGTAGTCCTCCATCATCTTGTCCCCCTGCTCTTGGAAGGTGATGATAATGAGAGCCACAAAGATGTTTACGAAGAAGAAGGGGAAGACAACGAAGTACACCACGTAAAAGATGGACATTTCCATCCTGTAACCTGGGCTAGGACCCTGGTCCTCATAGGTGGAGTCCACTGAGTGTTTCAACACCCTGCGGGAGGAAGAGAGTGATTGAGTATGGGTTATTAATGGGTTAGCAAATAATGAAATCTGCATTAAAGTTCACCAATAATTACTGTGTAATGGGGTGTAATCAAATCTCCAAATAATATAGGAAAAGGTGTAGGAATATTAAGCACAACATGGACAGGGACTCCGGGCGATGTTGCAATGGACCACCATGGTGAAGAGGGAGCAGAGACCGAAGGCATAGCTCTAGTTTTACGTACCAGTCCTTACCCACGGTCATGAGCGCTGGGTAGTGACTGGAAGAATGAGGTTGCTCATACAAGCAGCTGGAATGAACTTCCTTTGTGGGGGGGATACAGCGAGGAACTCAGACATCTGCCATTTGCACAGGCTCAACATCTGATTAGGATCTTTTTGAGGCCTTTGGATATTTTCCGGACAACTCGGAGGAAGGCCCAATAACTCAATGGAGGGATTATATATCTCATTTAGACTGGTTATCCCTTGGGACCACTGTGAAGGGGCTGGAGATGGTTGCTGGCCCGAGGGATGTCTGCAATACCCTGAATATGACCAAAAGATGTGTTCCCGGAAATAGAGGACAGCGTCAGGACAAAGGACAAAAAATAGATAAACTATTCACGTCTTTGCTCTCTGTCTCATGTTCGCCTCTACTACTGGGGCAGGTATCCTCCATGCTGTGTCCACCGGTGGTGATAGAAGCAGCAGCACCAAAACAAACATCTGTATTCTTTGTGGCATCTACTTAAAATAACCTCTTCATATAGCTCAACTTTTCTGCACTAGCTTTACCCTTTGTCGCCAATTTAGTCACCTGAGATTTTTAAAGCTGAATCAAGTGTGTGTGTGTGTGTGTGTGTGTGTGTGTGTGTGTGTACATCCAACTCACTGCGGCCAACCCTCTCCAGTGGAGACAGTGAAGAGGGTGAGCAGCGCCCAAGCCACATTGTCATAATGAAACTCGTACTTCTTCCACTCCCGCTTCTCGGCTTTAACCTCATCTTTTTCATACGCCAAGTACTCCCCCCTGAAGAAACACACACAGGGCTCAGAATAAACATAAACCTAAAACCCAATCTATAACAGTACCAGAAAAACTTGAATAACTTAAATTTGATGTGAAGACCTACACGTGGTAATCATTTCGAGAACCAAAGAGTAGTGTGTCGTAGAATCTATTTGTGTCTCTGAACCAACCTGCAGTCTCGCTCAAACTCTTTAGATTCGTCCGTGCAGTAGAAAAAGCGTCCTTTGAAAAGCTGCACGGCCACGACAGCGAAGATGAACATGAAGAGCATGTAGACAATCAGGATGTTCAGCACGTTCTTCAGAGAGTTGACCACACAGTCAAACACAGCCTGCATGGAGGAAAGGGAGATATTCACAAACACAGGTCAGCTGTACGTCTGGGCTGATCATACACTGGGATAACCTTTGACCTATCACAGAATACTTAAGACTATGGTATTCTTAGAGCACTGATGAAACCCCAGAGGATCGTGATTGTTATATTGGCCTAACCTAGAGTTGTTTGAAAGAGAAACAGCGAGAGAGAGAGAGAGAACGAAAGAAGAGGCAGGAAAAAATGAAAGAGTGAAGAGAGTGTGAAACAGAGAGAGAGAAGCGAGAGCGCCAGAGAAGACAGCTGGGGAGACTTTTTAAGAAACTTTTGACTTTTAACACAATTTTATTTGCCAAACATTAACAATAATAATAATAATAATAATAATACATTTAATTTATAATGCACTTTACATTTGGATCAAATCTCAAAGTGCTAGACCCAGTGTATTCACAAGCTCACGGTCACATTAACACAATTATCGAGCTAAAATGTAAGAATCAGAGAGTTGTCCAGCAGTGAACAGAGGACCTTCCTGAATACTTCCATCGCCTGATATCTTTTTTTAGATAAAAAAGGCTGTGACAGCATTATATTACAGTAAGAGCACGAAACAAAACAATCAATGTATTTGTTCAGAAACTCTTTGAGAAGTAGTCTTTGATAATCATTTATTTTTACTCTACATAGTTTTTAGTGGTATAGGACTAGCAGGACTCTCTATTATGCAAAGTTGGACAGCTAATGGACCCAGAATGTGCCATAAAAATGTGATTTTGACTCCATGGAGGGATTATGCCTGCAAAATACCACCTAAGTCCAATTAGGGGGAATGTAATAAGTCTCAGGTTTTAATCAAATCTAGCATTGAAAACATTAAAAAAATTACAAAGACTAAGTGGAAGCCAGTTTATGGGCCTTCAGGTGAGAATAGTTGTAATTGTTTGCTCCACACGCAGAGGAATCTTGTTCACCTGATGACTCTTTCTAAAAGAAACACTCAAGTTTAATTTTCGATGCACTGACAGACCTTTAGTTTGGGGAGTCTCTTGATGGTCTTCAGGGGACGCAGCACCCTCAGCACACGAAGGGACTTGATCGTACTGATGTCTTTGCCCTTGCTGCTCCCCCTAGAGATCAGCCAAAGAAAAAAAACACATCAGAGGATAGGAGGAGGACAGAGTGGAAGAATGAAGGGTTCTTACTGCACCCTCTGATCAACCATGTTTCACAAATCACAACCTCTGTTGTGAATCTTCATGATCAAGCAACACGTGACGTGACAGTTGCAATGCTCCTGTTTTAAAGCCCATTGCATCAGTGTGGACATTCAAACACTTTGCATTCTCTTCCTTGTCGAGAAACAAAACTCTGCATGTCAAACATGAAACCAGTGGGAGGGAAAGCGTTTCACTTAGTTTCATGGGCAGTGTAAAGCAGCATCATCACCAATTATTGAAATCTCCAGCATTATACAACCGACATACACTCATTCCATACCGACAGGCATCTCCCGAGGGAGTAACCAGCCAAACCTCTTTCTTACTTTTTTCGGTGGTCAGGATTTCAACATGAATTGAAAGACACAAATCAAGAAGACTGAGGTTATGTGACACTTTTGAGACATGCAATGTCTTGTGTAGAACACGGCATCACATGCCTTAACCCAAACACATTGCAATATTTGTGTCAAGTGAGCCATGAAAGAACGACCCGAGGAACCGATTTATGGCCTAGCTCCCTCAGTCACGTGTTGTAGGCCGGGTTCAGACAACATGATTTATTTTGTCTTACATGACGGTTTTAAAAGATTCCCCTCATGTAATGTCGATGGAGAGGCGGGTCAATCGTAGCTACATAAGCACTCTGTGTTGTGCTAGCAATCATCTGCTCAGAGAAGAAGAAAGAGAAAGACACGATTGTGCACCCCTTCTTCTGGGGACCCCATCTGTCGTTCAAAGAGAACTTAGAGGGTGCCGTTGCCACATTTCAATAAGTCTTTCTTCTTTATCATTGTTCCACCTAGCAGCAGCGACATCAATGGGTCTACGCGCTGTCAGGTTGGTGTTCTCTCTGTCAGACCCGATTAGACTTTGGTTCCATATTTGGCCCCAGTGAAGTGAACTCAACGTCATCAACCAGATAGTGAAAAAAATCGAGCTAGAATCTTGTCGTCTGAACACAGCATTACAGTTTCCTCCCAAGTCCAATGACCCATGATTTCTACACCAGCACAACCGAACAAGCACAATCACAAGGCTGACGGCTCTTTGGCTCTATGGGTTATTGTGTGAGAAAGTATGGTGCACAGCAGTATTGGGTTGCACAAGAGAAAGGTTGTTTGTGAAATTAAGGTAATACTCCACAAAAAATCCGCTTGAAGTATGAAAAACTCAGGACTCACATCCACTGGCTTTTAGAAGCCCAATGGATGCACACTGAGGAGCCTTTCATGATAAAGTATGCCCACTGATACATTCGGCTAATTATCCATAGATCCGAGATGAAATGACTCAAATCCTGCACAAGAGCAATTATTGATGTGAATAAGTAAACTTATTATAATACTATTAGTAATAATAGAGGTCTCTTTCCGTACATTTGCCACCGCAAATTTGGCGTTGTCGGCAGGATTGCAAATGTGAAGGGGCCTCCGGAAGATGAGTCCCGAAGTTAAAGACAAGGACTCTAACCACAACCGCCATGTCCAAAAGAGTAAAGAATTGAGGGCTTGAAGCCTGAAGTATTTCCTGCCTGTATGCTGTAGTGTGTTTGCAGATGGATGATTAAATCTTAACAGAAAGACAGATAAGTGACTGAAGAAGTCACCACACGTGCAATTTCTGAGGGACGCATGAAAAAGTTTCTGAAGCCTCTAATGGTCATAACTGGTTAATACCATAATAGACTTTGTGTGGAGTATCACCTTAATGCTAATTTCCATAAACATTGTAAACCATGGAAATTTGAACTTCTTTTTCTTAAAGAAAAATCGATGGGCAACAAATCAAACCTTTTCAGCCAAAAACAATAGTGGTTTTTGGTTTTTTTTTCTGTGGCAAATGAAGAATCAGACAGAGTACGATGCAGTGACAATGAGTACGAGCAATCGGAAGCATAAAGAAAGAAAGAGAGGAGCCAATTTCATCCGGTGGTGGAGAGTAGGAGACAGAGAGGATGAGGACAGAGGAAGAACTTTACCGGGTGGTGCTCCTGTGGAGTTTCACCGAAGGTGGAGACAGTGAGAGTCAGTGACAGCGAAAGAGAGACAGAATACAGAAGAAGAGGAGGAGGAACGACAGGGAAAAACACAGAGAAAAACAGACACAAACACAAACATTGATAGAGAGAGATTGACAAAGACTGACACGAGACACGGAGAGGAGGGGATTGGTAGAAACAGGAAAATATACATTCACATGAGCGATATAGAAGGACAGAAGGACATCAAGGAGGCCAAATCTGCTTACAAACACGTCACTCCCCATTCACCCCACCTCCCATAACCATCTTCAAATCAGTGACTGCTAGATGGAACGCCATCAGTCTGATGAATTTGTTAGTAGGTAAGGTGGTACGTCATGGCAAAGAGTTTTCACACCTTCACAGTCCACTATGAGCTAAAAAGAAGTAAGTACACAATTTGATAATTGTGCAGAAATAACTATTAACATGCCAATAATTAGAAACGAAGGCAAATCTTAAACAAAAGCTAAACATTGAGCTGGTGAGGAAGGTGTGCCTGTGGTTGGATTGTCAGCTGGATTACACTGTCACATTGTCAGCTGGGCTTTATTATTAATAATGAATACTGTTTATGATCTCTTTGTAATAGACAGACTGAAATATTGTGAAATTAGTTCTCTGTATTTGACCCATCTCTGAGGAGCAGTGGGCAGCACCCCAGGGAGCAAATTGGGGTTCAGGATCTTACTCAAGGACCCTTAAATAGACTGAAGGGGGCAGTCCGGGAATCAAACTGCACACCGTCTTATTTTTTGCACGACCACTCTACTTATCTGAGCTTCAGCTGCGTCTATGTAAGGACGAAAAAATAATTAATACATTTTTTTTCTGGTTCAATATTGGCAAGAAAGATAAATTGGAAATTAAAAAATAATCTTGTCAAACTTATCATGCATTAGAAATACATTCTAATATACTAAAACAATAAAATATATCTATATTTGTCGAAATTAGATATTCAAGTTATTATCGATTAAGACTTAGCCAGTAACAACAGCCTCATAGAGTAAGGTTTAGATTCTTAAAGTGTCTAAATTAGCATTTGTAAGTCTTTGCTAATTTACTGAGTTTTCATTGCTTTGATTGGACAATCTTTGTCTCTATACCTTTTAAGCCAAGTTGGACTGTCGTACCCCAATGGCAGAATTGTTCTCAGTACAACACAATCTGATTACTTAAGAATATTCTTCTTCCTTCGAGTATGTCTGTCTTTGCAGTGTAATTATGTAAAATATGAAACGATTCTCATTAAACTCTCATGAGGAGATAGGCCAAAGGTCTGATAAGGAGCAATTATATTTGAAAAGAAAAATTAGATCCTGATCAAAATAGGTGGAGCCAGGATGTTTTTCTTAAATGATTTATTTGTTTGTTTGTTTACTTTTAAAATAATTTCTGTCCAACATTGGCCCAAAGTACAGTAGTTCTCAGCCACCGAGCCATGGACCTGTATAAGGCTGCAATATGATTCAATTAGAAAAAAGAAAACCCTGAATAATAAACATTTTTAGGATAATTACCATCCCAGTCATTTAAACCTAATCCTAAATGTAACAGAAATTAATAAATTTCTCGTTGCTCAAAGTTACTCGTTGCTCAAGAATATTATTTCTAGGAAAAAAAGCTTGCACAAAATATTTTTCTGCACAAAAATTCACACTACATGCTAAGAGTGAGCAACTGTGCTATTTATGATCAAGCAATTTGATGGACCTATTCTCACCTTTTCACATACTATGTCTGACTCAAAAAACGTTGAAGCTTATAAATCATTCAAGAATGAAACAGAGGGACCAAGGTCACCTGGAAACAGGATATAGTTTGAATCTAACAGTGTGCTTCATTCTTTCCACAGACATACAGATGTCTGATATCATGTTGAGGAATTTACCCTCATGACCTCATGTACAGTCTTGAGATATTCAGTAAGAGAACCTTCCGCTGCTGCCTATCCTACCAGCTCTATGGAGAGTTATCTTCACAGCTGGAAGTGGAAACTCATCAACTCACTTTAGACCAATATTTATCTCTCACAGCATAATGATGGATTTCACCAGGCCAGCAAAAATGCCCCTCATTAGATCTGCAATCATCTAGTGTTTTTTTTTTGTCTAAAGCTTTTTTTCTGCACGCAAGCCATCTGCACAGGGGAAGACGAGGGCTGGTTCCAGGTTTTCTTGGCCTGTGGTGACAACCATAATGACTACAAACCAATAAACCATGATTTCTGTATATTACACCACTTTCAATAGAAAGAAAATGTATTTCCCTGTGACTGCATGCAGTTCTCTGTTAGTGTTTCATTCAGCATTAACTTGGAGGATGAAGGGTGCCAGAAGCAACATTGTCTAAAGTGTGACCTCCGTGAAAGACGCGCTTTGATACAAGGTCGTGCATCGACTTTTTCCTAACTTGTCAGAAGTGCGAATGTGAAGGCCTCCCCTTAAAGCAAAGCTGTGCTGTAGCTCAGCCCAGGAGCAGAAGGTAGACGTGAGCAGGTGAAGGAGGGGAGATGCTGGAGAGAAGAGGTGATGGCGAGAGGGGAGGTGGGAGGAGACCAAGGAATTAAGAGAGAGGCCACGAGAGAAGAGGTAGGAATCAGTGACGGACAGGAGGAGGCAGGAGTCAGACCGTTTGATGGAATACTATTGGAGTCATTTTTACACTGTTTTTTAGAGATCGTAAAAGTATAACAGCATACAATGGCCACATTGTTAAATGGAGAATAGAGAAGATATAAGTCGTAATATAACGAGAATATCATCATAATTTCACAAGAATAAAGTCATAATTTTCCGAGAAAAAAGTCAAAATATTATGTTTTAATATTTCCAGAAAATAGTATTAATTTTAAGAGAATAAAGTCTGTTTTTACGAGAATAAAGGCACAATTGTAAGATAATAAAGTCAGAATTTTATGGAGATTGAAGTGAGAATTTTACATAAAAAGGTTGTAATATTATGATAAATAAGAAGTAATTTTAGTAGAATAAGATGAATAAGAATTTTGAGGAGAATACAGTTGTAATTTCAGAAGAATGAAATAAAATCAAGAAGAAAATTTGCTAGAATTATAATAACGTAACAACGTCAATAATTCTGTCATCATTTTTACGGGAAAAGTCACAATTTTGGGAGAAAGAAGTTGAATGTAGAGCTTGTAGCTGTCCAGGAGGACAATGTCAAAACCACAGATGTGTGTGTGTTTGAGTATGTTGGTAAAAGACATGTGGAGGTCACACAAATGATTAAAGGTCGCTATCCCATGGCCTGATGGTCAGGAACAGCGCTGAGGATGTGGGCGGGTGAAGTTGTAAGTGTGTGGTCGGTTGGTTGTTTTCAGAATGACAGCAGGTTCATAATGAATTAACAGGGTTATATTTAGAGCTTAAGGTTTGGGTTGGGTTGTCGACAAGGGATGGAATGATGGTTGACATTTCCTTCCCTTCCTAACATACAGTCTATTAATTCAATATTATTGTGGATCTGGACTAGCATATAATTGCAAATATTATCATGTTCATATTTTCAGAGAGAGTGGTTAGCATTTAAAAGTCCAGTCCATAAAATTAAAGGAAATCTCTTTGAATAAATGGAATTTAATATTCATAGATTTATGTTTTTATTAGCGTATAATCAGTTGGAGATAATGATGACTCGACTCGTGAAACCATTGAGAGGGATCTCCCTCTGGAAATCAGGCTTCCCTTAAATCCAGGCTTTTCTTTAAAAGGAGAACCTCAGGAAGCCCCTCGAGATTCCGTGGAGATGGTCAAGAGGATGAGGGATAATACACTCAGATTGTTGAGTTGTAATACTCAATATTAAAAAGATTGGAGACCCCTGCTCTAACTCATCGTCAACACCTTTAAGTCCTCTGACAACGCAGGTTTCCCCACTAGAAATCTCTTGACGTTCCTTAAGAAACCTGGAAACACAGAAACATCTATGGGGTTCTGTAACTGGACATGTAGGCTTTTTCCCCTAGAGTGCGGGTCAAATATTGGTGGTGATCACTCAGGTCATCGGGAGAAACTTCTTAAGATTGATGATCTTATGAGTGGTTGTTCAGATTGGGACGACCCAGAGAAAGACCTGCTGATATCAAAAGGTTGTATGATGGTGGTCTATGAAAAAAAGATGGAAATGGATGGAAGAGGGTAGACTTAGAGTGAGAAGACAATAAATATACAAAAATAAATCTTAGAAGGAGAATATGAAGACAGACAGATAAAAAATATATAAGAGAATAGAGCAAGACTAGACTAGAGCGGAGCGAAGACTGAAAAGAGAGTAAAACGGGTCGGTGGTGATGATTTCTGCAGGATAATAGGCTGATAACTGCAGAAAAAAACAGGATTATCTTTGTATCTTGGTAGGAATAGTATGTATGTGTGAGTGTGTGCGTGCGTGTGTGTGTGTGTGTTCATGGCTTGGGTAGTGGAGAGGATGAGTAAGAGGATGAGGGGAGACTTACGTGAAGGCGAAGGCCACCAGAGCCCCACTAACCACTATAAAGTCCAGAATGTTCCACAGGTCGCGGAAATAGGAGCCCTGGTGCAGAAACAAGCCCAGTACCACCATCTGGAAGATATGGAGCACATTCAGCATAACACCCAAATACACACACACACACACGCATACATACCAAAATACACACACACACACACACACACACACACACGCACATACACACACACAGGCCCGCCCATCCTTATACATACAGGACCTGTATAAGGTCTTCCTCGCACTAAGGTTTATGCGGGTATCAAATACGAAAATAATCAATGAATTAGTTTTTGAGATATCAGATTAAAAGACTTTCCGGGGATTTTTATAATAAAGCTCAAGCATAATCATTATCATTTGTACTAAATATTAAGATATTTAATAATATCTGATTATATTAAAGATATATGGGGACACGATATCACTTTAAAGAAATACAAATGTACAACAATACATCATCATATCTAATATTTAAGGGTGTGTTATGATAGCACCGCAATAATGTCACTATCCCCATTATCATTTTAATTGTAACACAAGAACAAATCAATCACTTTAATATTTAACATTTATAAAGTTTTGAAGGGGAAGACAAGACCGGGTCAAGGAGGGGTCAGTCGACCCCAATTACACTATAAATAAGTATAAGTAGTATATATTATGTAAAACACTGACACCGCAAAAGAGAAAGACATGAACAATAAACACAATAATACACTCATACAAATATAGAGGAATTAAAAATGTCAATAGAAACACTGATACACACTTAAACAGACACACACTCACACACAAACACGCTACATACACACAAACACACAAAAAAGCACACGCTCACATACACACGCTCACACACACACACACACACACACACACACACACACATATACACTCACACACACACACACAAACAAACTCACATACTAACGCAAACACGCTCACACACACACACACACACATAAACACTCACACACACACATATCTACACTCACACAAACACAAAATACACTCACTCACACACAAAAACTCTCACACTCACACACACTCAAACACACACACTCACGCACACACAAACAGAAACAGTGACATGTTTTACCTTGATCAACATTTCGAAGGTGAAGACGCCGGTGAAAACGAAGTCAAAATAGCGCAGCACCTAAAGAGGCACAGCACACCATGATAAATAAACGTTATCTTTAGACTGAGAGAAGGAGGGCGATGAAGGGTAAAACTGAAAAAATAGAGCGGGACAGATTAATGGCAGCAGTCTGGTTCTTACTGGATGGGTGTGAAACTTTTTAAAGAAAAACATTTCTGTTTTAGCACAACTGTTGTCATGTAAACAGGGGCTGATGGCTTCCTGGTTTTGAACAGCTCTTCTCGACGAAGCACTAGAGATAAGGAGCTCGGAGAGGAGCTGCTGCTCCTCCGTGTTGAAAAGAGCCAGTTGAGGTGCATTACTTGATGAGAGTTCTTCATCAATATCATCTGACCCCCGCACTATGATTGATGCCCTCTGAAACCGGAGAATCTTCAGTCAAACCAAACACAGCTATGTCAAAGAAACACGGATCCCTTCAAAAGACATGGATGTTAACCCTTTCTCCAGACAATACTCGGCAAGGTCAAAGGTCGTCAACTTCGGACTGTTTAACTTGTAGTGAAGCTGGGAATGATGCTTTGTGAAGTGATAAATACGTAGAGTCGAGGTACAAGACACCAAGTAGACAGCGTTTCCCTGACAGAGGTGTTTATGCTTATGTTTGACTTTATTGGAATACATTTAACGTAACTGTCTAATGCAGAGCATTTAACGCCCGATGTCCGGAGGTCGGACACGTTTATATTTCTGGCGTTCACAGGCAGAAGAAACAGAATCACACACACAGAGCGCAGATGTCTCACATTATTTCGTGGTGAGTCGGGCCAGACCGGGTCCTCTGCAGCGAGGGCGATGCTGCTCATCGCGATGACAGACAGGATGCTGAACTCAAAATACTTCAGAGTGAGGATATAATGACAGCACCTTCGAAACCTGGTGCAAACACAAAGACACGGAGGCGTATGCAAAAAGAAAGCACAACAAACGGTTTGTCAATGTTTTCAGAAGTACTCACGGGTTGGTGGTGGACATTATGAAGCAGGAACTGTAGGGAGGAATGGGTTTGGGGCCGTCTTCATCCCCTTCCTGATCCTCCTCCTCCTTCTTCTCCTCGCCCTTCTTCTGGTCGGTGTTAGCGTTCTTGTTCACTAAACAAGCCAATGACAGAAAAGCAGAGGAAGGAGAATCAGAAAGAACAAGGAGTGATTGCCAGAGCTAAAAAACAGTAAAAACATGAAACACATCCACCACTAAGGACACAAGACTCATAAGTGTTTCAGACTTGATTGACAGCAGGAGTAGGCGGTGCTAGTTCACCTTGAAGGATGGCATTGGTGGAGGGGTACGGGTAGACCGGCGGCATGTCTATCTTTGTGTAATCGGCTTTGGCCATGCTGGTCAGGATCAGGCTGTCCATGCTGTGCAGCAGGGTGTGGGTGTCGGCATCGCGAAAGTTCAGCAGGTTGTTGATGTGGTCAGGATGGTCAGGGTGATCCAGTGGAAGGGTGTAAGGGCGGTCATGGACAGTCGCCAGCTTGCTGTTGTTGCGGAAGTTGTCCATGTCCTCGTTGTACTGCTGTATGGGTCGTGTTGTGGAGAGACTGGGACAGGTGTTGTGGTGCTCCCTGAAGGAGGAGAAGAGGAAGATGAGATCCGAGACACAGAGAAAGGGAGTACAGATGAGGATGGAAAGGATAAGGTGGTTGATCTCAATTAACCAATTAGTTGTAACAAGGTGTTTGCCCTACAATACTGTTAGCATCTACAGAACTTAATTCTAAAAAGTTATAAGTGATCCTCAAGCGCGTTCACATCTTACTCATTTGGTCAAGATTCAGTTATATTTGCAATTTGTAAGCAGTTTTTTTGCACATATAGACTTAACTGTTGGTGTGAGCAATTTTTTTAATGGATAAAACTAAGCCTACGCTGTTGTCCCGATTGATCCTGATAATCTCCGCAAATTAAATGTAAAGTTTTTGTGAAATGATTATCCAAACTAGTGAGGAAAACAGCGACATCACAGCCTCACTGCACTCATGGCTGTTATGGTTGCAGCCTAATAGCCGCGTCCGCACTGAAGCACAACAAGAACAAAGTTGGACTATTTGGTTTTATTCATGCTCCATTAAACTGTAGAGTCATTGCATCCATAAACAGGGATGAAAAAGAAACCATCTACACTTCGTGGTCGGTCTGATTTGGTGCTGTTGATTTGTAAAAGTTATGCTGCCAACTCCTGACCTGTCATTCAAACTACAGCCATTACAATTATTCTGCAGATGTACATATACCTGTATCATTTTCACACAATGTCATCCGATCGCAGACATAACAATTCAGTTTTTAGCTATTACTTCGTCCTATAAGTCGTACCTTAGGCCAAAACAGACTGAACTGGATTTTAATTATTATCAGAAGCATTCAAAGAGGGAAAATAAACCTCTCCTTCACTTACTTCCTGGTGCGATGACTTCTGCTCCTCTCTTGGTTGCAGTGTCGGTGCCGTCTCATCTTCCGTCCGTCCCCGTCTGTGCATGACCCGCTCTCCGTACCCCTGGATCTGTGCCTCCGGGCGTCCTCCCCCTCCTTGGCTAACCCGCGGTGTTGTCTGGACTTCCTGTGCTCGTTGTTCCCCTCAGCCCCTTCGCTGTGGCGTGGAGACACACTCCGAGTCTCCCTGCCCTCCCTGTTCCTGTGCCTGTGGCCCCGGTGGCTCCTGTGGCTCCTGTGGCTGTGCGTCTCCTCCCCCTGCTGGCCCTCCATGTTGCCCAGAGACGTGTAGCTGATTCCGTGCTCTATGTGGGTCTCTGCTGACCCTCCACAGTCTGGATCAATGACTCTCTGACGATGGTGGTGATGATGATGGTGGTGATGATGGTGGTGGGAGCCTCGGCTAAAGTGATCCATGTCCTGGCGCTGGTACTCCTGATCCAGAGGCAGCTGACCGGGTTGAGTCTTGTTGGTGTTGTTGTTGCGATTATCCTGAGGGTTGACCACCAGAGGCCGATCAAGGTGGGTCTTAATATCACCACGTGCTTTGCGTGGGTAGGACACCTGGGTCAAGGTATTAAGGTAAAAGATGAAGAGTATGGATTCAGTCCAAAACGACACATTTTCATATCATAAAAATCTAGGGAAAACTTTTCACCCATATTTTGGCTACGCTTGAACAATTTAAAATCCAAATAGTCATCCAAAATAACAGAGCACAGTTTGCCGAGCTCCAGCCATCAACTTTCCTGTTTAGTACCGTCTTTGGTGTACAGCTAACAACGCATTTCACCCCAGCAACAGTTTCCAGCCTTACAGCAGTGGCTAGTAATCAGAACCCTTTCTCACACGCTTTAAGGGACATTACACCCTGGAGTTAAGAAATCTGATTCAACGGAGGTTTCTACTGACCATCCGCTAGAGGTGTTGACCCAGATTATTCTGGGCAAGCCTCTGAAAGAGATGTTCCTAAAATTTTCAGAAAATACATGGTATGGGGGATTTTTTAAAGTTTTTTTTAAAAGAACTAGAGGAAAGGGGCTGAAATTTTGCCAACTAAGCAGAAACTATAACAACAAAGCAAAAAAATTGAGCTGAAGCAACTGAAGATGATAGTTCCTTGAAAAGGTAGAAGAGTCTGCTCACAAAAGGAATCCTATCACTACAGAAACAGGAGTTAGCTGCTACAGACATGCTAAGGTAAGCTGCTGCAGACAAGCTAACATTAGCTATAGCTGCTGACTGAAAAGGGGTTATAATGTCCCTTTACTTACTAAAATAAGTCATCAATTCATAAATACATAAGCCTGCACAAATGTTCACCATATATATATATATATATATATATGTATATATATATATATATATATATATATGTATATATATATATGTATATCAATAGCAGCCTTTCCTGTTTAAACTGGGTATGGGTGCCTCTGCTTGGAAGGGATGCTCACCTCCTCTCCCTCCAACCCCACCTTCCAGTCCTCCTGCTCCAGCTCGTTGTACAGCGCCTCGCGGCTCGTCATCAGGTTCTGTCGGCGTATCTCACTCGTCCTCTGCTCCCACACAGATTTGTTGCCCTTGATGTGGTTCTTCTGCTGCTCCCTACTATTGCGACATTATAGTGAGCGTCCAACGGTAAAACAGAGGACGGGAGAGTGAAAGAGTTTTCGTAATGGCAGGAAAGAAAGACAGACAATGGTATGAGATGAGAAATGAGGGATAAAAAAGGCAAACTTGGTGAGAAACGTAAGGAAGACAGAAGAATAGCAATTAAATCAAGTGTGGTACGATATGCCCTTATACTGTAGGTGAAATATGTCAAATTTAGTGACATCCAGCAGACAATTTCCACTGTACAACCTCAGCTCATCCCTCCTTACCCATGAATCTACGATTTGTCTTAAAGGGTCCAAATATAGGTCAAAGTCAATCATCATTTTTGATATCACATAAGGTGCTACAATGGCACTCTAGGCCAAAGGTCATCTCCAGGTCTGAGGAGCCTGCTGACTGCTGAGGGAGCTGCTGGATTTTTGATGTGTCTTATTGTTTCTGCTGCCAAGAGCAGATTTTATCACATGCCCGCCTCCCACGCCCCATCTCTTCACAATAGTACGGATTTGTTTGTTTCTCTCTCAGCACAATCGCTTCTTCTTGTTTGAGAGGAACGTGTGTTCATCCCATGTACATAAAAAGCTGTCAATCATCACATGACAGCAAAGATAATCATTTCATTTCGGTTTGCTATTTGAAAAATTGCACACCGAATGTGCAAGAGGGAAATTATCTTGATTATCTTGTGTTCATGTAATGTTTGATCACTTAACATGTGTATATATGATCAACATTGAAAAACTAGCCAAAATGAAAGGAGAGAATGTAAAAGTTGGTTCAATAGACTTATCAGTGGTGGACAAAGATCCTTTACTTGAGTAAACGCACTAAAACCACACTATGAAAATACTCATAATACAGTCATCAGCAAAATGCACATAGTATTAACAGGGTAAAAGTACTCATTTTGCAGAAGAATGGTCCAGCACATGTTTCGTATTAATGTTCCTGCTCCCTTACTCTTAGGGTTAGGGGTTAGGGTAGTTACTAGGGGAGTTACTAGTTACTTTGAAAGGTAACTACTAACTACAGCTGTCAGACAAATGAGTAGAAAGTATATGGTAGAATAAAGTTAAATTAATTAAGTACAGCACTTGAGTTTTAACTCTCGTTAGGAGTCAAATTATTTGAGGATAATTATTAAAGGTTTAGAAAAATCTCATGTACCCCACAGCACCCCTAGGGGGACACAAACCCTGTGTGAGAATCACTGCCTGACAGAGCTTTTAATGTGAAACTGACAAAGGAGGTGTTTATGCTGACAGTCAATCACCAATAGGTGCAGGTCTATGATGGGCTGTCAGTCACACTACTCAGAATTACGACGCATAGACACGCAATCTTCCTCTCACAAACACACAAACCCAAAAACATTCACCAAACTGAAAACCACACACACATCGGTGGGCCAACTGGTCCCGTTTCTGCTTGTGTCTGTGTGTGTGTGTGTGTGTGTGTTTACTCACGCAGCAATAGTCAGGTTGGCGGCTGACAGCGGGCTGACCTCTGCTACTTCCTTCGCCTTCTGCATGGCTGTTTTCTGATTGGCCGCTTCCTCCTGCTCCACCTCATCCTACAGGAGAAGAAGGTGTCACTCACAAGATTAATAAAACATATACTGAAATGAAAACCTTTAATCCTAAATTTTTAATCACATCATTTTACATTTTTTCATATCATTTTAGGGTGCAAAATTACAGGTTGAAACCAAACCTCAGTCTTTAAGACTAAACGTCACAGAATAATTGTTCTAAATGGAAAAAAACATTATTTCCTATTTCTTAATTAATTCTATGGTTGAACATATTTTTTTCTGGTGGGATCCAGTACCTTTGTGAGCTCCTGAGCATTTGCCAGATTGTCGACAGCGATGGCCAAAAAGACGTTGAGCAGAGTATCTGAGGTGGCAGAAGTTAAGGTGAAATACTAACGCTAGGAGAAACCAGAGAAGAGAAGATGCTTCCTGAGGGGAGAACGTGGAGGTAAGGGAAAGTTACAACAAAAGAGGAGAAGATGGAAGATACAAGAATTTTACATTCCACCATTATTTGTCATGTTCCCTGACAGGGCTTACATATACTCATCAGTCATAACATTATAACCACCGTAAGGTGAAGTGAATAATATTCATTATGTGGTTACTATGGTTACCTGAACATTTCGTCCGGAAGCTTATTTTGGGAGGATGAAAAATGGGCAACGTAAAGATCCGGGAGACATTGGCCAGGGCCAGATAGTGATGGCTTGATGGTGTCATAGCACATCCAGAACTGCAGGTCTTGGTTGGTGTGTGGTGGTCTGCCAGGGTTTGTACCTACCAAAGAGGTCTAAGTAAGGACAACGGGTAAACCAGCCCACTTGATCCATTTGGGGAGCAAAGACTGGAACTGGACCAGAGATCAATGGAAGAAGGTGTCCTGGAGTGATGACTGACTCATGTCTTCTTTCACATCCTGTGGACGGCCGTGTTCCTGTGTGTCACTTACCCTGGGCAGAGATAATACCAGCCAGGGGAGGCAATCTGACGCTTTTGACGAACGTCTGCAGGAAAACGTGGGTCCTGCCTTTAAGCCGGATGTTTCTTTGACATGTTCGACATACCGGAACATCGTTGTAGACCATGATAGACTCATGATTCCTCAGATCTCAATGCAATCCAGCAGCGGTGGGATGTTCTAAACAGAAAAGTGAGATCCATGAAGGCCCCACCTCGACGGGTCAGAGCTGTTTTTAAGGCAAACGTGGGCCTACACATTAACAGGCAGGTGGTTACAATGTTATGGCTGATAAATGTATATGGAGGATACAGTTGCCGAACAGCGTCAGGACGATGAAGAAGATGGAGAAGATCATTCCTTTGTCATTCACTCCTCCCTGGGACTGTATGCCGTCGTACATCACCGCGTTCCAGTCCTCTCCTGTTAGGATCTACACAGACAAACAAATAAGGTGAAGGTTTGGATCTCAAGCTCCACATGAACAGAATCTGGTATCTTTAAAATATTAGTTACAAAAACTGGTAAAAATGTTTTTCCCTAGCTCCTCGTCTCGAGAGTGTTGGAGGAGAATACCAGGAGAACTGGACAGTACCATAGAGGGACAACAGCTCAGTAGATGGACCAGGATCTGCTCCTTTGTGTGAGGAGGAACAGGAGGAGTTCTGCCGGATCCCTACAAAATGACCTCCAGCAGCTACTGCTGTGATGTTCCTGATTGAAAACAGACTCTATGAGGGTGGCATGAGGGACCGACCTCCTCTAGCGGGACTTGTGCTCGCATCCCAGAACCTTGCAGCTCAATTGGTGCTCACCAGAGAACACCAGGATGAGCAGGTTCTCCACTGGCGCTGGAGAACCTTTGACAGACGTGGGAGAGTCTGTAGACGCTGTTGTGAATGTTGTGCTGCCTGCAACACCATCTTGTAGGATCGGTTTCGTGGTGGTCAGTGAAGTTCTGGGGAGGGTCTCACAGGGGAGTGATTTCAGGTTTCCCTTTTACTGAGTGGGATCTAGAATCCTGCCTGAATGGGTTCATGATTCTGGATTCCATGGACCGTTCTTAACGAATGACATAATATATATCAATAGGATTTTCCTCTTTTCCAGTATGTCATTAATTGAGATCTGAGGTGCGATTTAAAGGTTCCCTTTTTTCGGCAGTACTTATGAAAAAGGTCAACGTGGGTCACATTATTGAATAATTCCTTTGATTCTGGACAGAACCATAAGAAATGTCTCGTTCCCACCTGAAACACTGTCATGATTGCTGCTGCGAAAGTGTCGAAGTTCGTCGGAGGGGTGCCGCTTTGAAAGTTGAATCTGAGGAACAGAAAGGAAAACAGTGGAATACCCACATCACATTCAAACCCACAGACGGAACCAGTTCTGCGTAGACATACGCCAGATCGTGATACATTGAGCCTCCCTACGGACATTTTTTGTCACTTTATATTTTGTTTATAATTTTAAATAAAATCCGAACAATATATCAGTTTTAATAGTTTTATTTTTATAGTTATTATCAGGACTAAAAAACTAAAAAAAGAAAGAAAGTAGAGAATAACTTAATTATAATGAAGTTTAAAGACATTTATGTTTTCAAAGAAGTGAAGGGTTAAGTATGTGGTTGATACTGACTTTCCTCCAAACAGCTGCATTCCCAACAAGGCAAAAACCACAATGAAGAGGAAGAGGAGGAAGAGCAAGCTGATGATGGACTTCATGGAGTTCAGCAGGGAGACCACCAGGTTTCGAAGAGGAGCCCAGTACCTGAGGAGGAGGAAGATTCATGAGAGACGTACGAAAGGGAGGAGGGGATGTTGACGTACGTTTATTGAATATAGGGGAATTTACTGTCAAATTGAATTTGATAATAATCATTCCTAGAATAAATGAAAGAAACAAAACAGCCAAAGGATCATTAATAATAAGAAGAAGGGGGCGGCAGCGTGACATCATAGCGTCTGACTGTATGTTCAGCCTGTGTGTAACTTTCATTTAGAAAACAGAGTAGAGTAGAAGATTGTAGAGTAGAGTAGAGTTATGAAGAGTGATGTGGAGTAATGCAGGGTAAAGTAGAGTAATGTAGGGTAGGGTAGAGTAGAGTAGTGTAGAGTAGAGTAGTGTAGAGTAGAGTAGTGTAGAGTAGTGTAGAGTAGTGTAGAGTAGAGTAGTGTAGAGTAGAGTAATGTAGAGTAATGTAGAGTAGAGTAATGTAGAGTAGTGTAGAGTAGAGT
The DNA here is from genome assembly GCA_009660295.1 of Lophius piscatorius. NCBI lineage: Eukaryota > Metazoa > Chordata > Actinopteri > Lophiiformes > Lophiidae > Lophius > Lophius piscatorius. Next base: position 162,484 of record VRLP01000096.1, on the reverse strand, counting down.
ACTGTAGAGTAGTGTAGAGTAGAGTAGTGTAGAGTAGTGTAGAGTAGTGTAGAGTAGAGTAGTGTAGAGTAGTGTAGAGTAGAGTAGTGTAGAGTAGAGTAGTGTAGAGTAGAGTAGTGTAGAGTAGTGTAGAGTAGAGTAGTGTAGAGTAGAGTAGTGTAGAGTAGAGTAGTGTAGAGTAGAGTAGTGTAGAGTAGTGTAGAGTAGAGTAGAGTAGTGTAGAGTAGAGTAATGTAGAGTAGAGTAGTGTAGAGTAGAGTAGAGTAGTGTAGAGTAGTGTAGTGTAGAGTAGTGTAGAGTAGAGTAGAGTAGAGTAGAGTAGTGTAGAGTAGTGTAGAGTAGAGTAGTGTAGAGTAGAGTAGTGTAGAGTAGAGTAGAGTAGTGTAATGTAGAGTAGTGTAGAGTAGAGTAGAGTAGTGTAGAGTAGTGTAGAGTAGAGTAGTGTAGAGTAGAGTAGTGTAGAGTAGAGTAGTGTAGAGTAGAGTAGAGTACAGTAGAGTAGAGTAGAGTAGTGTAATGTAGAGTAGTGTAGAGTAGAGTAGTGTAGAGTAGAGTAGAGTAGTGTAGAGTAGTGTAGAGTAGAGTAGTGTAGAGTAGAGTAGTGTAGAGTAGTGTAGAGTAGAGTAATGTAGAGTAGAGTAGTGTAGAGTAGAGTAGTGTAGAGTAGAGTAGAGTAGTGTAGTGTAGAGTAGTGTAGAGTAGTGTAGAGTAGTGTAGAGTAGAGTAGTGTAGAGTATTGTAATGTACAGTAGAGTAATATAAAGTAGAGTAATGTAGGGTAGAGAAGAGTCACGTCGAATAGAGTATAGTAAAATAGAGAATAGTAAAGTAGAGTATAGTAGAGTAAGGTAGAGTAGAGTCGAGTCGAGTAATGGTGTGTGTGTGGTGTCCTATGTAGTGCGTATGTGGTGTTTAGTGTGGAGTGTGTGTTGGGTGTGTATGTGGTTTGGAGTGTGGTATGAAGTTTGTATGGTATGTATAGTGTTTATGGTGTATTTGTGGTGTGTAGTGTGTTGTGCATTATTGTTTGTAGTTTGGTTCGTAGTCTGTGGTGAGTGTAGTGTGTGTGTTGTGTGTATAGTGAGTATGGTGTATGTGGTGTGTGTGTATAGTGATTATGGTGTAGATGGTGAGTGTAGTGTGTGTTGTGTGTGTAGTGTGTGAAAAGTGTGTGTGAGTGTTCTGACGTCTGAATCTCACTTGGTGACTTTGAAGATGCGGAGGAGCCTCAGAGCTCGCAACACGCTAATCCCAAACGAGGTTCCTGGTTTGATGGTGGCCCACACCACCTCAAAGATGCTGCCCACAATCACCTGCACAGGTACACAAAGCAATTACTCAGATACTCGTACATTTACCGTGTTTAACAAAATTGCTTAACAAAATTTTCTAATTATCTCTAGGACACCACATCCCACTGGATGGAATGGTGTCAAAATGTTTGCATCCCTTATTGAACATTTCTAAGATCTAAGCCTCTGGTTTAAGAACAGCAACTATATATTATAAAAAAATATGTAGTCCAATTTTTTGTCAATTTTTCCTGCTTCCAACATCAACTTTAAAAAAAGGGAAAATTAACTTTGTGCCTAATGTAACCCAACGCCGACAGGAAACCATGGTAACCAGATAACCAAATCCTTTTGTCTCTAGTGCCAGTGGTTATAATGTAATGGCTTTTATTTATTTGATTAAAAACGTAAAGTGATGTGATGTCATAGGTTACACCTGAGTCTCTCTAGGACGTGTTTATGTTAAGAGCTCAGTACTGTGGCTCCACAGATGCATGATGGTGAAGTTTTATTTTGATTGTAAAGTATATTTTACTTCTGCAGAGTGGGAGGATGAGGAGTCTATCTGTGGAATCTGAATCCTGGTTCTCTCTCACGATAACTTTTGATGACACACATGCAGAGTCTCTGGGTCCACCTGACTGAAATCAGTAGAACTGGCTGGTATATCAGCTTAGAATAGAAGCGACGAGATAAAGAAACACAGTTTCTTCACGTCAAGTGACGTCATGAACCTGCTCACTGCTCATTAATCGCAGAGCAGAGAGAGGAAAATGTGTTTCTTGAAATCTGTTGATTGTATGGGGTTTGTCAAGTTTTGATGAGTGTAAGCATAAGCTGTGTATTTCACTGGATCACAGTGTGTGTGTTTGTGTGTGTGTGTGTCTGTGTGTGTTTGTATGTATGTGAACTCACCACACAGTCGAAGCAGTTGAACGAGGAGTGGAAGTAGGGCTGGATGCCCAGACCGTACATCTTGATCAGCATCTCTGACATGAACAAAGCCAGGAAGATGAACTCTGCATAGTCTGGAGGGAGAGAGATTGAGAGTTCAATGTGTGAACCTGGACCGTTTCAATGTGTGAACCTGGACTGTTTCAATGTGTGAACCTGGACTGTTTCACTGTGTGAACCTGGGCTGTTTCACTGTGTGAACCTGGACTTTTTTACTGTGTGAACCTGGAGTATTTCACGGTGTGAACCTGGATTATTTCACTCTATGAACCTGGACAGTTTTGAATCATGAACGTTAGCAGCCAGTCTTGCTGGTATTGAATAACTTGCCGCGTTGCCATGGTTACACATTGGTATGAATGGTAGTAGCAGTAGAAACATAGATACTAGTATTGCGTTTTTGCAGTGGGAATAGATTAAAAAAAAAAACATTATAATAGAAGTTTGCTGAATAGTGGAATAACTGACTGAGAAACATAGAGTAAGGAAAGAACAAATTTTAAAAGAGAGTTGGTTGCTAGGAAAGTATCGCAATGACGGTGACTATCTGAGTGTGTTAGATGTGAGTTTTGACTCACAGAGGAAGTCAGAGAGCAGCTCAGGCTGGTCGTAATGGACTGCAGCCACACACATGGTGTTGAGGCCCACCAGGCAGAGAACCGTCCAGTAGAACGCCTGCGTCTTCACGATTTTGCGTATGAAGAATCGCATTCGTCGCTCGTTCTTACTGTACGTGGAGCCGTCTTTTCCACTCTTTATGCTGGAGCGAGCAAAACCTGAGGGGGACAGCACAGTCCATGGGTCCAGATAGATCCAGAACCCAGTTCAGATGTTCGTCAGATGATAAGAGACTTTTATTCTTCTTACCTACTGCATCCCCCATGTTGTCCTCTCCTTCATCCAAGTTCAGCAGCTCTGTCTTGTTTTTAGTTTTGATGGTTGGTCTTCGCCTCACACCTGGATGAGAAGAAAGGATGACTTTTCTTTTGTGCCTATCGCTCAGATATCTTATCCTTCCGGCATCTACCACTTATTGTCAACAATTACACATTTATTACACACAATTATGATCAAACACAATTCTTATAATTAAATCCAATAAGCTCTGACATATTTTAATCATTGAATCTGATTCTAACCTCTGATTTTTAGCACTTTGAGATTTGATCCAAATGTAAAGTGCGTTTTAAATTAAATGTATTATTATTATTATTATTTTGATAAACACACTAATCAGCCACAACATTAGAACCATTGGTTGATATCACTGTGTGTATTTTTGTCCTAGTTTGTCTTGTTTTGTCTCTGTTTCACAAAAGGTTTCTCTACAAATGTCAGTTTCAACACTTTGATCAATAATTAAGTAGTTTAAAAGGGACTGGAGATGAGAAAAATTCAACTGGAAGAGGACACGTGTGCAAACTGACCCCACACACTATGAGGAGGATGCTTTGAGACCAAGAATCGCAGCTAGAGAGCTGCCGGGTCCAGTTTTAATCTTGGGGTCAGGAAGTCTTACTAACCACCATCAGATGACACCAACACCAGCTGTTTGTGAGGGTAGCAAGAGAAAAGCCTCTGCTGTCAATCACACACAAGCTACAGCTCCTACAGTTTGCCAAACACCACTGGGACTTTCAAGGGGAACAAGGTCAGAGGTGGGATGAGACCAGAGTAGAGCTTATTGGCAGGAAACATCTAAGATGGGAGTGGTGTATCGGTTTGGTGTTGGATCTCAGATGCAGCGGAGATTCTTCCAAAGGGCCTGTACATCTTATTACAATACTTGGTTCCATAGACAAATATCAGCAGATATTGTGTGAAAACCTAAAAGCCTCTCACATGAGAAAGGTGACCATCCCAGGAAACCCCACAGATGTTCTACGGGGTTTAATCAGTGCGCTGCAGAGGAGAGTCCACAAGCGTGGACCTTAAAATCTGAAGCAGCTGGAGAGTTTCTGTGTGTAGGAATGGTCTCAAATCTTCTCCATGTTTTCTCAGAGCTCATCACACACTACGGAAGGCTAATGGGAAAAAAAGGGGCTGAGCAAAATATTAAATAAATATTATGTTAAAAGATGTTTTGTTTTTTCTTACATTTTGATATCGGTTCGATTTTTGAGAATAATATAAATTAAAGATTGTGGGCATTGACAATAGAGACATTTTTAGCATCTCATTTTACTTAAAGGGTAGAAATAATTCTCCAGGGCACTTTAGATATGTTACTGGAAGTGGATTTGATAACGCATCAGAAGATCCAGAAGACTTGAAAATGTCTCTCAGAAACAAACTTGCAGTTGGCCGGAGCAATGTCGTGTACTCTAGTGGCTGGGCGGAGGTTTAGGCTCTTTCTGGCTCGTTTTTGAATGCTTTCACCAAAAATGTTCAAATACACATTCACATATTGCATCTTCAGAGACTAGAGATGAAGGCTAGTTACCATCAAAGTTTCCTGTAACATCGTCCTCGGCCAAAATAACCTCCTCTGCACGAAGAAGAAAACATGTCAGCACAGTGCATGGGGATGAAGTTGGTGTTGTGTGTGTCACTATGTGCACTGACCCGCTTTGCAGATCCACTCCAGGTATCCGTTGAGCTCCCTCTCGATCTGCTGCTGACGCCTCAGCTTGAGGAACTCACTCCTGTTCTCCACACGCTCTCTCTCTTTGGCAAATTCACTGTGACACATTTTTTGTTTCTATTTTATATGAATCATTTGCAATAGAATAAAATACATAAAAAAGGAAATGTGTTTGCGTGTGTGCGTGCGTGTGTGTGTATATAGTATCATTATAGAACAAAGGCACTCACCCTGAGAGTACGCCCAGCACGAGGTTCAGCATGAAGAAGGAGCCGATGATGATGAGGGGAATGTAGTACATCCAGTTCCAGGAGCTGCCCTCCACATCATTACTCTGCAAGAAAACACAATCACACACACACAGACACACACAGACACACACACCCCAGTTATAACTGATAATCTGACATGCATGTTCTGCTCCTCTGTTTAGAATTGACTTTTTTTCACTTGAAGAGGTTCCTAATTTCCTCCTTATGCTGTGTTTGTTTACAACAACTAACAGGACAGCAATGACAACATTTCTCACTAAATTGCGTAATGTATGTTGTATTACACCTGAGAGACACTGGCTTCATGTCAGCAAGAGCTGGGGTCCTTAAAATGCTTTCAAAAGGAGCAAAAAAAGGATTGGTCGAGCTGGGGCACTACAGAGCCACATAACGGAAGTACCTGACCATTTTAAATCTAGCTTCAGGGAGACACCCAAGGCTGCTGCTGCAACATCCTCAGATGTTCTGGAACTAAACAGATTTAAAGGGTGGTACCCATTTGGAGACCCTGCCGGTGGAATCTAATGGTCTTGCAGGTTCCACCATCAACCTGTCACCAAACCAAGGTGAACTTGTGACTCCAATTTACTTTTCCTACCTATGGAGAAGATCTACCGATGATCTTGATCCCCTAAATGATTTGTCCAAATACCCTGAAGTCCAGGCCTTACATCCATTATCTGACACTAATATTCTGACCACCTTAAGAGCTGTAGTCCAGAGCACTGCTTGTGACTTGTGGGAAATAGCACAGTCCCAGGTAACTACATAGAGTTAGTTTGAAACAGATCTTCTGGCTTATTGTCTTTCAGAAGATAATGAAGATGAACTCGCTGAACGTGTCCAAACCAGATAGCAAGAAGAGAATAAAACCACCAGAGACTTTGTTTTCTCTTAAAGAGCTCTTCTAAACAATGGAATACTTCTCTGTCCTAAGCTGGAATCATTAAGATGATATAGACAAACATCATATCTCCTCTTGCAAGTCAGCTCAGAGGATGAGTTGAGACTGATGAAGAATCGGTGCGCCTTGGTTATCAGTTAGAAAAGGATCATGAATAACAGCCGTTGTTGTCTGACCTACAACCAGGGACAGAAAGTCCCTTGTACCTGGCTAATGGTGAGGCAGCGACTCCAATTAGGTGGGAACCATTTTCTGTAGATCTCAAGGAAATGCTGTAGCTGTATCGGGGACGGAAGCTTTAGCCTCTGCTATGGTTCTCAATTTCATTTCTTTTGCTAGAATGCTAATCACAAATGTTTTATTACTAAATTCTGTTCCACCTCCCATTCTTTCTTTGTAGCCCGTGCAAAGGGAAGTGAAAAATTTACATTAACATCGTGGCGTCTGACCCTCACCTACAAGATGGTGAAAGGAAGCAATTTCGGGAGCGCCTTGAGTCAAACCCTCAGGTCTGTACCAGCTGGTTAAACTGATGTGTGACAGCACACTATCCACATAACTAGCTGTGTTCTAATCAAGCAAAAACCTGACAGAACGTCACCTGGGAAGCAAGCCATTGTGGAAGAGCAAAAAAGGAGAAATGATTACTGATGGAGTTGTTGAACCTTCCCATTCTTCAAGGGCCTCATCTTCAGTCCATGCACCAAAGAAAGATGGAGGTCACAGGTTTTTTTTTGTAGATTTGTTTTCCTTTTCTCTACCATTGTTTGAAATAGCAGATACTGGCAGCTACCAATAGATCCTGACAGCAAGGCTAAAACAACGTTTGTCACTCATTTTGGACTGTATCATTTCAATGTCATACCTTTTGGTCTAAAAAGTGCACCTCCCAAAGGCTGATGGAGAAAGTACTAGATGGCCTGAGGGGAGAAATTTTTCTAGTTTACCAAAATTACGTATTCTTTATTCGTCATCTGTGACCCGACATTTTGGGCATTTGTGGACTTGTAATGGATCAACTCCATGAAACCAATCTGACCATCAATCTCAGGAAGTCAGATTCTGCCTGCACGCAATCAGGTTTCTATATCATAATGTCTCTCCTCAAGGCGTCCGATCCTGACAAAGTTGAGGCAATGCGGTCCTATCCAGTACCCACAAATCTGAAGGCGGTCCAGAGGATTTTTAGGCTTAATGGATAGTGTCTGAAGTTTGTACCAGACCTCTAAGAAATTGCTCAGTCTTTGAATGACTTAAAGCAAAAAGGAAGAAATTTCTTCTGGAGTCAGAAGCCCAGTAAGCTCTTGACAAACGGAAGTCCTGTTTGATCTCGCCACCTGGTTCCGGTCATCCAAAATCCAAATCATCCAAAAGTTACCATCCCTGGTCTATAGTGATGCAAGTGATACCGGACTTGGAGCTGTGTCGACTCAGTGATCAGAAAATGGAAATGAAGTAATTCTTGCCGACAAAAGTTGAACGTTACATCGAGCTGAGAGGAATGTAACCGAAAAAGAATGCCTTTCAAACATTTGTGCTTTTTACAGATGGTAGCACTATCTTCAGCCAAAACTATTCACTGATCGCTCTGCTTTGAAATGGGTCCTTTCCCTCGGTAAAAGCACAAGTCGCTTGATCAGATGGGCGCTAAGGTTACAACAGTCTGACTTTATTGTGGAATACAGGAAGGGAAGACTAAATAACGCTCTTGGTGCTCTTTCAAAAATTCCTCCAAACACTAAATTCTGCCTGTTCTCAAGTAAAATGAATGGGAATATCCTGATATGCCTTATCAGGATTAAGGAAGAACAACATAAGGACCATCATTTAGAGCAAATTCTGAAGCAATTAGCCGAAGAGAAGAAGCAAGTGGAACATGATTTTGGTGTCTTGGAAGATAAAGTGTACCACAACCACTTCCACGGTAGGAGAACATTCCTCATTAGCTTGTTCCTGAGAAACTCCAGATATACCATGGACGTCCTTTCAGTGGACATGCTGGCATCTTTAAAATTAATAAAAGAGTTTATGAAGCAGCATATTGGCCTGGAATGTACACAGATGTAAAAAAAAAAAAAAATTTTTCAAATAGTGTACTGTTTGCCAAAGTCTGAAAGTAAACAATCCGAATCCCGCAGGTAAAATTCAACAAACCAATGTTAAAGCTCTTTATGTGATGCTTGGCATCGACATTATGGATCGGCTACCAGTAGGCCGGTCAACTTTACAATATCTGTATGCTGGCGCTGCTGCAATGACTAAATTTCCCATTTTGGGGTTTAAAAAAGTTTTCTATCCATCCATCAATCCTGGAGGTGTCCTTGAAGCTTGCTGATCAGATGTTGACCCACCTTAACTGGTTCCTCTTGATGCAGGGGGGCTGCAGCTCCACTCTTTGCTCCTTCCAGATGTTTGATCTTATCACTAAGGCTGAGCCCGGCCAACCAACAACGGAAGCTCATTTCAGCTGCATGTATCCTTGATCTCAGTCTTTCGGTCACTACCCAGAGCTCATGAGCATGGGTGAGGATTTGAACTTAGATCCACTGGTAAATTGAGAGATTACTATGTATAATCTTCCTCACATAAATTGTTTGCGGACAATGTTTTGGGTTATTGAAGCGACATGGTGTTAGATTCCAGCCATAACCACATCAACAAATTGATTGAGATTGTGTCACTTCTCAATTTCATGCCCCGCTGACAGAAATCAGATTTCTGGAGTATGTGGTGTTTCTATGAACCGCGCAGTACCTGACTAGAACTATTATCTGATGACTATCTCCTGCTGGAGTGCTGCGTGCCTCTGTTAGGTTTCATACTGAATGTTACAGCACCCGCTGTCTATTAAACTTTCATTGGTTTCCTCCTGACTGCCTGGGCGAGAGCAGAAGTTAGCCTCCATCCGTCAGAAAAGATGTTAAATATAGAGCGAGACGGACTAGAATAGAGACTGAGGAGAATGAGGCGTATATAGAGAAAGAAGGACAATGAGGAGATGGATAGAGGTAGTCTAACGGAGAATGATAAAGAGTGCAGTAGAGGGAAAGAGAGGGCTTTTGGAAAAATAAATGGTATTTTAATGCCTCATTTAGCTGTATTAAATTCAACTCAGTCACCATCTTACACACACATAAACACTTGTGTGTGAGGCACTCAGTCACATCAAAGAGAGAGAAAAACAGAGCATCACTGGTGAGAGAACTGTGACACGATGTTTGTGGTTTATGAATTCAGAATCCCTGGTGACATGGATATCACAGCTGTAATCAGGTTGACCTTTTTGTCAAATAAAGTGATAGTCCGATAAGACTGTTCATATTATCACCAACAGCAACAGCAAAAATCTATCAGCCAAAACTTTATAACCACCTGCATTACCCCACATTATATAGGTTACCCTTCTGCTATTAAAACTACTCTGCTACATTGAAGGATGGACTCCAGCAGACCTCTGAAGGTGTGCTGTGGTCTGCTTGGTCCGCAGAAATGTTAAGGTAGGTACTACATGTCAAAGTAACATCCACGTGACTGACAGTTTCCCAGCAGAACATGACCCAAATCTTCACACTGCCTCCTTCTTCTCATAATCTCTCTTGCTGGCATCTCTACAACAGGTGAGAAACACATTGGACCCGGCTGTCCGCATGGTGTAAAACAGAACCTGAGCAATCAGTCCAGATCATGTGTTCATTGTACAAACTCTCAGCCATCAGAAGTCAGAGGTCACTCTGGCCGGTCTGAGGTTACATAGCCCCGGTTTACCAGAACCAGCATTCAAATTTTCAGATATATGTGATATAACTCTTTTCCTGTGGGATCAGACAGCATTGGCTGGTCTGAGCCTTGAATTCCCATGAACATATCTCCAGTCTACAAGATGTCCTTCCTTTGACCACTTTGGTAGGTACTAACCAAGACTGACCCAGAACATCCAACAAGACCTGCAGTCCTGGATATGTTCTGACCCAGTTGTTTATCCAACACAGTCTATTCCTTGTCAAAGTCTCTCAGATCCATACACATGACAATTTTCCTGCTTCCTACATCAACATCAGGACAAAATGCCCACTTCCTGTTCAATATATCCCTAACACTGACAGGTAACCATGGTAACCAGTTATCACTGCTATTCATTTCACCTGTCAGTGGTTATAGTATTGTGGCTGATGGGTTGACTTCCTCCTTCATTTGTGATCTCCGTTCTACCCACTCATACCGCCTCCTCCTTCCCCGGACTAAGCCGGGCACCATGGGCCTTCTGTTCTGCTGCCCCTCGTCTGTGGAATGCCCTCCCTGACCATCTGCGGGCTCCACAGACGACTGACACATTTAAAAAAGGACTTAAAACTTTCCTTTTTAGCAGAACCTATAACTTTAATTAACATTGCTGCTTTTTGGTCATGTTTTTATATATTATTATTTTATTTTTTATTGATGCTTTTATCTGCTTTTACTTTGTAGCACTTTGAGAATTGATCCAAATGTAAAGTACATTATAAATTAAATGTATTATTATTATTATTATTATTATTATCTCTATCCGCAGACACTGCTAAAGATGGATCTTTACCCTTGTGAATCTTACACTGTAAACTAAACTAACTGTCTTTAAAACACTTCTAACTCACATAGTAGAGCATATCGGTCCATCCTTCCATGGTGATGCACTGGAAGACAGTGAGCACGGCAAACAGGATGTTGTCAAACTGGGTGATGCCGTTGTTTGGTCCGATCCAGCCACCTCTGCATTCGGTGCCATTTTGACACAACCTGGACGGCAAAGCTTTGCCACATGGAGACTTGCCAGCTATGTCTCCTGGTCAGTATCGGAGAGAGAGAAAGAAGGAAAGGTTAATGTTAGTTCAGACTTTTAACCATCTTGTGAGTCGACCTGTCCAACAGGCTTATAGTGCAGATATCATGACTCATCCCTCAGGAGACATTGCCAATGTTTAAAGGTTTGTACAATTTAGAGGCATCTAGTTGTGGAGTTCCAGATTGCAACCTCAGCTCACTTCGCACTGTCCAAGAATCTACAGTGGCCTTCAAGGATCAAAACGATGTAATTTACTATTCTGTCAAGTGATCAGGTCACAAGCCTTTGTCCAACCCTACAAAGCCAACTCAGACCTCAGCCAACTCAGTAGAGATCCTACTGAGCGACCCAGCTCTCAACGCGTTCAGAAGCCTGGCCTTCCCGTTATTCACTCTATGTTGGCGAGGTTTCCTACTCCTTTGCATTTTTTTTTGTGTGAAGTAATACATATCATACATGATCCCCCATTTGTAAATAAAAAAGTGGGCTACCTTTCTGCTGGGAGGGAAAAGAGGAGGATTGGCCCCTGCCTCTGCTGTCAACATTTCAACAATTTCCAACAAATAATATTTATTGATACCTTTCATGAACACGTTGCGAGTAATTTTACAGAATAAATAGCTAAATACAATTTCTAAATATATCTATCTGAAGGAACCTCATCAGTTGACCAAATACTGATGACATCATATTGAACTTGAAGGCCATCGTAGATTATAGGAGAGGGAGGGGTGAGCTGTAACATAAGAAGTGTTACATAGATTGCAATCTGGAAGTTCACCATCAGATGGCAGGAGTCCTAAGCGCTGCAGCTTTAAGATTGAAACCTTAAGGTGAGAGCCCACATGTGACGAACTTTATTCAACTACTGTGTTATTTCTGTTCTTACGTGTGACTTCGTCGTAGCAGGCACTGTGGAACTTTCCCATGTAGAACTCCAAGCCGATGATGGCAAACATGAGGATGGCCACAAACAGCAGCAGGCCAATCTGCAGCAGCGGGATCATTGCCTTCATGATGGACTTGAGCACAACCTGCAGACCTGGAGGACACGAGCAGAGGACACGCTTGTGGTATAATCAAACTTCAAAGTATCTGAATGTGTTTGCTGATGTTACTCTGGCTTAATTCCATTGATCGGAAATATTGGTTCAGAACATCCTACGGATGCTGATTACTTGATGCTGATGCTGAACTTTTGGGACCTTTGAAACCAAGTCAGGTTTCCAAAACTGGTTGTTGTGTTACTCAAACCATTCCTGAACCAATTCTGCAGTTTCAGGGAGCACTATCCTGCTGGAAGACTGATGCTGATCACTGATTCATCTGAATCGTGGGACTCAAAGTTCCATTCCACGATAGATCTTGGTGCCATCTCTTCTCCAGGTAAGTGACATACACGCACCTCGTCATACAAATGATGTACCCAAAAACCTGATTTGTCATCTTCTTCCAATGCTCCATGGTCAAGGGGTCAGACTGGGCCCTCTGCCCTGGTGCAGTTACACAACCCAGACTCAGCAAGCTGTGACATCACTGTTGTGTCAAAAAGTGTTATGTGACTGTTTTATCACCACCATCATTTACCTCAGTGCTACAGTAGCTCCTTTGTAGGATCAGACACAACATACTCGCCTCCACCCGACACATGTATAAAAGAGTCTTAGGTTTCCGTGACACTGGTTTTCCTTCCTTAGACAACTTTGGTAGATACGAATCGCTGTTGTTGAACACCAAACTGTCCTGTAGTTCTACTGAAGCATTCACCCAGTCATCTAATACTTTTTTCCTTGTCAAAATCTCTTAGATTCTTAAGTTTGACCATTTACCTGATTCCTACATCACCTTCAGCATAAAATGCCTCATTTTCAAGATTCAAGATTCAAAATTCAAAATTCAAGATTTTTTTTTTCATACACACAGTAGAAACATAGTTCACACACTTTATTTTGCAATTTCCCTTCACGAAAATAGAAAATACGATAGAAAAGAATAAAAATATATACTAAAACTAAAGGTATAAAGGTACAACTATATAAATATGTTCAAAAGAACAAAGTATTATATAACACTGACAATTTGCCACAGTAACTATATAATCAACATTATTTATTCACCTTTCAGTGGTTATAAGGTTATGGATGTTCCTTGTATACTAATACATATCTGGTTTTGATATTGTAAAAAGCTTAGCACTTACTGGGAATTCCAGATACCAGTTTGAGGGGTCGCAGCACTCTGACGGCTCGTAGTGTCCTCAGGTCAAACTGAAACTTCACCGATGACAAAATACTGAAATACAGCATAGACAAGAGAGGGGGAGATAAAACAGAGGAAATCAGATTAACAGATTAGGTCGTACAAAATAATCACTATTGGTAAAACATGTTCTTCACATTCAACTTCTTAGTTTTCCCAGTTTTCAACTCTCATCCAATCCATCTTGGCCGTACAGCCAGAGTTCACCGCAACTGCCATGCCACAAAGTGGGCCAGGCACCACAAGCGAGAGTGTCCACAAGAGTGTGGATGCCCAATCGAAGGCAGAAGGGTCCTGTCAGAACCAATCAGGGCAGACCAGGTTCGGATAAATATTTAGAAATTATGTTCAAGAGTAGTCCGGCTAAACAGACAAGCAGTAACCACGGTAACAACAACTGTGTGGCAGATTCAAATTTTAGTTCCTCAGCTAGAATAAACTCGGGTCGCAGTCGGACATGAAAAAAGTGGGTCTGTCGTATTCAGGCCAGGCTTCATTATTAATCTCTTGTACTCTCTTGGGCTGGGAAAGAAAAAGGAGGCCCAACTTTTCTGTGTGGAGTTTTAATGTTCTCCTCGTGTTTGAGTTTTTTTTTTTTATCTCTACATTCCCTGCCACAGTACAAAAAAAATCAAAAAAGGTGAAGTGCAGAATTTAAATTAGTTGTAGTCATGAGTGGTGGTTTATATGTATTAGCTCTCTGCTAAGTTTACCACACAACATGGCCTCACTAGCTAACTTAAAGCTAGATTCTTCTTATTTAACACCAGCCAAACTAACACCCCTGAGGTACTGATAAGGCTTTTCAGTGCTGCCTTTTCCCTTCAATTACTTCCTGTGTGTGTCGAGCAGCGATATTATCAAACTGCTCTGATCACAAGACAGATGACCCTCTTCATACATCTGTCAGATTTGCCTCACACAGCTATTGTTAGTAAATGAATGGTGCGTGTAAATACAAGATCCTATTAGACCATAACTCCTGGAACCAGTTGACATGAAATTGTTCGCTAATTTCATTAAGTCAGAACACATATACAATGCCGATCAACCTTATTTCTGCTGCCATCCTTAAAAATAAGACCACTGAAAATACCAGGTTACAGAGCTTTTCATTAGTTATTTATTAACAGTTGTTTGTTTTAAACATAAAATAGAGTTAGCGTGAGATATTTATTTTGAGAGTTTATTCGTTTGGTTCGTATGGTAATTTATTTCAATTTGTGAATAGTTATTTGTGTAAAGTAGAAGATGGTTATTCATTTGCACCCACCACCGCAAGTAAATGATCAACCTTTGGGAAACACCAATATAAATACTTATATATGTGTATGTGTGTGTGTGTATGTATATATATATGTGTGTGTGTGTATGAATATATATATGTATAGACATATTGACTTGAAAATGACTCAAACTGAGCAGAGACTGTGCATGAATGTTGATAAGAGCAAACATGAAAATCCACTTACTGAGCAGAGAATACATTCTTGCTGAAGAATATTTTTCCCTTCAAAGTAGAATTTATGTTCCTGTAAAAAATATTAGTCTGTACTCAGAAAGTTCCAGTCCTGCTCGCTTGGATTGTGGCACAACGAGTGGATGATGCAGAAGAGCAAAGGTTTATTTTTCTATCTTTGACTTTCTGTCACACTGTCATTCATTTCTTCTCCTCTGCGCTCTGTTTATTCTTCCTTCTCCCACTGATACTGTTTTGTCCTGAATGCATGACTTCACTATTCATCCGTGTGAGACAGAAACTTCCACCTCTACGAGTCAACCCTAGCGGACGACTGCTACTTGTGATGGGATGTATAATAATATTCCATAAATATGTTTTATTACAACACTCAAACTAATATGCTGTCCGAGAGATGACATACCATAAAAAAAAAGTTGAATGAAACTGAATCTAATTGTTTTTACTACAACTTCAAAAGTCACAGCAGACGCCACAAAACATCTGCAAAATCAAAACAAAAACACAAAAGCCACAGCTGAAGTCATCTCCATGCACAGTAATTGTCACAAACTATCAATGCTGTTATTATAGTTTCATACGTATTTAATTATGAAGCTAACTATGCAGTGATGCTATCAGATGAATGTAACCCTTAGTAATCTTCGTCTCAGACGATCACTGTGGAGACACATCAGTGTGATCTTCACACCGGATCTCCATGACTCCATGTGCCTCTCCCTGTGCTCCCTGTGTTTTTGTGCACATGAAAAATGCTGGGTTATTTCAATACCCGAATGAAAGGTAAATGCTTCTGGTCTTTAACATAAAAAAAACAAAACAACTCTGCCTAGTGAGAAAAATAGAGTAAAATATGATAAATACAAGATAGATGAGTCGATCCATATGCATCAAATTACGACTAAATCGGATCAACGATTAAGAAATTATGAACCGCAAACTTTTGAAAAAAAAAGCTCCACCAAGGGTCCGAAATATGCAAACAATCTTTCCCAAAATCTATCCAGTTCTTTCTCGTGCAGAGGAAGAATCTGCATCAGCGTTAACAAATCCATAATAGCCCCAACTTTGCAGGGAAATAATAATAATAACAATGTTGTTGTTTGTTAATACTGAACAACAGTTATTGATTGATTGAAATGACTGGTGAATATGTATGAGGATGTACTGAGATCATGCATTTTGAAAAGACAGTAAATTACATATAAAGTTATTATAAATAGGTTAAGTGAAGATATAGTGGTAGGATTTGAAAAGCATTTTGCTTCTTCCTACTCCTTTTCGGACACTCATGACGGACAGTTATTATCTTTATTATCACTATTTGCATTTATGATCAATTCGTCAAATATTCTATCGTTTTCAATTTGTTGTAAATTTTATTTCTTGTTTCTATTCTATTCTAATTTTATGATGAATGAAGGATTTGGGTCGCCTCTTCTTGGGTACAAAACATAACCCAATATTCCGGGTCAAACCCATAACCCAACCTTGATTTGTTAAAACAACCGTGGCCTGTGGATCGATCTTCTTTAAGGCTCACCAATAGGTTGCCGTGACCTAACAGTCTCTAGAGAGTGGACTCCCTCTGGGTAATCTGGCTTCCTCCCATAGTCCACAAACATGCAATATGGAGTGATGACTCAGAACCTGCTCGTAGGAATTAAATGTGAGTGTGAATGTTTGCCTGTATCTGGAAGAACTGGTAAGTTGTCCAGGGTGTACCCCGCCTTTGGGGCAATATCAGCTGGGATAGGGTCCAGTCCCCCCTCCGCCACCGTGTTTAATTAAAACCTGCCAATCTTAAGTTGATGAATCCAACAAGATGTATGATTTTATGCATGACCACAGCAGCATCCCGTTTATGTCTCTACATTCTTTTAACTTTGATATTTATTAATACCTAAAAAGAGTGATGGCAGAAGACACCGACGATAAACATCTCTGAGGTCACTCCTCGCCCACCTTCACTTTCCTTGGTCTCTCCCCGTTCATGGCATTACCATGACAACCGGCGATTCCTCTCTGCGCTGAGTCTCCACGGTTACTTGCCTGCTCTCATTTATAAGCGTTGCCAGGGCAACACAGCCCCAGCTCATTGATGGAATCACAGCATTGCCGCAGCAACAGAGAGGCGAAGTGGGTCTCCTAACGATTTATTTTCCACCGCCCTCCCCCGGTATCTCCCACACGCAGGTTATCCTTACATACCCCCTCAGACCCCTCCATTACAGCAGCTTGTGTGCGTGGTTAAACAGGACTGCATGTGGACACAAGCACAAACACACAAACACTGACCAAACAAGTTGAAGGAATCCTGTTACTGCACGTAAAGTGGGCTCTGCTGGCGGAGACAAATGGACTGCAGTCCGGCTAGGCTAGTATGGATGACCCACTCTCACTACTGCTGCTGTTGTGTGCAACACTGATGTTGTTGGGTTTGCAATATGTGCACCGACACATAATTCGCTCTCCTAAACAGATACTTTACAGTTAGTCTTATAAAACGCTTAACTAGTGATTTGACTGTTAGCCAGGAAACAAACTCCAGTGGACTCAAAATCTATCATCCATCCATTTTCTGTGGCCACCTACGCTGTGGAGGGTTAAAGGAGGGACTGGAGCCTATCCTAAGAGATTTGACGAGGAGCGGGGTACGTCCTGGACAAGTCGCCAGTTCATTATAGGGCCAACACATGGAGATAAAGTACCATTCACACACACACAGGCAATTTACATATATTATTATATTTTTGGTCCTCGGGAGAAAGCTGTAGTACCTAGCCAGAACCCACAAAAACAAACAGAGAACATGCAACCTCATCATAGAAAGGCCTCAAGGCCAGAGATGGATTTGGTCCTAGAACCTTCTTGCTGTGAGGCAGCAGTACTTCCTAATACGCCGACATGCCCTTTTTCAAATCAGTCATATTGTCAATAATAGTAAAGGCCTGAAAGAAAACAACATTTTGAAATATTTACACTATATACCTGGAAGTTTTGTTGATTATTAGATTTTGCTAATTGCTTTTAATTATATCTGCAACATTTGTTTACACCCCCAAGGAGTTTTTAATTTTGCATAAATTGATGTCTTTGTGTAGAATAATTCCAAAAGTTCTGAACGTAATTTGAACAAACACTATTGGAAAGGCAGTCCGTGGTCCAAGGAGCAATCCATTAGGTTCTGATGGTCTTCGGGATCAATACCTAACCCAGAAGGCACTGCTCTTGATTCGCTGACAGCTCATGAGGGAGACGAGTGAAGCAGAGCTGCGCCTACAGTTTTCCTGCCAGTAGAGGGCAGCAAGATGCTGTGGAGGTGAGCTCCATTACTGATCAGTTTAGAAAAGATGCAATAAGAAGTGAACTTCTTAGGAAAACTGAAGGTTCGAACTGGAGTTTTACCTACTTTGTTTGAATGTGTGCAGAATTATAAGATTGTTGGTCGAACATGTGGTGAGAAACAATCTAATACATTTGTGACTACATCCAGATTAAGGGTCTGACATTATTTTTTCCAGACTCTTTTAAAATTGCAGGATATTTGTTTTTCCCTTTTTTTATGCTTCAACTTCCTACCAGATTATTATAAAACTGGGCGGAAGAGTGGGCATTGTCCCAAAAAAGGAAATATGGAAGTATGAGTGTACATAAACTGGCAACAAATAACTGGTAGCTTCACCAGAACCTGCCCTCTTATTATAGAAATGTTAATCTTAAACAGCCCCAGCGATCCTGAACAACCCATATGGATTGTTTTAATAATTTGATTACTTCTTGAAACATGGTGACCAGCCTGCAGTACCTTAATTGTCCACCAGTAGCAGTAGCAGACTGTCTTGGTTAATATGATAAGCAGCTCCTGTATTTTCCCATGAGATTTTTACTGTTTAGGCTTGGAGAAAAGGAAAATCTGAATGCGTTTCATGTACGCACTTCAAACAAATTGCATGTTGATGTCATCATGTATAACATGAAAGCGTCAGATGAATGTGAGAATGTTGTAAGAAACGCTGCTGCCACAGTGTGGCCTATTTGGCAAAAATAAAAAAACTCACACTGACAACATGTAAGAGAGTGGTAAAGCTCGGGCCATGCACGTGTGCACTTGTGTGTGTGTGCATGTGTGTGAGTGTGCATTTGTGTGAGCGTCTGTGTGTTTGTGTGTATGAGTTTGTGTATGTGTGTTCGTTTGTAAATAGTGTGGGAGTGCCATGTGTCGTCACAGTGTGAGTTCCTGTCCTATTGTGTCTCCCACTGAGCCCTCTCCTCCAACCCCCTCTTTTTCTCTCTCTCTCTGTCACAATCACACACCAACACACACACCCACACACACACACACACACACACACACACACACACACACACACACACACACACACACACACACACACACACACAGACACTCAGTGTGAAGGTATTTTAACAATATTATTGAATATAGTTTCAGAGATAAACTGCATTATCACTATCACCATCATTGTGGCAACAAAAGTGTCATACATTCATGCAAAAACATTTCTCAGTCATAACATTATAACCACCTGCCTTTTATTGTGTAGGCCCACATTTGCCAAATAGACAGCTTGGGCCAGTTCAGGCATGGATCCCAGTGGACCTCTGATGGTGTGCTGTGGTATCTGGTACTCAGTTGTTAGCAGCAGACCCTTTAATTGCCGGAAATGGTGAGATGGGGCCTCCATGGATCAGACTTCCAGCACATGACACAGATGCTGGGTTACTTTGAGATCTGGAGAAACTGGAGGTCAAGTCAACACCGTGAACTGGTTGTTGTGTTCCTGAACCACTCTTGAACTATTTCTGTAGTGTGTCATGGAGCATCATCCTGCTGGAAGAGGCTAATGCCATTAGGGAATGCTGTTTCCATGAAGGGGGGGGGACTTGGTCTTCAGCAATGTTTATGTAGGCGATCCGTCAAAGTATCATCCACATGAATGGTAGAACCCAAGGTTTCTCAGCAGAACATGGTCCAATGCGTCAAATTGCCTCCTTTGGTTTGTCATGATTCATCGTGGTGCCATCTTTTCCCAAGGTAAGCAACACATATACGCCCAGCAATCCATGGTCTGCCTTAAGGATTGCTGGAGTCGTTTATGACATTGTTTTGGGGTCTTACTGTCATTTTATTGAGCGGATACTCTCCTGCACTTTAGTGACAGTGTCACGGCAAATGTCACAAAACTTTGGCCTACAACTACAAGTTAGCATTTGTAAACGTTAAGTGCTGTGCGGTAATATTCACGTTCCTTCCACCAATCTTAGCAGAGGACAGAGGTAATCCAGGTAAGAAAACCAACCATGCGTTTTTCTCCTTCTTTATAGCTACAGGACCTAAAGCAGGTCTTTATGATCATTAGGTCACGGACCACCTCCTACTCCAAGGTTGCAGGTCACGTTCCTGTCATGGGAAAGCCCAAGGTAGGACTGGAGGTTAGTGGGGGGATTTTTATGTTATTTGAACCCTCCCTCCCTTTATTAAAAACACTATTTTCACATTTCACTTTCCATCCGAACGTCTGTTTTTGTTGTTCATCTCATTCTTTTTCTGGCTTCTGGTTTTGTTTCACTGAAGCACTCTCATCCTGACCACATTCTCCATCCTCAGCCCCCTACCTCTTCCACTCCCTCTCTTCACTTTCTTGCTCTCACATTATTGCTGACCTCAGCAGAGTGCTAACACTCAGCTGATGGACTCTTGCTTTACCTCCACCCCTAGCCAAACCCTGCATTTTCCTCTTCATTCCATTTTTCCTCCATCTTTTCTGCCTCTCTAAGTGCTTGCTGCTTGTTTTAATTTAACTACATATATGCTTTGGAACAATAAGGAGAGAGGAAAGTGGCCGATCAGTTCTTCTCTCTGCTCTCTTCAGACCATCCTTCCACTTTTTTGTTTTTCAATCACATCTTTGTTATTATAACCTTCAGTTTCTTCTTAGGAAGGTTTGTTGAGTGTCCAATTCTTCCATAAGCACAGAGCTTAAAGCGCATCCATGAGTAAACGCAACAAGTCGCATATTTGTGCCGGGCGATGCCAGAGACTTGAATGGCTTTACATAAATGATACCTCTAAGAATTTTAGAGCCATATCTTTGAGTTGTGTTTAATCAATTCTCACAATTTGCTTATTTGGTGATACGATGAAAATACATCTTTCAAATGTTGTATGTCTACAAAGATCTCTTGTGTAGCAAGTCTATATATACCATCCCTTCTGTAAGACCCCTCTGAGAGTAACTATTCCTTTTCCTGTGATAAGGTTTGCGTGTCTCTATATTGTAATTACCATATACTTTCCTTTAACCCAATCATTGATTGGTGTCCTCAGTTGTGTCCAGAGTGCTTTACAGAATAATCTTCAACAATAGTATAATAATTCAGGCGAGACTTAACTTAAAATAACCATTAGGTAGAACAGCAGGACGTTACTGTGTGCCTTTCTTGACAATGGCTAACCCAGAAATGAATTTATTGAGCCCAGAATAGATTTCTGTCTGCTCAGATGATGTCACTCTTTGCTCAAAAATATCTTCTCCTGAAAATAGAATTCGTGTCCTCGAGAAAAATGTCTGTCTCTTCACAAAAATTCACGCCCAAAAATGAGTCTTGAATATAACGCTACAGAAAAATGTGCAAGTGTAAAGAACTGAGTGACTTTGACAAGAACCACATTGTGATGGCGTGTTGAACTGATAACCGGGTCATGGAGCAGCTCATTGATGCTTGTGGGATCATGATGGACACCCAAAGAGGGGTGAGGAATGCGGGAATACTGCACTGCAACATCTAACACACCAAACCAAATCAATGAATTCTCCTGAATTAAGTCAGAGTCGCTTAGAAAGCAGCAAATTTCAATCTGCCATAACATTACAACCATCTGGTCCTTCAGCTGCGACTTTGCTTATACCTTTCAGAGAAAGGCATTAATATCTTAGGCAATTTGTGCCAGATTAGCTTATTAGCAGATTAGATTATCAGATTAGACCAGCCTTCGCGGCCCACTGACATCATGATTCTGTCACTGGGTCACTATGCCATCATATTATCTTAACACCATCGGCTGTAGCTCAGTGGGTAGAGTGGCTGTCTCCCAATCAGAAGGTTGAAAGGTAGCCAGTTCAAATCCCAGCAGGGTCTGGTCTTGGTCAGCAAGACCCTGAAACCCTATTCCCCCAAGTGCTTCTTAGGGGCCGCCCACTGCTCCCTAATGGATGGGTCAAATGCAGAGCAATAATTTCACTATGTTGTTATAAGTATGGCTGTATGTGATCAATAAAGAATGCAAAAAAATGCAAAAGATTCTCATGCCTGCTCATTTTTCTATGGAAAGCCATTTAAAATGACTCATTCCTGACTGAGAAGTTCCACGTTCATTTCTGTGCACAGACAAATATTTTATGTCCCTCCTCATATCTCAATCTCAGCCACGCAGTATAAGGAACTAATTCAGGGCACTAGTGTTCTGAATATCATTCTTTCAATAATCTAAACAAACCAACCAACCAATTGACTGACCCACTAAACAACTCACCAACCAACCAACCAACCAACCAACAACACAGCTACCCATCAATCATCCAACTTCTTTTTCTATAAGCAGTCATCTGCTGGTGCAAACACACAGAGCTTCCATAGACATGGTTGCCCCGCCACCTCATCTTCATCACATGACTAAGCACGAAGGAACGGTTGGGGCGAAAACTTGTAATGTTGCCAGTTTTCTGACTGAGACACTGCAGGAATGTATGGCACTGTGATTGCCTCATCTGAGAGGGGGCTCTTGAAAGACCATCATGAAAGACAAAAATATTGGGTAATCTCAACCCAGCATTGACTCATTGGCTGTTATCAAACATATCAGCCATTATGGCGTTGCTTCAACCAGACATCATATGGTATGTCTTTGTATGCAGCAGATCTCCTGCAGAGCACAGTTGGAGGGTATGGGGGAACATATAGGAGAGTGATGATCCTGTAAATGACCGCAGAGCAATAATGGTAATGGAAGAGATGGCAAAGGGACAATTTCAGCCAGGTACTCTCCTCTCTGTCCCTCCACTGTGACCTCATTTTTCTCTCCATGAAATCTCATGTTCGCTCCATGTTCATACAGTGTTTTCTCGGGGGAGGTGTTACACCTGTGCGTGGCACTCTCTCATGTTAAATTTAAATCTGACTTACTGCTGTAGATTTGATTAACTCCAAAGTAAGCTTTCTATTAATATTCTAACTCTTTATGGACACTCATTTCTTGGAATTGGACCTGCTCCTGACGCAAAAGCCGGCAGTGAGTCACAGGTTTCAATTTCCCCGTGATGAGTTATGATCTCACTTGTGATCAGTACCAGAGGCACTCAGTATGCAACTTTATTCCCTTACGTGAGGTTTCTTTGTCCGCTCGCGTTAATGCTTATGTATGGACCCTGGTTTCTTCTATATCTGTGTTTAGAATACAAGTTTTAAATGATAGTTATAATTATTGAACTATAACGGTTTGCTTATATCAAATACTGATGTGTAAAAGTCTCCAACCCCTTAGAAACTATATCCAAAAACCACCAAACTGCAATAAGAACTGGTTCCATATGGACCAGACCCAGCCAGATCTGTTCACTTCCAGACCTGATCAACCACATCATCACTTCAGGAGACTATCTTCAGAAGCAGGAAGTTGTTTTTCCTAGGTCTCATCAGTAGTACATTATGCAAAACTTGAAAGAAATTCCAGAAGGTGGTTGAAATCCAAAGGGCTGGGTAGGGTTCCTTGTGTATTTCTAAGGCTCTGGGACACCACAAATCCACAGTGAGACACGTCATCTGCAATTGGGAAATACTTGGAGCAACAGTGAACCTTCACAGAAGTGGAACACCTTCCGATATTCCTCCAAGAACATGTTGAAGGTTCTTTCAGGAACTCATAGAACATCCAAAGAGAATATCCAAGGAACTTCAGGCCTCTCTCACCTCAATAAAGGTCAGAGGTCATGTCTCCACTATTCCAGATACACTGGGTAAAGAGGGATCATGGGAGAATAGCGAGGGGAAAGCCACTGCTGACCCAGACTAACATTAAGGCTGGTCGGATTTTACCATGGAACACCTTGAGGAACCTCAGAGTCTGGGAGAATCTTCTCCGAAATGATGAGGGGAAAAATTAAGCGTTGAAGACAGGGGTCTAGTTCCAGTTGGTGTACAAAACATCAGTCCTCTTCAGTTTCTGGGTTGAAGCTCATGCAGTGAGCAGAAGAGTAAATCCACCTCTGAATAGATCAAAAGGAATCAAAATAAAGTTCTGGAGGGGTCTATTCAAAGTCTGGACCTGATCTCCATAGAGATGCTGTGGCAGACCCCGAAATGACTGGTTCACGCTCACATAGCCTCCAATGTGGCTGCACTTAAACAGTTCTGTAAAAATGGGTGGGTCAAAATTCCACTACAATATTGTAAAAGACTAATGTCCAGTTGCAACATTGCAAGTTTCAACGGGTAGAGATATAGCATTCTGTTCTGCAGTTCCTACAGTAACCCGTGTTGTCTGATCCCACAGAGGAGCTACTGTGACACAAATTAAAGTTGGTTCTGATAGAAAGGTGTCCGTTTTGACAGAAAAAGGGGGATCTTCCCAAAAGTCAACAAGTAGTTTTAATGTTGTGGCTGATGGGTGTACAGTATGCATTTTCAAATACATATACTTTACACATGTAAACTGAGAAAGCTCTATTTTTGTACATTGTCTCTGTTCACGTCCATAAAGCGAGTCACAGGAACGTCTTCGTTGTCCTCTCATTGACTGACTGGCCCAGAGGCGACCGTAAACGATTAGATTACCGAATGACGTCAGAATACACCAGTGCAAATCAGTGGGCTGTCATCCCTGAATACCCAATACATTAATCAGTCTCTGTGTGTATTAGCCCCCCCCCCCCCACCACCACCACCACCACCACCACCACTCTCATTAGTTCTTCTCCTCCAGTGGGTTAGCCAAGAATCAAGTCAGCGGACGTACATGCATGCACGTACGACGGCCCTCTCAGTCACGACTCACTCCGGAACAAACTCTCTTAGAAACCAGCCGAGAGAAAGCAAGATAGAGAGAGAGTGGCTCCGTTAACTGGAAACATGAGGCCTTTGCCTCGCTCCTCAATTACTCATCCTTGGTTTGACATTAAATGAAGATGTCTGCCAGTCAGAGTCACATCTGATGAAGGTTGAGAGACCGTGAACCTCCACCAAGGCTGAGTTTTGTTCTCCAAAGCCTAATGCTCTCCACATACTGAAATACATTTCCTTGTTTGAACTCCCACCTTGGACCTCTCATTCTAGACCTTGCCCCCTTTGTTCCCCCCATGTTTGCATATGTTCCCTCTGAGTACAACGTCTTTGCAAAGTCCACAAACATGCGATACAAGTGAACTGGTAACTCTGAATGGCCTGTAGGCGTCAATTTGTGCATCGGCCCTTTGTCGGAATGGCACCTTGCCTAGGCTGTACTGGAGCTGCGATCCTGCTTACTCTGTGAGGAGTATACATGCATACACGAGGACAGGACTTTTATAGGTTGAAATAGCAAAAAGATGATGAGGAAACACCTATCAAAAAATAAACGATAAAGATATGAAACACGTTGACAGGAATTTGATTGGGACCGTTAGAGTGGGATTGCCTTGCCTGACTTCACCTCTTCCCGAGGTCTACTTGACCAAGGCACAAGCAGACCTTGTGCCAAGTCTAAACTTGGACTAATTACACCCCCACTGTTTTCCCTCTCCGAGAAGGAAGGGCGAGGCCACCGGTGTTACGGTCAACCCAAATTTTGACAAAGGGAGCCTCAAATGTATTTCATAGCACAAGACAAAGCACCAGAGCGCAAAACCCCAACTTCAAAAATTGGAAACTCAAAGAACCGGCTGAAGAATGTCTTCAGAGGTGAATTGGTTAACCCGGGATGATGCCCCAACTGTGACTGTCAACACTACCACAATGCAGACCAAATAATATGATATTCATTATATGATATCTAACTTTGACCTATAGTTTTACCAAGTACATCACCGTGATACTTGAGGGCCACAGTGGATTCTTGGATAAGGAGGGGTGCACTGAGGTGCAAAATAGGTGACTATCTGGAATGTCACTACTAGATGCTATTCAAATTCACTTGTACATCTTGAAAGCAAAAGTGACATTCACCCCTTTATCCAGATCTGTCCTGAAATTCAATGGTTCCTACATTGGGATGTAATAACGTCTGCAATAAAAGAGTAGAAAGAGTAGAGTCTCTCACACACACACACACAAACACACCAACACACACACACACAAACTCAGACACACACTCACTCACTTCCTTCTGAGGGAACCTGCCTCCCTCTCTCTCAATGTTCTTACGTCCCCCATCCCTCCCAAACATCACTCTCTCTTCCTTCCTGTGGTCCTCCTCTGCAATCGCTCTCACACCTCCTAAACCTACCCTGTACTCCCTCTCTCTTTCTCACTATCTCACTATTAGTCAGATCCCAGTCAGGGGAACAAAGAGACATGGTCATATGACCCCTTCCTCCATTGCAACCTCCTTTTATCTGCCTCTCATTTCCTTCATCCATCCATCTATCTATCTATCTATCTATCTATCTATCTATCTATCTATCTATCTATCTATCTATCTATCTATCTATCTATCTATCTATCTATCTATCTATCTATCTGTCTGTCTGTCTGTCTACCTATCGGTCCAACCATCCATCTATCCATCTATCCATCCATTCCCAATTTCACTGTTACCCTACCAGACAGTGAAACAGTGAAACCATACTTAAAATTGTTCTGCTGTCAAAACGTCTGTTTTGATTTATTAACTGCTATTTTGTGTTTGCGTTTTCTTATATTTATATTAATGTGAGATTATACTATGCCAACTTCTGAAATTTATTGGTGATTTTGTAATATTCAAACTTAATTCTTTCTACTTTATACAACTCAAACAGAAAGCTTTCCGAAACAGCGTTTATATGCAGCGACTGGCTATCGGAAAGGTTTACAAAAGGACTTAGACTTCCTCCTTGCAAACGAATGAAATCTCAATCAGAAAGTAACTTTTCTTTCAGAAAGGAGTGTTTGGCTGTGTTAGGATGCAAAGACGTCTAACTGCTGCAGCAATTAGATTATTGATGATGGTTTCCTCACATAGTCAAAGTTGTTCAGTTTGGTACAATGTGAGAAATGTAGGACGAGTACCGAGGAATGTACTCTCCGAGCACACTCTTCTTTGTTTTGTGATTGGTTACATTGAGAATGAACGACAACCATCGCCTTTCTCTGAGACACTACCAGAGTAGTAAGATACTGAAATAGAAAGCCACGCGTTTGTAGTAGTACAAATTTATACAATGATACCAGTTATGTTAAGGGAACATTGAACGATAAGGAAACTACCCCTTGCAGTTGCCATAACAGCAAACCAGAATCCCCCCGCTCCCCCCTGCTCTTTGCTAAGTGACATTTCACTTTGCCCTGGTTGCTGCTTCCTGTGGTGCTGTTCTGATCTGTGTTGTGTGTGTGTCCTCATTACTGGAGGAGAGCGACTGAGGGAGGGTGGCCCTCATCACACACGTACACCTTGTCAAACCAGACCTCTGCTGTGTCAGTGTGTGAGTGTGTGTGTGTCTGTGTGTGTGTGTGTGTGTTTGAATTCAAAATTGAGGAATTCATGATGTCCAAATACACAGACTCACATACACAGACACAAACACACACACACACACATACACACACGCACATTCAGAGCAAGGGTTTCATATAAAAACGTCAGCAGATGTAAAAAAACAGGAATAAATACAAGGCGTAAAACTAAGGCTAGTAAATTTTGTTAAATTCTCACAAAAAGACGCTATATCCCCGACAGCAGGGGTATATCACCAAAAAACCACAAGCGTTCCTTATGATTGAACTCTTCAAATTAAATGTACATTTATGCACAACAAACCGGTAAAAATACTCCCCATAGAGAGTAAAATGTGAACTATGAGAGTAAAGATGATACATACAAGATTTATCTTCCCCGGTCGATGCGTATATCAAATATGGACTAAATTGGAACATTTGAGAAATAACGGCCCAAAACATTTTGGAGATAAAGCTCCTACTGATGTTGGAAATATGCAATTGACCTTTCCCAGCATCAATCCAGTTATTCCTTGCACTAAGCTCTATGGCGGGACTAAACATCATAAAATCCGAAAGTGATCCATGAAATAGGTAGATGATTGATTGTTTCCTGTAGAACAACACTGCAAAAATAACGAAACGGGCTACAAAAGAGAAGTCGAGATTAACAGGACTCACCCGGTGAGCACGACCACAAAGTCCATGACGTTCCAACCGTTCCTCAGGTAGGAGCCCTTATGTAATGCAAAACCAAGGGCCAGGATCTTGGTTCCTGATTCAAAACAGAAGATGGCTATGAAGTAGGGCTCCGTATCCTCCTGCAAGGTGGCAACAAAGGAGAAGAGAGGAGAGGAGAGGAGAGGAGAGGAGAGGAGAGGAGAGGAGAAGGGTCAGATTCAAGGTTATTTTCTGTCATCATGGAGTTTTCTTGATTGGCAAGTTTACAGCATATCTATTTATTCTGAAAAACCTTACTTGTTGATTTTATGATCAAGTGCTTCTTTCTGCTGTCAGATTTTATTGGTCATGAATCTTTTACCTGTGTGAATGTGTGTGGTTATGTTTGATTGAGTTTGACCAAGGCGGGGCAATCAATTTGAAAAAGAACCAAAGATCAAAATTTAAAATCTTACTCTTACAATCTTACTCTTACATCTTACTCTTACATCTTACTCAATAATTATCTTACTCATGTTGATAAATCTGAGGAATTTTTCCCCATTGTGAGCGCTCACAAGGCTCCGCCCCCCCCAGCCAATGTTAGTCTGTGAATGTGGAGGAGCACGGGCATGTTAGTCCATTATTTGGACACATTCTGGCTTCGGTGAAGATGACAGAAAACAAAAAGAAGCCAATGTTAACCATTCAGACAAACCATCTCGGCGCCCAAAGGTGACACTGCTAGTTTGTTCAAGCACAGCTGAGGTGCGTCCAGTATTTGATACGCAATATGCCAGACCTTGCCTCTGTCTAGATCAAACTGAACTCAGTTCATTTGAAGCATGTAAGGCTGCAACTAACGATGTTTGCTTTATCAATTTATCTATAAATTATTGTCAAATTTGAACCGGAGGACACGGCCCACTTAGAATATGACGACAGGAAGTGGGTATGTCATTAATGCACTTGAAGCAAAGCCAATCGGATATAGAGTACACAACAGAACAAAAACGTGTGAAAGAGCCTTGAGTCATTGTCTCTGTGTTTGCTAGACTTTGCATTTTTTTTGATCAATTCATACACATAATGCATATAAGTACATACTTGTATATGCCAATTTGTTTGTGTGTGTGTGTGTGTTTGTGTGTGTATTACCAGTCGTTCAGATAGAGGCGTCTTGTCTCCATCAGGAAGGTGCTGTTCCAGAGCCAGGACAATGCAGTTTGCAATGATGGTGGTGAGAATCATCCATTCAAAAGGAGTGCAGCTGGAGTTAAGGCCAACAACAAGAACAAGTACACAAACACAGACCTAATGCACATCGTCAGTTCCAATCCAGGTGGCCACATACAATTTTCTCTCTCTCCACACTTATGTTATGCCCTCCATAGAACTGAATTATCTAGTACACTCTTAGTCCTGAAAAATCCACTTGACGCCTGTATGTTAAAGTTCAAGATACAATTAATAGATGGAGGTATCAGCAATAATTACAAATTCACAGACATAGAAGTTGATGTTGAAGTTGAAAAAAGTTGTATTTAATGAATTCTTGTTAATGTATATATGATAATCTAATATTTTGTTGGACTTGTTTTTGAATTTTCGGTTTTCCTTTCGTAAAACAGGATCATGAGAAATCTCGCGGTCAAAGAGCCTAACAATGAAGGCCAGACTCATGAAACCGTTGACAGGATCTGGATGCTGACAGGGTGGTGCAAAGCTTGTGACCCACCTTCCACCGAAAATTTTCATGCTGGCCTGGAGTCAGTCACGACACTTTGTTTAGGAAAAAATGTGAAAATTGGGGAAGCAAACACGAAGGCTGCCTGGACTCGGCCATATCCGCTTCCTGCCACTTCATCCTAAAATTGTAAAAATCCTTCTCGAGAGCCGGTGTTATGTTTGTTCGTTCAGGCTACTGTAAGAACATAGTAGCGCAACGAGGCGGACTGGGAAGAGGACCTGCCCCCTTTGGAGATTTAAAGGGATTTTTCTTAACTAATGTTTTATTTTCAGACGAAAAAACAC
The DNA here is from genome assembly GCA_009660295.1 of Lophius piscatorius. Lineage (NCBI taxonomy): Eukaryota > Metazoa > Chordata > Actinopteri > Lophiiformes > Lophiidae > Lophius > Lophius piscatorius. The sequence goes on along the minus strand of VRLP01000096.1, from coordinate 132,539 downwards.
GGATATGAATGAATTCTCAATTTATTCAGAGAGATACATCTAAATTTTAAACACTTGACCTTTAAATCTAAATTCCAGTCATGGACTCTATACAGATTTTATACAGTAATGCAAACCCCTTTTTATAAGGGTATTAATGGTATTAACAGTGTGGCTGTTAATACCATTGCTGTTCCTTATTTAGAGATGAATCCGTTTCATGACCTACACACACATAACATCAACACACATAAATTCTGAACAGGAACAGGAACTGAACCCTCAAAGAAGGATCTCTTCCTGACATCTTTCCTCACATCCTCAAACGTCTGACATCTTCAGCCACCATAGTGGTTATCAGTAGGCCATGAAATAACCACTATAGCAGGGATGAGTGAAATCATTAGATTTAAACTGAAAATGATCAGCTTTCTAAACACACAAACATCCATTGCATCAACTATAGCCTGTGTGTGTTGTTGCTGTGTGTGTGTCCATCCCTGAGTAATGGCTGCTGGAGGGTCTACGATGACTGGATACAACCAGACAGACCAAGCCTGGGCCTAATTGGCCAGTAATTATCCTGTTAGTCCGCATGTGTGTGTTTGTGTGTGTGGTATGAAGACATGTGCAGATGACACTGACACTACCGCTGGAGGATGACCTCTGTGTGTGCGTGTGTCTGTGTGTGTGTGTATGTGTGTTTGTGTGTGTGTGTGTGTGTGATGTGAGTGGATCAGACAGGTCAGTCTGAGGACTATGCTAACAAGGCGACACTGAACTACTTTAGACATTGTGGCCGGCAGACACAATGCTCACTCTGACGCGTGGAGGATGCAGTAGGGAACACAGAACATACCAAAGCGCCATTCAGGAGCAAATAAAAAAGTAGACCCATGATGCCTTGTCTCCTGATCATACTGTTAAAGGTGTATAATGTGTACATTTAAAATAAATTTTTGTAAAGGTGCCGGGCAGCATGAATTATGTGGATATGGAAGACAAGCTCTTCAGGAATTTAGGTAGAAAGGTAGTTAATTAGGCAGGTAAGTATTACAATACTTAACTGCAACAACAGCTGCAGAGTGTTGCTGTAAAGCGTAATTGTTGCCATATGGTGTTACTGGTACTGTAAACTTCTACTATATGTGTAAAGTGGTAATCTTACTGCAAAGTGGTACTGGTAAAGTTGTATTGTTTCTATTTAGTGGTAGTGTCACTGTAAAGTGGTACTGGACCATAAAGTGGTGTTGTTTCTGTAAAGTGTAATTGTTACTGTAAATCTGTATTAATATTGGTGTTTTTAAGATAAAGTGGTGTTGTTTCTGTAAAGTGTAATTGTTACTGTAAATCTGTATTAATATTGGTGTTTTTAAGATAAAGTGGTGTTGTTTCTGTAAAGTGTAATTGTTACTGTAAATCTGTATTAATATTGGTGTTTTTAAGATGAAGTGGTATTGTTTCTGTAAAGTGTAATTGTTACTGTAAATCTGTATTAATATTGGTGTTTTTAAGATAAAGTGGTGTTGTTTCTGTAAAGTGTTGTATTGTAAACACAAAGTGTTATAGATATAAAGTGGTGTTCTTACTGTGACCTGTTATAATTGTTTGAATGTGGTATCGTTATCGTAAATGGGTATTGATGCTGTAAAGTGGTATTGTTATTGTAAGGTGGTTCTGTTAATGCAAAGTGGTGTTCTTACCTTCAAGTGGTATCAATACTTCAAAAATGGTTTAATTGCTGTAAATCTGTGTTGCTACTGTTGAGTGGTATCATTATAGTAAAATTGTATCAACCCTGTGAAGTGGTATTGTTTACCTGAAGTGTACTGTTGATTAAAGAGGAATTGTTTTTGGAAAGTAGTATTGTTGCTGCTAAGTTGTGTTGTTGACATGAAGTTGCATTGTCGCTGTATGGGGATGTTGTTGATGTAATGCAGCATTGTTGCTGTAAAGCGGTATTGTTGCTGCAAAGTAGAAATGTAACTGTAAAGTTGTATTGTTGCCATGAAGTAATATTGTTGCTTTGAATTAGTACTTTTGCTATAAACTGGTATTGCTGCTGTAAAAGGGTACCATTGCTGTAAATTAGTATTTCTGCGGTAAACTAGCATTATTGCTGTCTGGTGATATTGTAAACAATACATCTCATTGTGCAGGTGTCTCAGATTAAACGAGTCCAGTATCAGCACACATTCTAGTATCTGTATCAGTAGCCTACATCCTTACTCATAACGGAGATTCAGTAAATTAGCCACATTTAGAGCTCTGCTTTGTCTTTATATGAAATGTGGGAGGGAATTCAATGCTAACACAATGCTAACATATGAGTAGTGTGTGTGTGTGTGCGTGTGTTTGTGTGTGCTTTCAGGCTACGCCATGTATTATTCAGCAGACCCACACTCTGCTAGTCCTAACAACCTCCTGAAAGCAGGAGGTATGTGTTTGTGTTTGTGTTTGTGTTTGTGTTTGTGTGTGTATACCTCTGCGCTTCCCTTTTAGTCTTTCTTTCCGTTTTGTCTATTTCTCTCTTTATGGATTTTTCTCTCATTTGTTTTCTCAATTCCAATTTTTTTGTATTCTACCAGCATCACGCCTCCATCCTTCCATCTTCCAACTGTGGGCAAACCGTGCATCAACCTCTTCTTCCCGCACGCCCACTCTCTTTTCTCCACCTTTTGTTTTGTCTGCCTTGGAATTGGAGGTCAAGCTTTCGCCAAATTTACTGTATGTCATAAGGTAAACAGGTACGTCGATCTATAGGTAGGTCTATAGGTGTGTGGGAAAGAAGCGAGGTAGGTCGGTAGGTCGGTAGGTTGGTATGAACATTTTCAGTTAGGTAGGCGGGGGGGTAAGTAGAGCGGGAGTTAGGTTTGCTATGTAGGTAGATGGGTAGGTAGGTTGGTATGACATTGTGAACGTATATAGGCAGGAAGTTACTTGGGTAGGAAGGAGGTTAGATAGGTTAGTAGGTTGGTAGGAAGTTAGATATGTAGGTATGTAGGTAGAAGGGTAGATAGGTAGGAAGTTAGATATGTAGGTATGTAAAAGGGTAGATAGGTAGGAAGTTAGATATGTAGGTATGTAGGTAGAAGGGTAGATAGGTAGGAAGTTAGATATGTAGGTAGAAGGGTAGATAGGTAGGAAGTTAGATATGTAGGTATGTAGGTATGTAGGTAGGAAGTTAGATATGTAGGTAGGTCGGTACGTATGGGAATAGGTAGGTAGGTAGGTACGTAGTTCTTGTCTTCCACTTCCACCTGTCCCTTCCTTGTTTCAGAGAGAAAAAAAGAAACATCAGTTAAATCAGAAGTAATTAGAGAGCAGAACATTTTGGCATAGCTATTATTGGTGAGCGCTGCAATAAAAAGTGTGTGTGCTCCTCTCTCGCTAATTAAAATGGTTTTCTGATGGCCACAAACAGACCCTGCCAAATCCACTGACTTCACATCTCACATACACACACACACACGCACCCACACGAGCACGCACGCACGCACACAAACACACACAAACACACACACACAGACACACACAGAGTCCCTCTTCCTTTCATGCTTTATCTCTTCTTTCCACTGCAGTCAAGCAAACAATTATACACAGACAGACAACAGCAGGTATGCAAACAGAATGAGTGTCCACACACACGCACTCACACATCCACACACAACAATGCACACTAACTAATGCACTAATGTACGCAGCTCCACCACACACACACACACAACCTGAGAGAAAGGAAAGAACTACATCAGCAACATTTTGTTGCACCAATGCCTAATATCGTGTATGAACACACACCCACACACATATACAAACACTACAGTGTCTGCCAGAGAGTGTATTAACTTATTATACAGAGACCATTGTATTTAGGCATAGGCTTATTTCTTTTAGGCATTTTGACATTGTTTAATTAAGTTTGGACTAAATTGGACTCAACAGTTTGGGAATTATGGCCTGAAAATGTTTGGCAATAAAGCTCCTCTTGGTGTCAGAAATATACAAGATGAGATTGGAGATTGCAACGTGACGGCAGGGGGGAGCATAGCCGGACAGCCTAAAATGGTAATATAATGATGATAATAATGGTGGCATTATTTGGTCTGGCATGTTCTGTGTACCGCAAACACGGCAAAATCATTGTATTAGCACTTTGAGATTTGATCCAAATCAAATCAAAGTGCCTTATAAATTAAATCAATTATTATTATTATTGTTGGATGTATTTTTACTGCGTCGAAAATAGACCAGACTTGTATTTGTGGCGGAGCGGATGGTCGTGCTAGTGCTTGGACACATCTTGTGGAATAGCATTCATCACTTTGAATGGCAGCGACCAGGACCGGCGACCGTGGCGCAGCCGTAACGCGGCGCAACGTTCCCTGTGGAATCAAGCCTTAAGACTAGGAAACTGAAAATCCGATTTTCTGAATATTTAAAGATTCATGTCAATTCTCATTTTTGGATAATTTACGCCGCTCAGATGGGTAAAAATAATCTGCTAACATGCACCGCTGTCTTCCGGGAACAATACAAACAACGTTTCACTCCATCAACCATGACCAAAGTTAACACAACTGCTACTTAAGGTTTGTTGGGAAGTCACGTCATAATGTCATGCAAGTTTGTCATTTAAGTGGAAATTGAGCGAATGGCAATTGAGCAAATGTTGCCAGAAAAGTGAAATTTGGGTCTGCATACAGCATGAGTCCAACAAATCAGGCCCTCGTCTAAGTCATTACTTTCCGGCTTCAAACATATAAAGATCAGGGTAAAATATTCACTTCCTGCCTAAAACATCCCAACCACTGACAGCTAACCATGGCAACTAGATAATAACTGTTATTCACTTCACCCAGCTGTCACTGGTCATGATGCTATGGCTGGATAGTGTGCTTCATGGTGAAAGAAAGTCTTTAATTAATGAAACTTTACATTAATTTGTTAAACATCGCTCGTCAGTCTCCAAACCTACATGAGTTTAAAAAAAACGCTACAGCCTCAATGAAAAATGTCCTCCTGTACAGGTTTGCTGTGTGTGTGTGTGTGTGTGTGTGTGTGTGTGTTTGTGTGAGAACACATATACACAAGCTCTGTGTGTATGGCGTGTGTGTGTTCACTTGAGTGTGTTTGTGTGTGCTTTCAGCTGATGAGGCATTTTGGCGTGGCGCTGAGGCTGGGCTTTGGGGGAGCGGAGCCTGATGAGGGGGAGATTTTAAATCACACCAAATGAAGCTTTATCAAATAAATGAAACTGTAGCACTCGACTCAGCAAGAGTCGGCTCCTTTATAGGAGTGACGCAAGCACTCGCCCTCCCCCCTCGGGGCCCCAAACCTCCGGCATTGTTCTTTGTGCTCCCTCGCAAACGTAGAGAGCTGAGAATTAGCAGGTACGCATCCCGATGAATGTTTTTTAAAGCTTAAATTAGATTCTCTCACATGCACACCAAACGCATGTCCGCTATTTTTCTACGACACCTCAACTCATCCTTTAAAGGGCGGGGTTGATGAATGAGAGGCTTCGTAGGCCACTGCTAATTGTGATGTGTGTTCTACACGAAATGTCACTGCCTCGTACACTTACACCCCCAAGTGCCTTTCCTGTTGCCTAGCAACACCGGCAGCTGGAGTTGATAAGTTGAGTCATCGTGGAAAGAGTTGTGTCATTAAGGTGACCTGGCTGGACCAGGACCACAATTTTACATCAGAAAGATGCTGGACTTTAATGGCTAAGGACGCTTGGACGCCATTTGGTACGGTCTTTCTGACTTTTCAGTTTGATCTGCATGAAAACCCCAAGTTTGAAACCAGCCCCAAACCATGGTCCGGATCAAACAGTCAGACTTTAGTCTTAGGAAAAGAGGTGGTCTTGGTCCGGAACAAAGTTAACGATGGTTCATTACATTTACCCTGGGAAAGCACTTGATGGACGGCTCGGACCAATTACAGGGATACGGTTGTTCATGAGATTCACATTATTCCCTCTTACATCCGTGTCACCTGGCTATACTTTTCCTCCATTCCTCAGGAATTCTCTCCTAAATCACGTTGATCGATCTAGTTGAATACTCAACTGCCTTCTCTACTGCTGACACCTCCATACCTCCACCGGTATGTCATCAGGACCAACCACCTTTCAATTCTTCACCCTCGTCAAAGCTGGTCTCACTTCATTCTAACTAATCCTTTGAACTTCTGAATTTATATTTCTCACATTCTCCACGCTACTCTCTCTCTCGCATTCAGCTCTCCTAAGTACTCCTTCCATCTCGTCCTCACACTCTCCTCACTTCTTAACACATTTCCATCTCTATCCTTACTTACCCTAACCTGCTGCACATCCTTCCCATCTCCATCTCTGAGTTCTCAGGCCATAACACTTTTTGCAGTGGTGGCAAGAATCTAGATTACAGTCCTTTTTTGTTAATTCTCATCTTATCGTACACTTTTCTTCCTCTCCAATCACCCCTAAATCTACCCTCCCCTCCTCACCTCCTCCATGGCCCCTCAGGTTGAACACGTCACATTCTCTCTATTCCAGGCCTGAACTCAATTATCAACTATCTTTTTCCGTGTTCTCATTCAGCCATCTTACCTTCTCCCTATCATCTCCTCCATACCTCCACTTCCCCTCTTCCACCCTCCCTTCCTGTTCCACTCCTCTGCTCCATGAATTGCTATATATAGCCTCGTGAAAGATAAAAGGCTACGTTTCTCTCTCTCTCTCCCTGACCCCAGAAGAAGCAGCTTGTTGTGCCACTTTGCAGGATGCAAATAAAAAACACATCACGGACTATAGAAGCGATGAATGTTCTGAGATCATGGCTCCAGCTCGGTTTCTGGTTAGAACTACTCAGTTCATCATCAATCGGTGCCACAACAGTGGTTATCTTAAATTTAATCTAATCCGCTGAAGAAACGATAAAGTCATTTAACACCAGTTTTCTCCTCTGCTCAACAATGAGACTAATTAACCATATTACATCAGATTTGACCCAATCGACATTGTGATCGACAAAGCCTTTGTACAGTGCATCACCCAGCTTTGACAGAACACACCCTAATTATAAATCCAGACGAGCAGCTTGATCAAGAATAGTCTGTTAGGAGGTTTTTTTTCACAAAAAATTCAAATCTGTGCAAAAGCCTCATAAGAAATGCTCAGTGAGTTAAATGTGTAACCATGGCAACGTGGCAAATCTCAATGGATGCGGGAGCGGGAGTGTTGGATGTGGCGGGAGAGAGAGGTGTTAGGGTATCACTTATTTGTAATCACCTGACAAATCGGTAATTCTAGGTTTAGATTCATTTTTGTTTCCAATGCGGTTTGCAAACAGATGCGTAATGGTTTTATTTCAAAATGAATGAACAAATATGTATTAAGTTTTCATTATTTTACTTTACTTGTTTTCTGTTGATTGTGTGTTATTGGGTTTAGTAGCAGTAGATGTAGAAGAAGTCAGTCAATCTGAGTTTTTAGTAATAGAAGTAGTAGTAATAATAGAGTTTTTAACTATGGTAGTAGAAGTAGTAGTAGTAGTAATAATAGTTGTAGTAATAGTATTAGTTTTAGTAATATTATTATTAGTAATAGTAGTAGTAGTAGTAATTTTTGTAGGAGTTGTATTAGCTATAGTTGTATTGATAGTAGTAAGGGTAGAAGTAGCAATGGATGTAGTTTTAGTAGTAGTAACAGTAGTAACAGAAGTAGTAGTAGTAATAGTAGTAGTAGTAGTAGTAGTAGTAGCATTTATAGGGTTTTTAGTTGTAATGAGCTAGTCTTCCATAGCAATCTAAAATCTAAATAACCAAAAATAACTGATGACATAAAACAGAAAGATATGAAAACAACAAATTGTTGGAGGAACCGTGAGAGTAAATGATTGTTGTCTTTGTAAGTTTTTTTCAGATGAAAGAGATATAACGTGAGGTAATTAACAGGGAAATGTCTTATTCACTCCAGAATCTCCTATTTCAACACTAAAACTCCCAGCAGCCACTGCTGATCTTAAGTCTGGCAGGTAATTTTGCTGGAGCAGCTTCTTCAGTAGGTCACCCATCATCTGGAGTCCTGTTCTATTTTAACAATCTAGTCGGCCTGAATAATTAAATATGGTAGCTGGCTGGTAAATTTGCTGGCTTCAGAGGACAAAAACTTTTATTCCTAATTTGTTTTTTCCTCTTTTTTAAATCTAAGTTTTATCACATATATGAATTATGTAATCATTATGAGTTGTTTTTTTTGCTCAAAAATTACTTTTTATTACTGCGGTTGTCCACTCATCTAAAGTTCGGTGGTTTAATTCCCGGCCCCTCCAGTCTACATGTTTAAGTGTTCTTGAACAAAATACTGAACCCCAGGTTTTTCCTGATGGCTGTTTCATTGTTGTGTGACTGATGTCCTGAATGGTTACCGCTCCCGATGATCAATAGGCGCATCGCATTGTATCCTTTGTCATCACTTTATGAATGTTTGTGTGAATGCTGGCTAGTGTTGGAGGGCGATTTGAGTGGTCAGACAGACTAGAAAAAAAACAAACAAAAAAAAACTAGTTAGAACCTGATTATCGGCCTTCAGGCAAGACCAGGTTTTAAAACAACATTTGTTGAAAAGTTGAAAAATGTCAATTCCAGCGATAACTAGCATGACAGTGTGAGGCAAAAGCCTATAAATGATGAGAAAGTCACACATCCGGTCATCAATAGGAGGTTGAGGCAGAAGCTAATCAGAGCTGTCTGTCTCCTTCTCCAGCTAATCCTATGAATGCAGATATGGCGGCGTTTGGTATCTTAGATTTCACAACAAAAACAAAAGTAGCAGATTTGTTTAGTTTGGTAATATTTAGTAAAATGGTTGAAAGAAATGTTTAAACTGTCTCCAGAAGAAAGGGGCATATATTTGTGGGTCCAAGGTGACATACGCGCAAATTAAAAGAGTAAACCTGACAGTTTGTGCTGCATTCGGTGTGAGGGACGTTTCCCACAGCCTTTGCAAATACATTTTGCACCTTTATTCCGCCCTTATGGTCTGTATAAATGCATTAAAAGCATAATAGAGGATCTGAGTTATTTAGCCTCAGATACAGAAATGGAGGTAGTAACAGATATGCAATGGACATCTGTGAAAACGTGACGTGGAAAGGCAAGACATTTTTACATTTTAATCAAATTTTAATCAGATAGAAACTCTTTAAAGCAGCTAGTAGCAGTTTACCGCTAGTGGCTGTTAGCAGCTTGCAGTGGTTTGAAGCTAGTTGTGGTTAGTGACTAATTCAAAAGGAGAAAATTCACCAAGAAACCATCTTCCAACTGAGGAGAGTGTGCCATATGGGAGCTCTAACAGGTATTTAATATCACACCAAAATTAGGGGTTTAATATCTCCCTCAAGGACAAAAATAGTGCTATTCAAGTAAACTTGTATAACTATCAATATAATGAAAAAGAAATTGATCTGAGTTTCATTTATTTTAATCATTGTATTTTTTAAATTTAAATCCATCTTCCATCTTAAAACTTTCATTTAAATGTAATCTCGCCAAAGCTATCACATCTCGTCATCTTAATATTCCCTCTTTTTTTCTCATGTGCTCAGTAGGAAGAGCAGTCAACCCAAAATTGTAGGATTGACGGTTCAATCCCAACCCTCGATGCCGCGGGTCCTTGAGCAAGATACGGTAATCCAGAGCTCCGAGGGATGGGTCAAATGCAGAGATACCCTTAATCTGTGGTTAAAGACACTCCCGTCTCTTATTTCCCCCCCTTCCATCGATTTCTTTCCATCCAGCTTTTGTCCCCTTTCCTTGTCACTCTATAAAATTTTCAGATTTTTTTTCAGTCGGGTTGATGGCTGGGGCTTCAGCAACAACTCACCGGGATCAGAGAGAAAATGAAGAAGAAGAGCTATGGGAGTGAGAAATAGAGGAAGTGAAGGAAGAAAGAAAAACTATAAATGAAAGAAATAATTATATTTATGACAAAGACATGATTAAGGAAATTTAAGAATGGAAAGACGGTGGGAATAAAGGAAAAATTTAGGGAAGGGTGGCGGGGCGGAGTGGGGAAGGCAAGGGAGAAAGGACGGAGGATGAGGCAGAAGTAGAGGGAAGGAAAACGAGGGCTATAGATATGAGGGAGAAAAGGGAGATGGGGAGAGTAGAGGAGGGGAAGCTGGGTCTGGTGGAAGGGGAGGAGTAGAGCTGCAGTATTTTTTATCATTCTGAGTGGTGGGCTTCATAAAGTAGGTTAGTGTCAGCAGACACACGGCTACATGCACCATCTCCATTTTAGTTGTGCCGAAGCAGCTGCAGTGTAGCGTGTGGCGGAGAGCGGGCGCCTGGAGCATGCTCAGTGAGACATCAGCTCTACCGATGGTTCATGCATGGAAATACCAAGTGGGATTTTTAAATGGCAACAGGAAAAGAAGATGGAGGAGCGTAAAGGCTTCAGGTCAAAGCTTTGAGTGCTGCACACTGAATACTGAGATCTCGTTATACAAAGATTCTCAGATTTATACTTCAGCTTTAGATCGACAGCATGCGTCTGTTTCATTTTTGAAAGACCAAAATAAATGACCTCACCTAAAGGTGCAGTCCATCAAATTCCTTTATATCTAGCAGCAAAGTTCTATGTTGCAGCTTAAATCACACATCAGCTCACCTCTCTCTATCCTCACCTCAGTACTTGAGTGAAAGTACATAGGGGGTGCCATCGCTGGTTCATACTACAACCGGTTGTGCTGTAGCTTTAATCTATTTGAGCAGGGTTCGATCAGCTCCGACTTCTCTAAACAGCCTGTGTAAGGCTTTTATGGTGCATTATCACGAGTCATTATCAAGAGTTACTCATGTCAGTCTTCCATGTAATGTCTCGCAAATGATCCCAAGTGACAATTACATGAATAACATGACGCCAAAGATCCCAGGTGACCTAAAAGAAAAGCTAGGAAAGTATCGCAAATTATCCCATGTGACATTCAGGGGAATAGAGCGAATAAAGTGAGGGGCTAATGATCCCAGGTGACATTCACCTGAATTGAGCGATTAAAGTGATGATAATGATCCCAGGTGACGTTCACCTGAATAGAACTACTAAATTGATGCTAATGATACCAGGGACAGTCCCCTGAATAGAGCTACTTAAGTGATGCTAATGATCGGTGACATTTACGTGAATAAAATGAGCAAAGTGACATGAATGACGTCTCACGTGACAAATATGTAAATAAAGCAAGTGACACTGAAAAAGTGGCAAAAATGGAGTTGGTCAATTGACCTGAAAAATCACGTCACGATTGTTGCTAATGAGCATTACCATCTTCCCAAAAGCCCATTATATTCTTTCCTACGCTTGCTAGGGTGGGCTTGTAGGCCACTGAAGGTGAACCACCTGTGTTCTTCATCTCATATGACACCGCGTAATAAGAAGGAAGTAGACATTAGCGCCATGTCAACACCATCGAGACAGAAAACATCCAAGGTGTGGAAGCAATTCTCCCTCATCACGGCCAAAAACTATTGTAAACTGTAAGATTTGCAGAGCTGACCTGTCCTGGCGTGGAACACGTCAGTAACGCTGGACCATTTGAAGCGGAGGAACGTTGGCTCTGTAGACGATGAAGACTCGCACTGTAAGCTAGTTAGCTAGCTCAGTGTTAAAGGGTATGTTAACGCTTCTGTTGGGTTTAACGTGACTTCTGAAATGTAGTGAATTGTTAATGACGTGAGTACCAATGAATTATTATTAAAGCACGATGATAGTCTTCACGTTACAAATGTGCCCCTACATTAAAATCATTCACAATTTGTCGCTCATGGAGACGTTTCATATTACCGCTGAAAGTGGGCTGCATCCAACTTGTAAACAATTTAGCCTCTCGTAGTTGTTGACTAGAGAATGCACAAAGAACTGTGCTCTGACTGTTTTCTTTTCTACCCTTGTTTATTTTCCATAAATTTACATTGATGTTTGATTTGATTCCAGAGAAAGTTTTCTACCATTATATATATTTTTTATATTATTTATTTATACATTTTATCTACCTTTTGTATCAGCAGCGACGTGATGCAACATAAAAGTACCAAATTACAGTTCAGTAAATACACTGTTGGTATATAAACCTGTTTGGTTTAACAGCCTGTTATGAAAGCATTAAAATTTATTAAAAGACATTTTGGAAAGAAGAATTCATCTTTATTGTTTTTATAGTTAGTTTGTATGGGCTTAAAAAACAAAAAGTTGGATTCCAAAGCTGAGAGTAAAATATGAGCCATTTAGTAACTGTGTACTTATTTTTAGTTTTACTTAACCTTAAAAAAAAAATCTGATTATTGGTCGATTATTGAAACGATGAATCAACTAGCAAAATAGTCGTTAGATGCAGCCCTAACACACACACACACACATCTGATGTGTGAAAAGACGGGCTAGCACACATCCAACAGTGTACTCCTAGCTCAGCAGCCATAAAACTGTCGAGAGAAGTTACGGCCCGGTATTATGTCTACACACACACACACATCTAAACAGCCCCTCCTCCTATGTCATGGCTGATTACACGTATGTGGGCACAAATATGGAAACTCTGAGGACAGAAGGTGCATCAGCCTTCACGTTCAAGTATTAAAGGTGCAGTCTGTTAAATGTATGGGTATCTTTTTGAAAAATGATACTATGTTTTCAGTGTAATATCAATTGTAAATGAGGATCTTTTTTAACATTAGCTTAGAATGAGTGCTTTCTATCTCCAGAAGGCCCTCCTTCATATAGTCCACCACGTTGTACTTTCCCCTCCTAATTGATCTTCTTGAGAAACTTAGTTTGTACCTTCATGTACTGCACTGCCTCCATCTCTGACTTGGTACATATAATGTAATGAGGGAGCACACACTTGTGTTTTCTATGTGTACGTGCGTGTGTGCGTGCGCGTGCGTGTGCGTGTGTGTGTGTGTGAATACTTGAAAGGTGATTGGCTGATAAATGACGGTTGTCCAGGAAACGAGTTCAGCAGCAGCAAAAAGGCAACATAATATCAGCATCTTCTACATTAGTCACCAAATCACATCTTTGGAAGGGAGAACTATGCCATTATTTAGTACGCTCACCCAATGTAGAGTCATTCTACTCATGAGCAAGCTTGCATGTGAAAAGACAGAAACAAACAGTTGGAAAGACAGGGCGGCGGACTAGAACACCAAATTGTATGTTTGTGTTTGTGCATGGGCTCGGCGGCTGTATTAGAAGACAAGGTCAGAATTTGCCCGTGTGGCTGTGGTGACTCATCAACCAGTGAATCACACAAAGATCTGCTTCAGAAACAGATGAAATCCTCATGTTTCCTGTTTCCACCATCCAACATACACACACACACACACCCGCACAGATGTTTATCAACACAAACACATCTGTACTCACATCCAGTCCTATACTGTCACACTAAGTTGACTAGACTGAAGTAAACTTAGACTGTAATTTAAAATCAATTATCTACTTTAACTATATTGTTTCATGGCTTAAAACATCTTAAGTATCTTGTTCCAATTGTTAAAAAGAAAATTTCACCGTGGCCCGTATTAATACCCCAGTTAGTTGTTTGGAGTATAAACGGCCATCGTGAAATTACCGGAAACGAATGCATTCCAGTGACAACCACTATGTCCTACCAGTATTATGTCCTACCAGCCTTTTCTGTCCAATTGAGAAGATCTTGATTTGAAACATAGGCTTGTCAAAAGTAATAATTTCAAGAGAACGACAGGTTGCTTTGGAGGCATATTGCTAAACATAGTCCTGTAACTATAATTCTTTTAACTTTTTTTCGGTTGTCCTGGGATGGGTCGCAATGGCAGCTGCCTATGCATATGTCCCTCTCCAGCACGTCCCAGGGGTTCCCAAGCTGGATGGAATACATCAATGCGAGTTCTGTGTCTGCCCCGGGGTGTCCTCCTTTGGTTGTGCCTGGATAACCGCCAAAGGGAGGCGGCCTGGAACCGCCTGGAGGCATCCTAACCAGATGTCCGAAACACCAAAACTGGCTCTGTTTCGACATAAAGGAGCAGCAGCTTTACTCATAAATGTTCTATATGCTGGAAAGATATTCCTTTCCATACTGGACATAAATGCTTCTATATGCTGGACATAAATTCCTCTCTATGTTGGACACAAATGCTTCTATATGTTGGACATAAATTCCTTTATATTTTGGACTCAATTCCTCTATATGTTCGACACAAATGCTTCTATACGTTGGACTTAAATTGTTCCAATCATCCCTCTCCCCAGTAATACTCTACAACTCGTCGTGGGGGATCTTGAGGCGTTCCCGTGCCAGATTAAATATATAGTCCCTCCAGCGGGTTCTGGGTCTAACTCGGGTTCTCCTTCCAGTTAGACATGCCTGAAAAACCTCCAGAGGAATGTTTCAAGGAGGCATACTAAGGAGCCAACTGCCTCCTTTCAACACGATGGAGCAGTGCTTTACTTCGAGCTCTCTCTCAGAAAATCCGACCTCCTCAACCTTATCTTCAGGGCCCAGCCACTCTGTGAAGGAAGGTCATTTCAGTCGTTTGTATCCATAATCTTCTATCTGCCACAACTCGGAGCCCATGACCGTAGGTGAGGATCGGAACCAAGATCAAATGGTAAACTGAGAACTTTTATCTTCTTCCAACTCAGCAACAAACCTGTCAATCTCCTTCGCTTAAGGCCGCAACTCACCCTCAACCTGGATGACGCAATCCACTGTTTCCCAGCCGAGAACCAATGCCCGAGATTTGGAAGTTCTGACGCTGAAGCCAGCTCAAAGACTGATGAGGCTGAATCAAGACCTCTTCCTGAGGGAGACAAACTTTCCAGTCACTTTAAATAGTGGCAAAACCATTCAAACTTTTTCATTAATATTTCCCTCTGTTTAATGCGGTATAAACTGTAGACTTGATAATATAATAATAATAATAATACATTTAATTTATAATGCACTTTACATTTGGATCAAATCTCAAAGTGCTTGGTGGTTGTGGTGTTGGTTATTTCCTTATTGTATTTCAATTCTAAACCATTCCTGCAAATGATAATCCCCTCGTAGCTTGACTTGTGCCTGCAGACAAAGCTAGGGAGCCTCAAGAACATATAATAAGACACAACAGCCAGCTATTCTGCCCCCTTTAACACCAAATCCATGGAATAACCCGGATGGTTCTGCCACAGAAAGGAAACCAACTTTAGCTGGCTGACGATATCGACTACGGGTACAACAGATTTCCAAGTGAATTGATCTTGACGCAAAACCTGGGTGAGCTCAAAGTGAGGAACACCCGTCTGCTTTTGGCGGAGCAGAAGACAGCAGGGAGGCACCGTTCAAATAATTAGCCCAATAGCAGAATCCCCTGTTGCCAAACAGTTCATTTAAAGCTCACCAAGGGTGTGCAGGCAAGTGTGCGTATGTCTAGAGAATTAAAGTCTGTAATTGAAATGAAGTCATCTCCTCTCTGTCTCTTTTTCCACCTTCTCCTAACACATATTCTATTGGTTATTTTACTAACTTAAGCACACACATACACACACCCCCTTCAGACCACCGCGGTATGCCAGCTTCAGGTATAAACAGTATGAGACATGTCAAAATGTAGTGAGATTCTGGACCCCAGGTTGCTCCAAATGGATGTTCCACTCGTATGTGAATGATGGCATGAGTGGTTATCGCTCCTAATGATAGGTGATGCCCCGCATGGTGGCCTCTGCCACCTCAGTATGAATGTTTGTGAGAATGGGTGAATGCTGGCTGCTGCTTTAAAGCGCTTTGAGTGATCAAGCAGACTAAAAAGGCTCTCACCTAAGTACAGCCCATTTACCATTTATGATACCTCAGATTAAGACGTAAAGCCCCCTGATCCTCCTTCAAGTATTAATAGTATGAGAGGTGTTCGCAGGACCCTTTATAAAAGAAGAATCATCACAAATGTGTTGGACTGGGTGCAAGAGGTGGTCCGTGACGTGAAGCCGTCCCATTAACGAAACAAACATATTCCAAAACTTTTAAAAGATGATGTGGTCCAAGCCAATATTAGCCCACACTCTCTCTGTCCAGCTCATTCACTCGAGTTGAAGTTGCATGAGTCAAAGAAACGATGAACATTTGTTCTCCTTAGGTTCATCATAAAATAGGAAGATAGTGGAAAGAAACGTTCATATTGCAACCGGAGAGGGACACGAATGATCCAAAGTGACATTCATGTACATTATTCATGTGAGAAGAGCAGTACAAGTAGAGAAAAACATTAAATTGGTTGATGTATGAGTTGATTTGTCAAGAGAATAAAAAAAGTCAAAAGAATTATTAAAAACTTAATGTGGCAAAAGGGAATCTACTTTTCTTCCCACTTATCTCAGGAAATATTTAGGGAAATATTTTGACTTTGTTTTTTTTTATATAGAACGCATATATAATGCCTTTTGATGAGAGAGATCATCAAAATAACGGCCCGACAGAGTTTTGTTTAGGTTAACCTACTGACTTTAATCGAAAGCATAGTTGTATATCTATTTTTAATTCATTAATTTACTCTTCACCTCTCTGATGAAGAGTCTGGCTGTAGATGTTTTAGCTGATATAGATGTCTCTCACGTCACAGCTGATGCATTACAACTTAAGAAGGCTTTAATTTAATTCTGCATAAAATGTTATTTATGTATTCAGTATGTGTTGCTATTATTTTTGTGTGATGCTACCAGTTTTGGCCACGACACAAGAGATTTTTGATCCCCTTGGAATCTTCCTTAAAGAATAATGGTTAAATTAAAAAAAATGTTTTTTCCTAAACCGCTTATCCCGTTCAGAGAAAATATGTACATTGTCCTACCACTATCAACCCAAAGGGGTGTGGCCTAGAGAGGGCGTACATATGTACAATAATAGTCTTTGTTGTGTGTATACGCCCTCTCTAGGCCACACCCCTTTATGCAGGTGGAGTATTCCTATTGGTTTTCATTACAATAAAGGAATTTTAGCTGTTAAATGAGAGCGCCTTGGAATTTTTTGTGATTTTCATATCTATCCCTTTCCATAGTGCACCTCCTGCAAAAAGTCTGTTGACTCCAGGAATCGCTCCCATTTTGAATATTTTTTGATCCCTAAAGGAAACAGCTGAAAGAAGACGAAGAAGAATAAATCCTACCTAAAATCCTACCTCTCTCCTACCTCTCTCTTTCCCAAATCCCTCCCATTACATCTCTATGTACCGCCCTGAGCATACTATGATTGGAGGAGCCCCGGGAAACTTAATGAAATTGACGTCTCGTCCTCCCAGGTTAACGCCGATGACCTTTGACTCTTTGAGATCTGAGGCCGTATTGATGTCGTGACCCTGGCTAATGCAGAAAGCCCGCTAATAGACCATGACAAGAGTCTGGGTGCTGAGACGATAGACTTAACTCCACCGACAGTGACTTCAGTGAAGAATATCTTTACATTTAGTTTCATTTCATGGCAAATATTTCCTATAGAGTGATTGAAGATTCAACATGGATGTAATAAAACCTTAAACCTTCCTTCTGTTAACATTTTGTCTTTTTTATTGTTGTCTTATCTTTTGTTTGTAGGTGAATTTAAACAGATTTAAAACTAAGGACTTTCCTTTAAGACTGTAATGTAAGAGGAAAATGGCAGCTGCCTGAATTTTAGAAGACTATCTCCTTGTACACTCAGGCCACATTAGCTTCTCATTCTACTCTCGTGTCCTCAACTTTCACACTTGCTCAGTCTAAATGACCTGTTTCATGGTCTCGGACATCATTAATTTCAGCTGTGCTCATTTAGGCAGCCACATCCGTCCATGCACCGTGACAAACCATCATCATCATTAGCCTCTCACCACTAGTTGCTGTCTTTTTAAAGATGATTCTCTCCATTAATCCTGTTCTTTCATGCTGGTTTGCGTGCTCCCCACCTCCTCATCTCCATCTAGTCCACACAGATCCATCAGCCTCATCATCCATAAGTCCAAGCAGAGTCATCAGCCGCCAACACCAGTATTCGGACTAAAAAAGGGGCCGCTGCTCAGAGCAGGTACCTTTCCATCACAATCTCCCAGAAGAATCTGAACGCAGACTTCAATCATCTGCTGTAATAAATCATTCATGTTATCTTCATGTTCTGTCTTTCCTGACTCAAATACTACAAGGGAAATGTTGAAAAACACCTTCACATTGCATGTATTTCATATCTTCTTTGGATTCGTTTACTTAAATCATGGGAAGTATTTCTACATGATTAAATAGGTTTCTTTCACCACTAAGCAGTTCTGTAGGGTCAGCTCCATTTATTTAGGTTAGGTAAGCTACATTCAGTAGAGTTATTTTACTACTAACAACCTTGAAAAAAGAATTTGAACTAATCAAAATAACTCAGTTGAATCATTCCTCATAAATTATACCCCACCAGACCCAAGTATACTAAGACGGAACAACATAGTTTTATAATCCTGAAAGAAACCAATTTAATTATGCAGAAACATTTATTTGATGTTCATTCAAAGAATTTTGTTACGGGTGGATCTGAAAATTAATCCTAATCCATCCTCCCAATATCAATGGGTTCTGTCCTAGCCCACGCCCAATCTATCTATTTCATCCATTAATTTTCTCTAACAACTTAATCCGTTCGGGGTCACAGCAGGGCTGGAGCTTATCCCAGCTGACATTGGCGGAGAGGCAGGGTAGATTTTAGAAAATGCTGTCCCCCACCGAATTTCAAAGTCCATCCTGTAGTTTTGGCATTATCCCGCAGAAAAACAAAAAAAAAAGAAGATGACTTAAGAATGATGATAAAACCTCCTTGGTAGAGTTAATTCAAGACTGTAAAAACGTTTTACGGTTGTAGTCAGAGAGAAACACCAACACTAATACGGATTTATTCACTATACTGACAAATCATTATACTGGGCATCCTAAAAGTCCTAACAGCCATTTATCAAATTAAAATATTCCATCTGTCCCTCTCAGCCACACACACATCCTCTCCACTCAGTTATACGCATTACCCTGAGTATTATTGCTCAGGGCCCATTGATTGACAGCCGTGATTGACCCAAGGACCCACCCCCTCGTAGTGACAGGACCAATTCTCTCATTTGGACAATTGACATACTAACGCGACAGGCTGCTGATGCTGACTGTCCCAGTCAGCCGGACCGGACACTCAGATGACAAAACACCCGATCCGACCTAAAGACGAAAAAAAACGTGCACATTAACCACATGAAAGGCTAATGACCGGAGGTTATTTCTCTCAATGCTTGTGTGGTAAAGCATCTTGGATGCTGTTATATTTTAACCCTGACAACCGGTTTCATTTGAAAATTCATGTGACAATAAAAGGTTTAGTCTGTTAAATTTAGGGGTATCTCATTAGACTCAAACTACGTCTTTTTTTAATTGTATAATCAACTAAGAAATAAGTTACTTTTTTCCACGTTAGCATAGAATGAGTCCAGGATATCTCCAGAGGGGGCGGGTCCTTTACCTGTTGTGCTGCCATGTTGCCTAAAACGGAGAAACTAGACACTGGACTTTTCATGATTTCTTTTGTTGAGGTAGCAGAAAGACAATGAATAAATGGCTTTGCCTCTTAAAACCAATGAAGAAGAAAATGATGATTAGGTTATTGCTGGATGTTGCGTGAAGTTTGTACATTTTGAAAACACAGACTTTGACAAATGGAGGCTTACATTATTATTATTATTATTTAGCTTAGTACTAGTGCAGCACAGAAGAGTACTGGTTGGCACTGTTGCCCCCCTGCTAGAGTGAAGGAATACCTTTATGATCTCATCAAACTCAGTAACGATAATGGCCAAGAATAGAAGTTTGGTGAATAGTTAAGAGAGGGTTATCATGTCTTTGTTCGGTTGAAATCCTGTTGGTGTTGCAAAACTGTATATTCATTTTTTTGTTAGAATGCACGAGGCGAAAAAGGAGGATCAGGGGGCTTTATGTCTTAATCTGAAGTATCATAAATGGTAAACGGGCTGTACTTAGGTGAGAGCCTTTTTAGTCTGCTTGATCACTCAAAGCGCTTTACAACAGCAGCCAGTATTCACCCATTCTCACACACATTCATACTGAGGTGGCAGAGGCCACCATGCAGGGCATCACCTATCATTAGGAGCCTTAACCACTCATGCCATCATTCAAATAACTGTGGAACCACCATTTGGAGCAACCTGGGGTTCAGAATTTCACTACATTTTGACATGTAGACCACCGGGACCGGGGATTAAACCACCAACTTTGCAAATAGTGGATGACCTCTCTTTCTCCTGAACGATAGCCACTCAATTATTTTGGATATTTTATAACAAGCAGAACACAGCTGGACCGAGGTGTAACTCTTCCAATTCTGAAGGGTGCTTCCCGTCCTTTAAGTATTTATAACATCACATGAAGAGTGTGGGATGCCCCATGATCCCTAACCTTTCACATTGAAGTCCACTCAAGCACTGTTGGCTCTCTATGTCCTAAGCCCTAAGGTCACATCTTATTGCTTGAACACACAGTTTTGTCTATAATGGAGACAGTCCATCTGGTTTGGTTTTGGGAAGACAGGAGGAGTACTGACTACTGCTATTTGCGTATTTGTAAACTTATAGTGGAACTGTTTCACAGATGTCTTGCAATGGAGTATTTCATAACCCTGTATATTTTCAGTTCTTCTACCAGTGATATTTAAAAGGACTCTTTTTTCCTTGATTAGGTCTAGCCGTTTGCAGGTGTGCTGGATTTTTGTTTCCGTTTCTGCCATTCCCTGTGCATTATAGCCTCATTTACATATATCTTTCAAACATATTCTCGTCTACTGTTCCTTTATTTTAGTCCTCCGTTCTGTAGAAATGCAAATAAGGTAAAGTGGGGCTCTGTGCTGTCCCATCTCAGAGACAGCAGCATAGGTAGTACCAGAGTTGAATCTGACATCTTTCTGAAGATGAGATGGAAATGCCGAATATAAGCAGCTAGTAGCGGTTGATAAATAACTCAAAGAAATAGATGATATGCTCAATAGTCTCTATAGTTCTTTACCTTCCATGGAGAGGTAGAGTTTAGGCGCCATGTTACAGTGATGGTTTTTTCCCGTTTCTTAGAAAGTGGTTCTTTTCCATCATTTTTTTTTTTTTTTAATGTCTTAGACCAGCGTCCTCATTCCATCACTGTTGCTCTGTATAGATAGGGATATTTCCCTATTCGGACAATTCTGTGATTTATTAGTGTCACTAAAGTTGGAATATATTTATTATTCAATCAAATTCTATTATTTAATTCTTAAATACTATTAAGTGTCTGCATCTGGGTTCTCTGGCATTGGATGTAAAAAAATTCTTCATAATAATTACTGTTTTGTATAGTCTTTATTATTACTTCAAGTCCGCATGCAATATCTGCATTTTATCAAACCGTAAGGAAAGCCTGGGGTAGAGCGAATTTGTAAACAACGCTTCCGTTTCTTGCTCGATAGCATTACGACATATAAAATGCAGAAGCTGTCCGGGCATCAACCCACTCACCGTCTGATTAGTGGACAACTGCCCTTACCTCCTCATGCCCTATGCAGCGGCTAAGATAAAGTCCTGAACCCCATTTATTTATACGAATACGAATTTTTGTTACATCATAGATCCTCATCATAAAACATGCATTACCATATCCGTGTTTGGCATGTCACTGCAATGACTGCACCAGGTGGAGCAAGGAATTTTTTTGGTAATGGAAACAATTGCCTATGGCGGCAGGGGACTCGACTGCAAAACAAAAGCAAGCTCCAAATTAGCTTGTGATACACACTCTCTCCAGAGCTCTCTCACGTACACAAACAGGAAGGCACACATGAGAGCAGCAATCACACTCACACACAGCCCTCATGGGCTGTAGTGTAGACGCACACTCAGATGCCTGCACTCGGCCCTGTTTCTGGGGAGAGGCGCCCTGGGCTGCAAAGGGGAGGAAACCAAGCCAGATCAAACACATGCCGAGGCTGTCACTACTCTTTCATTCCTCTCTCCATCCCCCTCGACTGCATATTCCTCCCTCTGCATCTCTCTACGCTCCCCACTGCAGTCGACAGCCGGCGGAGGAAAATGGAGTAGGGAGGAGGTGGTTGTGGAGGAGGAGGAGCGCTGAAAGGGGTGCAAGAAGAGGAGGGAGGAAGGGAGAGTCAGTCAGTAAGAAGTGGAGAGGAAGATGAGCATCAATATCAGGGTATTTTTTTGATGATTTTCTCTCCTGTCCTTACTCAACCCTTCACATTACAAATACGCACCACTCTTCCTCTCATCTGCCTAAACCTCAAACAATATTCAACAGCAGGTCAATTAGAATAATTACCATTATTATAGGGATAATTTACCCACCCCGCCACTCATTGCCTCGGCAAAACGACAACTGGAAGCAGACTGACAAAAGAGGCGGAGCCACACATCCGTCCTTCCACCATTCCTGCCAACGTATCACCATTCTGCCTATAAGGGTGCTGGTTCAAATCCTACCGCCTTGTTGCATTGGTGGTTAACGCTGATTTGAACAACCGCAACATTAAAACCACCTTACTCATATTGTGCAGGTGTTAAAAACTGCTGTGTGATGTCACCGTGTGTTTTCGACACCTTTCTATCAGAACCAGCATTGATTTTTTTTATCAGTTTTTGCTCCAGTAACTCTTCTGTGGGATTAGAGCAACACTGGCTAGCCATCCATGAGCCTTAGGGGCCCATGACGCTGTCATTGGTTCACCAGTTATGCGTGAATTTTTCATGCAGTGCGAATGAAAACAGTAAATGCAAAAAAGCATGCAGACGCAAATTCTCACGGTGGTGCAAATGACAAAATGCGAATGACGTAAATACTGTAAATTGCATCGATATCAAAACCGCATCTGCCATTGTTGTATTTGTTGTTGTCTTAAATTTTGAATCTCAAATGGCTTATGTGTCAAGACCAACTTGAAGGATGCATGGAAGTGTGCGTGTGTGTGTGTGTGTGTGTGCGGGTAGATGGTATATTATATTAGAAATGAAGAAATAGTTTTTCATTTTTGCGAAGTCTTATATTACGTTGGCACAAAACGCAAAAGTCAATGAAATGCTGCCGAGTAAAAGCAAGTAGTTGCCGATTTCAAATGTGCCGATTGAAAATTTCCAACCATCCAAAAATCTTGTGTCTGGATGTTAGTGGGACGTTGATGAGAAAGTGAGGGAAAAGAAAGTGAAGCTTTGTCGTGTCTCTGCCTCCAGATAATGTTTCGAACTCAGAACATGGCGGCGCTGGATTTTCAGACAAATCTTTGACTTGACAACAAATAGACTTCAGCAGTTGCGTTTACTTTCATCGTGGTTGAAAGCAAATAGAGTACAGAAAAGTTTGCATTGCTCACCTGCACTAAATGATTCTAATTGACCGTTCTGGAGGTGCTCCAATCCAGTCATCGCACTATTATAGCCCCTTGTCAAAGTCTCTCAGGTCCTAATACTTCCTTATGCTTGAATATTTTTTCCGCTTCCAACACATCAGCGTCAGGACAGAATGTTCACTCGCTGTCCAATTTAGCCCACCCACAGGTGGCCATGGTAACCAGATAATCAATGTTATCCACTCCAGCTGTCAGTGGTCATAATATTATGATCAGTGTAGTAGCTGATGCCCCAGCCCAGACAGGGTGAGAAATGCTGAATCAAAACACTCAGAAGAGGCCAAAATGCACATGCAGAGAACTGTCCCTGGTTCTGATGGGGTTGAACACGGGCATGTGTGTTTTCATCAATCCATGATCGTGTACTCTCTATTCTAGCTCCCCTTCACTCTCCAGCCACAGAATGAAAAAAGGAAACGCCACCACTGTGCTTCTCAGCAGAAGCAGCACCATCCCTCCAGCACACACAGGCTGGCTAAAGGCCAATCAATAATTCACATAGTACGGATTGAATATAGATCAGAAGCTCAACATGGGGAGGAAACACTGAGGCTCTCCACCTCTTTTGCTCTCCTTTCATTTCATCTTTCTCCATTTTCCACATCCTTCCATCCCAGCCCCTCTATCCATTTCTCCACATCCTCTTATTCACTTAAAATCTCACCATCTGCTCATCGTCTGGTTGTCCGTGCTTGATTCTTCTTCTCGTGTCTGTTGGTTTCTCTTAACCAGTGTTGTTTTGGAGGGAGTGTATCGTATCTGCCGCAGCGAGCAAGCTCGGCCCAACTTCTGGCCGACCATCTCCTATGTATATATATATATATATATATATATATATACATACACACACAGACAAACACACATGAATGCTTGAATCTGAGTCATCCAATTAATCAGATTACCATGAACTGATGAGGCAAATGAGAATATCTACAAACCCCTCTACTTCTTCTATTCCACTCCTACACTAGTTTCACCATCTACTCCCATTTGGCATTTGTTCCTCCTATCGCTGCAAAACCTTCCCCCTTTTTTTCTCTCTAGTCTGCTCTCCTATATCCTACCTTTTCTGACACATCTTCATGTGTTTCTTTGCCTTTCTACACACCGGGGCGTCTTCCGTTCTAACCGTATCCAAGAGGTGGAGGCTAAACTTTCAATGAAGAGGGACCATCAATAGTTCTATTAGTTGCAGCCACAATTTCAACTGACACAAGCAAGCCACTGTCACTTTGCTGTCTGCAGACCAGGAAAGGAGGAAGTGGAAAAAGTATTCCTGCCTGATAGTGATTTTTTTTTTAAAGTCATTTTTGAGAAGGTTTCTCCAGAACCGTGTCAGTCCGGAGTCACCTTAGCAGCATCACATGATTCGATCAAAGCATCAGACGTTACCTTTGGGTGCCTGTCCTGCTCAACTAACACCTTCTATTCATAGAAGGTGTGTTTAAATCTTGACAACAAGCATCTAGAAGTTTTAAGTAGGAGACGCGGCGACTGTTCAACTAATAGCTCAACAAAAGAGGGATAACAGAAAACAACTGAACAAAGTCAAGTTTTAGATTGTTTTATTCTGGGCTGTGTAAGTTATTTCACTTATGAATCCACCTGAGGATTGTAAAAAATGAAAAATATTCTTTTCTAATAGTCTATATGTGTGGGCAAGGTACTCTTATTGCTGGAATTGAAAAAAACAAAATCCAAGCTTCTATTCTGCCCATATTCCAAAAGCATATAATATGTGATCTGTTTAACAAATCAATGTAAAACTGTGTTCATGTCGGAAATACTGGACATGTACAAGTAATGTGCCACCTAACAGAAACTACACACCATGTGTGTAGTTTCTGTTACATGTATCGCACATTTTATATTTAAATTTCTACTTTTTACATACATACACATACACACACATACAATGTTTGTATATATACACAGTATACATATTCATTTATCTATTTTTCTGTGAAGTCATGTTGTCATGTTGTCATTGTGTTCTAAAACCGTACATACACTAATCAGCCATAACATTACTACCAGTTTCTAGCAGTGACGATGTTACTGATTGGTGAATGTAAGGTTAAACATGTCTTTTTTTTTAACTGTGATAAATTACACATACAAATAAAGAAAAATCACAAAAATCACAGCAGTAATGTAGAGTTCCTATTGGTTTGTTGCGTGTGCTGAGACCGCAGGACATGAGGATGACACTGAAAACAACTCTATGAGGACATCCACAGCATCTTGTTTCTTTTTTTTCTCCACCCTCTTGTTCTTCATGTCCTTCTCCCATTTCCTCTTCTTCGTGGCCGATGTGTGTTCGTGACAACGGGTCAATCGATTTGACATCTATGATAATACAAGAGGGTTTATGTTCGACATACACTGCCAAGTTAGACGCCAGTAAGGTTTGTGATATATTCCTGAATAATATCTCTCATTTCCAGGAACTTAGAGGGAAAATGAGACTTTCCCTTATTAGATTACATTAACTGTTCTGCTAGCATGAGCTAACTGTTTGCTACCGTAACTCATCAGGGCTCAGAAATAAAACATATCAAATAAATAATGTATATATAAATATAATTACGAAATTAACAATAATATAAATACTCAAATTTCACTTGAACTTACCGTTGATGTTTGTTGTAAGTGAAGTGTGTACTAAGTCGAGTAGCACAAATCCACAACAGACGGTATTCTGTAGTAGCAAACCCAGGCTTGTGTCCCCGGTGGTTAGCGCAACCGATTCCCCAACAAATATCAGGCTTTCGGACAAAGAAACCTGATAAAAAATGTCTTTCAGGTAACGGAAGAAAGGCTCTTTTTGCCGTACTGGTAGGCGTTTCCATGAGGGCGTGACTACCTTGAACAGCCATCCTGCTTTAGACTGGGGCTAGACCCGCCAACCTCATTAACATACAGTTAATCCCTCTTAATTGTCACCGGTCTTGTTTTTCTTTTAAGTAATTTTATACATTAATTCAGTGGCGGCAGACAGTAATTCTGACAGACAGGCAGACATAACCATAGCCTATATGCAAAATATGAAACAGTTCTTGGAAGTAATAATACCATGTAATGCGAAACAGGAAATAGTTCTCTAAAATAATAATACCATGTGGTGTCAAATAGGGCTGCAACCAATGATGGTGAACAGTTAATGAGGGTGTGAGTACCAAATAACTATCATTAAATCACGATGATACTCTTCACGTAACAAATTTGTCCCTACGTTAAAATCATACACATTGCGTTGCTCATGGAGACGTTTCCCATTACGGCTGAAATTGTGATGCGGCCTGTCGAGTGCACATCTCTGCGTGTGTGCGTGTCCAATGTGGGCTGCATCCAACTTGTAAACGATTTAGCCTTATGTAGTTGTTGACTACGGAATGCATAAAGCAATGCAAATGCTGTTTTCTTTTCTACGCTTGTTTATTTTCCCTGAATTTACGTGGATGTTTGATTTGATTCCAGAGAAAGTTTTGTATTTTTATATATATGTTTTTATGTCATTTATTAATTCATTTTATTTACCTTTCGCATCAGCAGTGATGTGATGCAACATGAAAGGACTAAATTACATTTAAGCAAATATACTGTTTGTATAAAAAGTTGTTTGGTTTAACAGTCATAAAAGCAGCAAGGTTTATGAAAGGACATTTTGCCATTTAGTTATTATGTATTTATTTTTATTTTTACTTAACCTTTCAACATTTCTCTGAAGAAATGTCGAAAGAAAGTTATATGTTATAAAAGAAAGTCATAACATATAACGTCAAACAAGAAATAGTGCTGTGAAGTAATAATAGCACTTTAATCCTTTAAGGAAATAGTTATTTTAAGTAATAATAACATGTGGTGCCGAAAAAGAAACAGTGCTCTGAAGTAATAATACCATATAACGCCAAACAGGAAACACTTCTTTGAAGAAATGATACCATGTAACCATAAATAGGAAACAGTTCTCTGCAGTAACTAGATCTATGCTGTCGTCCCCGACAACGAAGTTACAGTAAATCCCTGAAAAGTCCCAAATCCACTGGGTTGTGCAAGTTATCCCCCTCAGACTGAATTAAAATGGAAGTAATATATACAGTATTTTTCGTAAAAAAAAGATATTTTAAAATAGGGATGATGGGAGTTGGTAAGTGCTACCTTACCTTAATCTTGCCAAAGCTAGGCGCTAAGCTAAATGCTATATTAGCACTTACTTAGAGGTCTACTGAGTAGCTGGGGAGCTAATATCACATAGCACAAGCAGAAACAGGAGTGGAATTCTCTTATCACTCCTGAACTCCTTCTTCATGTCATCTTTCTGCTTTCTACCTCTTTATTTCTCAGTGATTTCAAGATGGCTACTAATCTCTTTCACTTGTAACAACATGGAGGAGGTTTACACCAGAGTGTGGATGTCCAACCGAAGCCTGACGGGTCCCGTTGGAACTGGACTGGCACGGACTGGAAAATCGGGCATGGCTTATTCACTAATGTCTCGGACTCAGGCTGGGTGTGGCCACATATTTAAAGAAATTACGCTCCAGCTCAAGTCCAGCTCTGTCACGTAAGGGATAGCCAAAGTCCGTTCGGTCCCGATAGCCCAGTTAACATGATGCTTTCTAGATAGCGACTTGGAACCAGGTGTAACATAAATAAAAATGATTGATCTGCTGTCATTTTTCAGTACTTGGGTTTTTTTTTACGTGACAGCGTATTGAGTCGGTTTTGTCCGTATGGAGTTTCTTTTCCAGCAGTTAATTCCCCTTTTGTAGTTGATCTTAAACCTTTGAGGAGATCAAGTGAAACTTGTCTTCAATAGAGTTTATCAACTACCGAAAACCATGCCGGGGAACTGACAGTTTGGAGGGATTCTGATTTATTTCTGGATGTAGAGTCTATCGTAAGACTCATATTTCAGTTTATCTTTAATTGCTCATGATGGTGTGTTATGTTTGTGTTTGTAAATGTGTTAATAAAAACAGTTATAAGGGTATAGAGCCAAAAACAGACCCTTTTACGGTCATTCACCACGTCGACGTGAATAATCCGGCCGAGTAGACGAGCTGTAACCATGGTAACTGTATAACAGATAAAAACGCTCAGTGCTGCTGCTAGTTTTAGCAATGTCAGACACGGGTCAGGTTTGTACATAAAAACAGAAGTTCTGCCAGATTGGGGCCGGGATCTGTGACTAGTCTCCCGGACTGGGTTAGGGTTGGAAATAAATGTGTACCCGGAATATGGTGCGCAGGAAAGCTGTGGATCTTAACCCTTTAGTTGCCGCACACATCTATCTGCACTACACAGATGGCATATGCCGCTTTTTAACTTCTAATGTCCGTAACAAAGTCAATACGATGTAAAGTGAACAGTAAGATTGTGCAGAGAATCTCAATAAATACATTTTATAATTTATTTTTCATTTTAGCCAGAATATTTTTTGATCCAGCCCGATCATGAATATGAAAACATTCTAAATAGAACATACTCTGAGCATTTCCAACACTTTCTGTATGTGAAGGAATTTATAGGAAATACATGTAGCAATTTTGCAATATATTGAAATACACCAAAATTTGGGAATTTGGGGAAATAGGAATTTTGGAATATATCACATAACAGCTCAACATTTTGATATAGAATCCACTATACAACTCATCTTTCACTCCTCCTGAAGAACTATGACCTCCAGCGCTACAATGAGCCAAAACTTTTGGATTCAATGGCATTTTCATAGATGTGAAATATAGGTCCCGATCAAAGTAGCCCGGGTTCTAGCAGCAGTGGACCAACCTGTTCTGACAATTAAAGATTTTTCCACTGCGAACCGGTTACTACTGACCATATATGGTCAGTAGTATTTCCTTTCTCTTCTGGTAAGCCTCCATAATGCTGACATCAGCACTCAGCTCTGACAACAGCTGAAGACCCAACACATACACAAATACACATACACAGACACACACACACGCACACACACATAGGCTCAGGTCACTAACAGGTTCAAGCCAAATGCTGTACCCATGATGCATCTTAATCACCAGCAGCCACATGAATGTAGCAGTTGGTGATGTCATGACAACCGCCATCAGATAGATATGTTGATAGATAGATAGATAGATAGATAGATAGATAGATAGATAGATAGATAGATAGATAGATAGATAGATAGATAGATAGATAGATAGATAGATAGATAGATAGACATCCCCTTGGAGTTGCTCATTCACCAAATCCCACCACCGCCATTCTTGGCCCAGCTGCCACTCACTCCACCCCCAGCAGACACTCATCCCGGTACCTGCTGGCTTCTTAGGAAAGGATATGGCCATTCGGTGATCTTTTTGGCGTACTTCCTCACCACGTTGTCTTCACTGAAGAGGAAGAGGGAGCGGTTGACCGTTAGGCAGCTCTGCCGGACGGGTATAGGGTTGTACAGGGCCATGGTCCGGGCTCTTTGGGCCATCGACTGCTTGTACATCCGCTGGGCTCCGGGGGGCCCACCTTGCCTGCTGCCCCCACGGCCGGGTCCCCCTTGTCCGCCG
Organism: Lophius piscatorius; assembly: GCA_009660295.1. Lineage (NCBI taxonomy): Eukaryota > Metazoa > Chordata > Actinopteri > Lophiiformes > Lophiidae > Lophius > Lophius piscatorius. The sequence continues at coordinate 102,562 of VRLP01000096.1, read as the reverse complement.
GCACCCCCGCCACCGCCGCCAACACCTCCTCCTCCTCCTCCATACCTATTGGGGATTTCGTCTCCAAAACGCGCCATTCTGCAGACACCAAACGCCAAAGGTTAGGAAGGAGCTGGGGGGGAACCTCAGAGCGACACCTCCACATGCCACAACCCCATCGGCCTTGGCTCCAAACACATGCAGGTTGGAGTTGGTTCTCTTTCTCTTGTCGTCTATCAGTGTCTACCTCCCAGATCTTCAGCACCGAGAAGTTACCTCCATTTGTGTGAGTGGAGTGAGGGAGGGAGGAGGGGGAGGAGAAGAAGGAGGGGGAAGGAACAGGGTAAGGTGTTTCCGATGGTGTGTTTGGAATGTGAATGGGGGGAAGGAGCAGATGTGTTTATAGAATTTCTGCCAGATCAGTCCTCGGACGGAGTAAACGGTTGGTTGGTTTAATCAGAAAAAGTTTTTGTTAATTCCTGTCAACAAATATCCCGGTTTTATTGTTTGGTCCTCCACGAGGGCATGATCCAGAACCAGATGGAGGAGCACACTAAGGAAACACAGATGAGCGTTTACACAGGTATTGCCATCATTTCCACCAGGCGTTTGCTTCCTGGGGACTGCGTCAGCTTACAGAATCTGCAGTTTTCCCCATCCCCAGGTTCCCCTTCTTTTTTTCCGGCAGGATAAAAATAGAAATAGATTTTTTTTTAAACTTATACTATCTATTTATCCTGTGGCTGTAGTTCCACAATGTGTGCAGAGTCCTCTATGGCCACATTCCACTCAGGCTAAATGCAAACCGAGGATGGGGGCTTCCCCAAAATCCAGCCTGGTGACATTTGTTGATATTTGGTGATGGACGGTGCGGCATCCCACTCTCCACCCTCCTCCTCATCCCCCCACCGCCTTCCTTCCTTCTTGCCAAGGCGTCGGTCACTGATTTTGGGCGTGATTGCGCGCGCTTAGAGAAGAAAAAACACACCGACTCTCAATTTAAAGATTTGAATCTTCCAGACGAGAAAATTATTCAAAGTTCAAAGAGAACAATAATCATCTATAATCCAAGGTTTGGGGGGCATCAATCCTGGATGAGAGCGATCCGGAGGAGCAGAGAAATACCACTGGGGGAGGCAGCATCATCACCATCATCATCAATACTTAGTCACAACACATAGCGGCGGCGGCGGTGCGGGTGTGTTGCGCGCATCTTCTCCACCGCCACCGGCCAGAAACCGTGGACCATCCCTTGCAGTTTCGCCCCGGGGCTCCTGGAAGCAGAGAGAGGCGGCTAGTCCTGCAGAGCTACGTTAAGTCTATTCCACCCGCTCTGTTTTTTTTCCTCTCCCCCGTCGCCACCCCCCCCACGGGGAACCAGCACGCAGGCGGTGTATTCCCGTGGAGATAAGCCTTGGAAACTGTGAAACCGGACGGACCAGAGCGCGTCTCAACGTCCGCTTAGCCGTCGATGAGGAGTCGAGCTCTCATCACCGGATCCCAATCAGAACCCAAGCGCTGCGCGCAGTTCCTTGGCCAAGCCTTGCAGCGCACGACGCACGGCGCCTCCTCCTCCTCCTCCTCGTAACCCCCCTCCGCCCCCTCCCCTACAATCCACTCCCCCACAGCGCACGACCAAAATGTATGGCTGTCATTTTGAGTAGTCTTTCAATTAAATTATATATCTGAAGGGAGAACATCAGGAAAAGACCTCAACCCCAACGGAGTGGTGATGTCTTCAGGCGTGTGTAAGTTTACCCACACAGTCGAAAAAGGGAATTTATTCCAATATGCAACATGTATTTTTCAAAGAAATAATACACGTGATTACATCATATAGGACTTTTTTGATATTCAACAACTAGGCTTTTAGCAGATTGAGCCCCGATTTACACGACCCTGTTTTGTGGAAAAAACGGAAACATTTTTCATTGCGTTTTAAAAAGTTTCAGCCAAAGTTGTGAAAAGTACGGAAGCATATTGCATTCTCCTAAGAAAAGAACTGTGCCTGTTTTATTTTCTGAATTAACTTATTATTATCTCATTAATTCAGAAAAACAGAGTCCTGGGCTTTCCATCTGAACAGCCTCAAAATGAGAAACTAATTACAAGACCATCTACATTACTCATAGATAGAAATGCCCTACAAATTTCAGTTCATCTAACCCAAATAAATTATGTGGGCCCAACATACATTTTCATGCTGAAAAAAACCCAATTCATCATGTGGTAATGTATGTCATAAATTAATCAGATTAATCCCTTCTTTTTCACCTGTTGAGGGCAAACGATGTGAAGAAATGTAAGTTTCAATACAGCTTCAAGGGCGGACACAAATGAAAGAGTAAACTGGACGGTATCAGTTCATGACATTTTAATGAAATCTTGTAAAAGTAATTGAATATCTTTTAAGACCTACATGCTGTTATCACCGTTATATTCAAACATGAAATTATTTCATGAAAAATACAAGTCACATGTAGTTAAGTTAATGGAACAGCCTGTCAATTTCCTTTTTTTAGGTCTATAACATTAGTCTGCAGAGGGCAGTCTGAGGATCAGACGGCAGACCCTCCGATAGGTCAACTATCGCTCCTGAGCTAAAGCAGCAGATCTTAAAAGTTACCATGGCATACTAAGTACTTTCATACTTTCAGTGAATCTGGGCTAGAAGCTCCAAAAACACACTCCCTTCACCCAAACTCACCAGTTTCAACAGGCGCCTAAACCATCAGTGAGGAGGGAAGAGGTGGGGGTATTCGTGAGTCAATTTTGTCTCCTTCACAATTCAAACTGGGTCATTTCAAGGTTTGTTGCCTTTTCAATCTCATTCCTTCCTCCGTCATGTAATCAACATCTAACAAAATAAACCAAATCCCCCTCCAATGAGAGTATAAGAAATGTTTTTGGATTCTGAAAATGTTTTCCAAGTCAATATTGATGCACAATATTCTCAAGTGATGATTGTTTGAAAAAAAAGAAGAAGAAAAAGATGCTGCAAAATTGGACCTACATTTCATCAGGAGGCCAGGAAACTTGAGAGTTATTTTGAGGACAATTTGAAAGAGGTCCCTCTCGCTCCTCCAAGCCGTCTGTCATTCTGGCACTGGCAACTGAGTCGTCTTTGATTCCGCAAGCTGTTTGCTCAGGCAAAACCAGCCCAACTGTCACCCCTCCAGAACGGGAAGATGAAAGCGCTGGTGGGGATGGGAAGGGGTTTGTGGGGATTCAGCATGATTCTTTTTTAACTGATCTTTTATTTATAGTGATATAATGAAAATAAAACTGAGGTGTTGGGTTTATGAATATAAAAAAACACCAAATTTGGCCATTTCAGGACAATGCCTGGCCAGGAAACAGGTAGAAACACGTTTCCAAGGCTTTTGGAACTCTCCGGAGTTCTAAAAGAAGAGCTCTGTCTCCATCTGTTATTTGCTGAAATCTCCCATCTCCTCTACTTTAGTTCAGTCTAACTTTGCTATAACAATCAGGTGATCGGTTTGAGATGGCAGACAGCGTAGAAATCAATGTAGTGTCCCAGAATTTCCCAGCATTGCCAGATTCACAAGAAGTATTCTATTTGTGTGATAATAGAGGGAGCTCAGAGTAGAGCCGCTGCTCTACAGCATAGAAAGGAGACAGTTGAGGTGGGTTCAACATTTGATTAGGATTCCTCCAGGACGCCTCCCTTTGGAGGTTTACCAGGCATGTAAAAACTGGGATGAGACCCCGGGGTTGACCCAGAACTCTTTGGGGGGCTATATAACTCATCTGTCATGGGAACAGTTCAGGATCCCCCGGGATGTGCTTCAGACCATTGCTGGGTAGAGTTACATCTGGAATACCCTTCTTAGCTCGCCGCCTCTGCGAGCCAACCTCAGATAAGAGGAAGAACGTGAATGAATGAATAACCAAGACAAATATTATATGGCTTCATTCAGCTCCTGCAGCGTAATCTAATCCAAGTCTCCGGAAGACCCCGAAATTAGCAGAAAAGATTAGAGGGATCTTCAAAAGAGTCGCAAAAGTTAAAAGTGAATCACACAAGCTGGAACTGTGTGTGAATACCGTTAAACAACAAAATAAAAAGCGTTATTTGTGCGAGTGATGCGAATCATCTGATTTGATGAAAATAGAGTTGACAAAAACAACAAAAACACAAAAAACCTCTACAAGTTCTTACTGCTGCATTGCCACATAAATTCAATGCAAAGGCCTGAATAAAAGCAAATATTACATTGGTTGCGTTGTTGGTTTCGTTTGCAAAAGTTGAAAAAGGTATATCAGCGGTGAGATTCTCCAAACGCAACATGTCCGGTAATCAGTAGGATATTAGTTCAAAAGTGGAGGAAGCCTGTGTGTGTTTATCTAGGATAATGTTGAGAACTTAGACCTTACGCAGTTTGGTTTTCGGACATATCTGTGACGTCACATCAAATAGGAAGCAGTAAATGCGTTTACTTTGGTCAGGGGTAAACAAGCAAAATGGCAGAATAAAATGTTGTTTCTTTTATTAAAGAAGTAAAGTGCATAAAAGTGCATCTTTTCATCGGCCCATGATATATTACGCATGAGTGAAGTGAGTCAACCTTTAGGGTAACGCAATGGTTTTCAACACAAAAGTGGCCAAAAACAACTCCCGAAAATTCCTATTACTGCGTTCCACCAACCAACACGAAGCCCAATTTTCTCACGCGTTTCAATTACATCACATACAAAGTCAATGCAAAGAGAAGATTAGACCCAAATTTTGCATTATTCATGTTGTTCTCACAAGTTGAGACTTGGGAAAGAAATTTGCGTGATGATGTGAAAGCACATCAGAGTTGACATTCTCCCAAATATCATTCGTATCCTTCAGCGCCAACACATCGCCGGCTTCCCGGCGATGCGGACTGAGTAACGGCGTGCCTCTGATGAAGTTCACTTGGCAGTTTCCTCTGCGGCAGTGCTGCAGAACCGGCTCTGAGTCAGCTTGGAAAGGTTCGGGGTGAAGGTGGTGAGGCGAGAACCTCCTTCTTACTGACTTCCCGTTGATCATGTGACTTTTATCTTCCCAGTTCAAAATTGTGCCGGTTTGCCGGAGTCGTGTTTGCCATCCTCCTCATTTAAATGAAATTATACCTCGTCTTTGAGTGTAAAAAATTTAAATTAGGAATTATTTTGAATAGAAAGAAGACCAGATTACTATACATGGATGTTGACAGACTGGTTGGTGTGAAAGTTTACTCAGGATACGGTTTGGATAACAATGATTAAAAATTGAATAAGCAGTACAATGTGACTATTATTCTAAAGAGTCTTCTTTTCCCAGGTCACAAAAGATGTAGGATTGAATGAATCACCCTCAATTCAGTGAAAGTAGTGCTCATTCATTTTAATTGTAAAGCGCACAATTTATATATTGAAACGGGTCAAGGAGAACCTTCTGATTTTTCGTTGTCCCCAAGAGTGTACATAACATGAGTGTACATAATATGAGTGTACATAACATGAGTGTTCATAACATGAGTGTACATAACATGAGTGTACATAACATGAGTGTACATAACATGAGTGTACATAACATGAGTGTTCATAACATGAGTGTACATAACATGAGTGTACATAACATGAGTGTAATTCAGTCTTTACTCTTGTAATAACTCAATGTTTATATGTCGCAAACGTTGTAGAGTCCCATGTTTGCTAGTATGAAAACTTACCAGCGTAGCTGGAAGCTGGTACTTTGCATTAAATGTTAGGGGTAATGGAAAAACACAAAAAGGTTTTTTTTTGGATTAAATAAAGCTGTCCAAATAAATACTTAAGGTGTATTATTCAGATTTTTTTTTTGCTGGTATGTGACGTTAAGGATGTGGGAAGAGCTGTGACGGGAATGATCTGTTACGTCGAGGTCACATGATGAAAAAAAAACCCCACCCACCCCTCACTGATGGTCTTGGAGCGATGATGTGATTTACGAGACACCATTCCAACGTCACGATGGGTGTGCATCACTGGCTCTGCTCGTCATCTGGTTCCTGTAGACAAGTGAGGACTAAAAGGCCCGATAAAAGACTACTCCCGCTGACAGCACAGAGAGAGAGTGTCGGGAAGAGGTGGACGGGTGGAGGAGGAGGCGGTACTGATGCTGGTGGACAAGGTTGCCTGTGAAATGCACCATCATTGGAAACCACACTGTGGTCACATGACAAGCTTCCCCATATCACTTATTGATGATGAGGACGGACGGAGAGGAAGTAAGGTGATGGTTGGAGATGTTCCATTCTGTGCTGCAGCAGCGGCATGCCGTTGCAGCCTCTCTCCGGTGTGGATGTGTGTGTGGATGTGTGTGTGGGTGGATGTGTGTGCTGCCTGCTGCCGCTGCTGATGGCGCCGAGGACTGATGCACAGTATTGTCATTCAGGGAGCGTTCACACAGGCAACCCCCGCAGGAAGCCCTGGCACTTCCCCACTGAAATGACGCCTCCCTCCCTTTTAGTCCCGTCCTCTCTTCCTCCTCCTCCTCCTCCTCCCCGCCCTCTCTCTTCTGGGATCTCACTCAGCTACAGAGCTGTCTTAGAGGGGAAGGACCAGAGGAGATTATTCAGTAGGACTGGAGTCATTCCAGCTCCAAATGAAAAATACTACCGTTTCCATTTTTATTCCAAAAATTAGATTTACTTTGGAAGGGAAAGGGTGGGAACAGATTACTCAAAGATTATATTCTGTTTTTATATTGTTATGAGATTTAGATCTCTGATCTATGGCGGTTCAGACTACATGATATTTGTGCCATCCTTGATAGTCCTTTCAGTCAAAATTCTGACATGCTAGACTTTTCCGACTGATGGTGCTTCCCAGATGACACATCATTGTTTGTTGATTATGTCCCGACCCGGTCATCGGTCACTGCATTCATACTCGGGCCCAACGCAGGGAATTTGACGGTACTGACCAGATTGTGTTGGAATCGAGATACTATCAGTTGGCATCACTCAGAGATTGAATAAACAATGCCGCAATGAAGATCCTTCTCTGCGATGCCTTTCTTTGCTTACAGTGAAAAAAATGACAGAACTGCGCTGCGACTTTGGGTAGTTTTTAAATAGCGAGCGGGGTTTACAAAAAGTGGGACATGGCATCGCCGTAGGAAGATTTGGGGAAAACAAAAAAGTTTTTGCGCCCCTCCTCAGTAATAGCCTTTGTACAAATTTCATTGAAATTCATTCCATATTTTTTACAAGGTAATGATCACATAACCTCCTCCAACTCTTGGTGTAGGAAGTAACACCTGGAGAGAAAAAAATAATTTACCTTCATTGCAAGATGAAGGTTCGCCTAATCCTGAGTTTTGGTGGTAAGGAGCTCCGGACATCGCCTAGTCTACCAAATGTTGAAGACAGTTTTTGCAGAATTTCTTCCTCCATTGGTTGGTTGCTACGGTTACTAGCTGCTAATGTACTAGTCGCTAATGGCTACTTGTTGCTAATGGCTACTAATTGCGTTAAAATCACGCAGTTTCATTTGCACTTCAACTATTCAGAGGCCACCTCGCACAGTCAGAAAAAAGCTGTTGATGTCAGGGAATAACCTCGGGACTCTTCTTCAATTATATGAAAGCCAGACGATGGCAGACCGAGATTTCTGACATGTCAGAAATGTATCTGATTGTTTTGTAGTAGTCCAGAAGCTGATAAGTCATCGCACCCCCATGTACAGTACACAACAAACGACGTGCAGTGAAATTAATTCATTAATTAATTAAATTAGCTCAGCAGCGCAGAAGCTGAGCCCAACCCCCCTGGACGTCTTCCGGGGGGGTTTCTCAGAGCTGAGTGGTCCCCTTCTGAGCTGGATAACCTGTGGACCTCGACCTGAAGGTTGTGAACGGACAGAAACTATACCCGTACTGATTCAAAATTCAGCAAAAAAAGCCTCTTGCAATAGAACGCCCACTGTGTGGACCGACAGACTTGGGGGACTGACCTTCCAACCCACCCGACCCCCACAACTGGACAGTTCTCTAGAGACAACCTCTAAAGTGCACTGCTGATCAACAATGGAGGACTCTGCATAGAGCCACTAATTCTTTCCTTGGTTACTAAAAACAGTATTTGCGCACTTTCCGTGGTCTCTGTGGTCCGAGAACATTATTCACGTTTTCTACTGACTGCAGGGGACGCATTCAGGGACGCTAAAATGGTCATCTACCTGACTCAAGATATCTTGCGGAGTTCCACCATTAGAGCCAGAATGAGGCTGGAGTTCTGCTTCCACAGGGCCGGAACATGGAGTCATGACCAAATACTGTGTCAAGTGTCTAGGAAGATTAAACGTTTGCAGCCTGTCTCGGTTGAAAATCTTGAATATTATTTTTTTCTGTACAATGTATTCGTGTAAATAGCTTAAATAAAGTATTTTACATAAAATCCAAATTTTGCTCTCTTTAGCTACTTCCTCTCTTTCTTTCATTCTCTCTCTCTCTATTTCTCTCTATCCTATAATGCTGATTCTTTGACGAGACTGCTTACTCCACACACCAGAGTGAGCCCATTAGCTGAGCCCAGCACACTCCTCTTCCTCCTCATCCTCCATTTCCATTAACCAGCCAATCAATTAATACAGTTTGAGTCGACGTGAGAGCCGGCCAAAAAAGAGCAATCCTCTAATTATCTTGGATGCTACATCAGCTCGCTATATCTTTGCCTGTCTGCATAACCCCCAAAGCACACCGCACACACACACACACACACACACATACACACACAATGAGCACTGACTATGCCCAAGTATGTACAACAAGACATCAGGTGATCAAATATTACACCTCAGTCCTGTAAAGCACAGCAGGCATTATGAGTAATGGCTTCTACATGCCTGTGTGTGTCTGTGTGTGTGTGTGTGTGTGTGTGTGTGTGTGTGTATGCCTTTTAGCTGGCTCCTCAGTCCCGGCTCCTCAGTCCAAACAGAATAAAAATTGCAGTATCTCAAACACAAGGATTTTAGTTCTGTGACCCAAATGAAGCATTAAGATAGTTGTCAGGGTGACACCCTTCTTCCTGTTCAGCAAGACACCATCGCACTCTTCATCATCAGTCATCACAGGATCATAATATTGATGAGTCTGAGTGCAACTGACTTCATTTTACAGACAACACTGCAGTTACTCTGTCTGTGGTGCCTCAGAGTTTTCAAAAAACTCACATCCAGGGGACAAAGTGGGATTTGGCAGGTGGAGGAACCCTATACTCCAGTTTAGTAGGAGCGGGTCCAGTGAAATTAAGTCATTTAGAAAGTTTAAATATTGTTACATAATACATTTCAATTTCATTGCACCGCACCAGATCACAATAAAAGGTATCTGGAGGGAATTTTCCCAAAACAGCAGGTCTAGACAGCATTTCACAAAGACCCTTAAAAGGCTTTCTATCCACCAGTTATAACGTTTGCAGCACTTGATGCAACAGCAGCTCTTCTGTGGAATCAGACAACGCGGGTTAGCCTTCGCTCCCAACACGAATGACCGAGCACTGGCAACCCATGAGTTTGTAACCGGTTCAGTTGTCCTTCGTTAGACCACTCTGGTCAGTGTTGTGGCAAATATTAGTGATGTCAGTATTCCCATAGGCCTACGCTGTCCTCCCAGACAGCAAGTGTATATGTCCGAAAAGTCCTCTATCTGCTGCGTCGTACAAGCAATGAAGTTATGTTAAAAAAACAATGTTTTTCCTAAAAAAAAGCACACTATCGGGGTGTGCCAAACATGAACTATTAGAGTAAAATATAAAACAAGATACAAGATAGATCTCCTCATTTTCATTCATATGCACCAAATTGGGACTAAATAGAACAGTTAGGAAGTTGTATCCAAAAAATAGTGCTACTTAAATATCTTCCCCTTGATAGTAAAATATGAAATATTTGTGTGAAACACAACACATACAAGATAGATTGACTTGATTCATATGCACCAAATTTGGACTATATGGGACCAATGGATTATGTCCAAAAATATGTGTTTATCGGTAAAATCTCCCCCTAGTGGATTAAATATGAAGTAACAGAGTTAAACAAAATGAATACAAGATAAATCTCCTTGAGTCGAATCATATGCACCAAGTCTGAACTAAATCAGACAGGTTTAGAAATTAAGGCCTGACAATTTTAGAGATAAAGCTATATGATTAAGAATAAAGAAATTTGAAAATGATCAATGGAATGGTATTCTCTTGTTTTTCTAATCTTCTCAAGTCCTAGAAGATAATAAAGTAGGCTCCTTCAGAGCAAGAGAGATGGCCCAAAATACTCTGGCCATGAATTGGGAGCGCCCCCCCCCCGCCCGAGGTTTGAAGCAAATACACAGTCCAGCCAGCAGGAGGTTTTTCTTTAAAAAAGTACAACTAGAGGCAGAAATTGTGCCAGCCAAGCAAAAAAATTAAGCTGTTAAGCAGAAATACTGCTGAACAAAACCGGAACATAATTTGGACAAAGGCCTTATCAGCAGTATGAAAGCAAGGGAAATACATAGTTTACAATGAAACTCCACTTAGCAGGATAATTTCACTCCTGAAAAATTATTATGACCAGATCCAGTTAAAGGAAGTTGTACATATGCCAAGCCACTTACTACAATCAACCATAATTAATTACATTGGAACCAATCCAAGTAACTAATGAATTAAGTTGGACATAATCCAAATAACTAATAAATTAAATTGGCCCTACTCCAAGTAAAAAATAAATTAGGGCTGAACTAATCCGTGTAACTAAGTTTAATCAACCATATTAAATTAAGTTGTAACTGATTGAAGTAACTGAATTGAACCAATCCTAATAAATCAGGTTTGACAAATTCCAAGTACCCAAATTAAATCAACCGTAAAAAATGATTTGACCTATGACCTAAACTATATAAATAAATTGAATAAATCCTTGTAAATTCGATTGGACCTATTCCATCAAATGGAGCTGAATCAACCCAAATAAATCAATTTGGAGCTAATCCATGTAAATAAATGTAAATCTCCTTCCGACATTCATGAACTACAGCCACTTATCCTGTTCAGGGTGCTTGGGGGCTGGGGCCACGTAACAAAGCTAAATTAACCCTAATAAATTAAGTCGCACCTAATCAATCTAACTAAGTTAAATCAACAGTATAAAATTAAGATGGACCTATTCCATGTAAGTAAGTTGAATGAGGCCTAATAAAATATATAGCACTGAATCCAAGTAACTAAAGTGTATCAGAGCTAATAATCTATAGTGACCCAACCCAAATACATTAAGTTGGACCAATATCATTGCTGAAAATGAAAGAAACCTAATCATGTGGAAATCCTTTTCATTTTATTCAAAGACTTATTTTTTTAATGCAGATTTTATAGTAGTAATTCAAAGTAGAAATGTGCAGGATAATCATAAGCTCACAAACACAATTCTGCTGTCAGTTTATGTTGCTATTATATTGTTTTCTTTGGTTCTAAACAAAAAGAGGAATGACCTAATGTAAAACAATATTCTATTGCATTAACGAGGGGCAGAGAAGAGAAAACCATTGCTTTATCCTAATGCATAAATTCATAGATGCATTCTTGAGAGGAGAAAAGCTAATTTTCCTGCACAATATGTGGAAACCTGCCAGAGTTTGAGGGAAAGTCAACGCAGAGGTAAGTCAAGCACGTTAGGCCCATATGTCTTGGGAGGTCTTATACCCACTGAGGGGCTGTAATTGTAATCCAGTCGGATAAATGTTAAATTAACAGGAGAATCAACCCAAATCAGTCTTGTAAAAATGCTCTATTGTGTCAACCCTTCTATTCCAGGCAGGGTTTTAGTCCAAAGAGTAGTTTTTGTGGTGGTAACGGCCTCAGAGGATCCTTCAAGCATTTTATATTTTGTTTATTTCATTTGTTTATTTGATAGGGACAGGGAGTTAACTACAAACTAATTTAACACTACGGTTTAAAAAAAAAGCCGTTACAAAATTATACATATCATAAAACAACATCAGTGAATAACAGCAATAAGATATCCAAGCATTAAAACACGTACGGCCTGCACTACTTCTACGCCTGATTCCTCTCGGACCACCCATCCTCTTGATCCCGACAAAAGATATTTCCTCTGCTTCACATAGCGATCCATTTCCTCGTTTCCTCACCAGGGAGCAACTTTTCACAAGACCGTTCTCTTCCCAAATGCTTCCATCCTCATTCAGGGCTTTGGAACAATAAAAACTGTTATCATTTTTTATCTTCTGTTTCTCTGATTATAGCCTCTCTTCTAGGATACTACCAGGTGTCCTGCCTTTCGAACAGTTCCATCGGGACTGTAGAACTTGACGGTGTACTACTTTGCAAAGGTTTCTGCGGGTCATAGACACATCTTCCCCAGTGTCCTCCAGATTGGGTACTGTATCCACCTTAGTGTAGAATTCGTCCCCTACCCTATAGGCATGCTTCAGGGGGACCTGCTCGTTGAGCTGCAGTTGTTCTGCTACATTAGGAATGGTGCCAGGTCTTTAATTTAGAGCCCAGGGAAAAGAATAGGTCCTAAAAAAAAATAGTTCTGTTTAAAAAAATAGTTGACTAAGATAACCCTTAAGAATCATTAAAAAGAACGAAGCACGGAAAACCCATCTGTTTATCTATCATCAGGGTTAAATTCACAAAAGGTTATGGCAGCTTTGCTGACGCAGAACCGGTGCAATTGGATGCGTCTTATTCACTGAGCAGTTGCAAACGCCGTTTAGCTGCGTTAAGTGCGCTGCCATGCAGATTGCATCTTGGTAATCCTGTGCTATTGGCACTTATTTACATTTACATAACATTCACATATTATACAACGCAATTTTTCTAAACGTAATTACCATGAAATTATTTGGGTCTTCAGAGAGTTGGTGGTAATAAAAGCACATTTATAAGGGCCGTCATGCCCAGAGTCCAGTTATCATGGCAGAAGTGATTATCCTCATGAGCAGATATTTCAAATGAGAATATCAGTTTGTTATTTAACCGAAAACAGAAATCATTTGAAGATACACGTTGCCGGCTTACCTAATTCTTAATGTTCTTGATGAGATTAAGGATAAGGCTGAGCCTGTCACCCAGAGATACCATGTAACACCTGGCTTTGTGAAATTGCTGGAAACATTCCAGGTTCTTGCATCTAGCTCCTTCCAAACATCTATTAGAGTTGCCTCTGGGCTGTCACAGCCATCCCTCAGCAGGGCTATGTGGGATGTTAGATTTGTAACATATGTAAGATTTCCCCAAACCAGATGGAAAATTGCAAGACAAAGCAAAAATTCTTCGGTGTTGCTGCCATCAGGGGTCAACACAGTGGGTCTTGTTTTGACCTAAAGATTCAGCACCATGGACAGCTCCGCTCAAACGCTCTATTATGTAATCGGGTGACAAACAAAGGATGCATAGGCAGAATGTAGTATTGGTAAAATGAAAAATAAAACAGTGTCCAACTCCCATACATGCCATTTTTGAAAATGCATTAGAGAAAAAATGTTTTATCTTGTGTGCACAATTCATTATCTTATGCGCATAAGATTAAGAAACAACAACGCATTGGTAATTGCAATCAGACGCAAAACAGGAGCAAACTGCACTCAGCTGCAACAAGTTGCGGCTGTGTTTTCACTGGCATATCTTTGGTGCAATATCATTTGTGAACCAGTACTTAGTCTACACTGCAAATAGAGGTTGCAAATGAGACACAATTCATGGGGCTTATGGTGGCAGGAATCCATTCTTTGAGAATTTGTCAGAATGTAAAATGGGGAATGAAATTAAGTTTTCTCTTTATATACATTTTAGAAATTTATTTGAGGTAATTTGGCATTGGGCAAGAGCTGAAGGCCCTTAGGCGCCGGTATCAGCAAGTCAGGGGAAAAGAGCACAGAGGTCTGGCTCAGCTGATTCCATCCGGATAATAGATCCTGATGATAAGTCGAGCGGACTGATATCGGTGGCAAAGACATGAAGGAGACCATAAGTGGACTGAAAACACTTTCAGGTTCCTCATGGAGTAACTACAAATATGCAGTGGCAGGCTGGTATGCTTATAGGAGGAGACTTCCACTTGAGGCCGACATACAGCAACCCGGAACACGAACAAGAGACTGGTTCGCAGACATACAGCACCCTTATCACACCTCCCAAGCCAATTCTGCAGTTTGATACATCAAAATTACCGTTACACCTAATAAACAGTGTATAGAAACTGTCCAAAATTCCTGCTGCACCGTTGAAGATCAGAGAAGTATTCTTGAGAAGGGGGAAGAATCCAGTCCGGAGGAGAATTATGGGGTTTGGAAACCGAAAAAGTAGAATTCCGAGCAGATCTGCCAATTACGCACCATCTCCCTGCTGAATGTATAAGTATAGATCTTCTTCAGTGTTGTTTCCAACTGACACAGTTTGTTCCTCTTGAAGAGCAATTTTATTGACACTTTGGTACAGAAAGGCAGAATCACAGGAATCTCGGGATGTTTAGAACATACAGGAGAGGTCATGCAGATCATCAGGGAAGCCATGAATTACAGTGGCAACCTGTTAGCCCTACGGCTGGACTTAGGATATGTATATGGCTCCATACCGTACAAGCTAATGCTTCTTATTCTCGTGAAAACATCATGTCCCCAGCCGACTACCATTGAAACTACAGGCTGAGAGTCTACAATGGAGAAGTGGCATCAGACTGGCAATAGATCGAAGTGGGGATAGTCACCGGGTAGTCATTCCGATGATTTTGTCCTCCATGGCAATGAACATGCTCTTGAAGTCAGCTGAGCCATCATGCAAAGGGCCCAAGACAAACTCTCCTCAATTCCAACCACCCATTAGGGTGTTCACGGATGACTTGACAGTCAGCACCACAATGTTGGTGGATTGTGCGAGGGCTTAAAAATCTGATGGGGTAGGCCCTGTGAGTTCTAAACCAGCCAAGTCACCATCCATGGTATAGAGGAGAGGAAAGGTAGACAACAGGTTCTGGTTCAGCATTGCAAAGACAACCTTCCCATCCATCAAGGAAAAGCAAGTAAAAGCCTTGGCAGGCAGAGAAATTAAAAGCAAGGCTTTACCAATCTTTTTATACTTCCCTTAAGTCGTATGGCCCCTCCTGATCTATGAAGTAACAATATCAACAGTGGAGACATCGGAAAGGAAGCTCAGCAGTCAATATCAGCATTCCTCAGCAGATGAATATCTTCTACAGGCAGAGTAAGGGGTCCAGCATATAGAAGGAGGATGGGAATGGTGATGCTGGGCATGTTGGACTTGGATTGTTTCCAAAACATAAAATTTATATCACCAAAGGTAAGGAGATTCAACCATTAGTACAGGGGGACTTGAGAGCAGAGATGGAGGAGGAGAGGACCTCCAGCACAGTGGCAATGAGGCAGGCAGCATGGACCTGATGGTATATTGCTATGGAACAAAAAATGACCTGGGCTGAGCTGTGGAAGGCTGAGACTCACAGGATCAAGTTCCTCATTCAGGCAGTCAACGATGTCAGCTCATCAAACCTCCATTTCTAGGGAAAGGTAGATACACCAGGCTGTCCACTTTGCTCAACGTAGGGTACCAAGGCACCTGGAGAGGTGTGATAAAGATGGAGACATGACCATGTCTTTAAGGCAATCACCATGAATCCATTGGTGTGAATTGAGAAGGCCAAGAGAAAACAACTTTCAAAGCTAGCCATAGCCATAGTTAGAGCCGGTGAGCAACCAGGAACATCAGGGTAGACAGGCATTGCAAAAGGACTGGCAAATGAAAGTGAACATTGAGAGGTAACTCACTTCCCACAGCAGATTACAAAAACCTCCTTAAGACCTGGCATGATTCTAGTTTCCCATTCCACAAAGTGTTGCGCCTGGAGTTGACAGTGCTATTGGAGGCCCACTTGGATGAGAAATTTGAGAGGAGGCTCACCAAGTACAATGGTCTAGTCAAGGAATGTCAGCAAAGTGGCTGGTGCCTCTTGGTGGATACGCCTCAAGAAAGGGCAGCCATGGGGACAGACTAGCTAGTTTGCCATCTGGACATAAGCCTAGGTCTGATCAGCCTAAGATGGGTTGCCTGGAAGAGGGGATATTATAAGACCCAAAACCCCTGATGATTTCATATGGTAGGAAACACAAGAGAAGAAGAAAGGACAGAAGTGAGGAAGAAGAAGTGAAATGCAAGCAGGTGAGGTGAGGAGACACCAAGGACAGGAGCTGAAACTGTGTTGAGGGAGTAAGGAGAAGGAAGAGAAATAGGAGACAAGGTGAGAAACAAGCTATTGAAGGGGGCAGATGAGGAGGAGTACAATGGAAGATAGGAGGAGAGATATGAAGGAGGGAAAGAGTTTGTGATCCATGGGTGGATGGTAGTACTATTTGTAGAGCTGCTCCTGGCCAACACGGTTTAAGAAATTATTTGGATTGCACTGTGGGAAACATAGTTCTACAGTCGTGATTCGCTCTACGAATGACGACAGGTGAATTCTTACATTAACATTTGCTGAGTGCAGCTTTAATGGACGTGAAAGCAATTTAAAAAGTAAAAGTATGCCTCCAATGTAAATGTTTCATTGAGAAAATTGTTGGACAAGAAGGATAAGGTGGGGACCTCACTATGTAGGAGTGGCTGGCTGTTATCCAATCGCAGAGTACACATGGAGTGATGCCACGAGAAAAAGAGTGAACACACTCTCAAGAAGAACAGAATGTCGTCTACCACAATTGATGCAGTCACCTTTGATCCAATCAGGGAGCAGCTCATCCTCGTTCACTATCCCCTTAAGCACTGACCAGTTTACTTTTAAAACAATTTACATTCTTGACATAAAACAAATATTTTGTTGGCATTCAAATGAGGAACTGCAAAACATTGGCGTTGTACGTTATCATTGCAGCACCAGAGTGGATCTTTTTAGACAGCTCCAACGAGGTCCAGACTGAGGTGACCTTAATGGCGGCTATATTTGTAATCTGGAACTTCACCACTGCATGCCACTAAATTTTACATACTGCACCTTTAAGATATTTTGCTGTTTTATGTAGTGTAAAAAAAAAAGAAAGGCACCATTACATTCCTTTTTGTGAGATAATTAAGCCCAGAAGGAAAATTTGGAAATTCCATCCTTCTAATTGTTATTATTTGGGAATATGTGGGTGACGAAAAAGTCTTGCCAAATCTCCACCACTACCATTATCACCGTGCTGTCCAGCCCAACCCTAAACACAGCTCCATCCAACAAGGCCTCCTCTGCAAGCTGAGGAATGGCTTTGTCATTACACGAAGATAGCTGTGACTAAGGCAATTAGCTAATTGATGGGCTGACTGTGCTGGCCACTGCTCCGGCTGGACGTCCAGTCCTGACACAACAAAACTGACACAGCTCAGCTTTGGCAATAGTCTGTTCAGACTCCAAACGTCAGGTTCCGACTGAAGCTTTGTTTCCCTGATAGAACAGAAAAAAATAATCATAATCTTTTTCTATTATTCATATGTTGCACACTAAAGCTGAACGTAAATTTAGACCTCTAGCATAGAGGAAAAATGTGCTGAAGATGCAAAACTAGCTGCGCCAGCCAAAATGCGAATGAGTCTATTTGAACAAATGTAGACTAAGAAGTAGCCAAATGCACCCTCTGGCTGCATTTGGCTGACAGAGGGTGCCAAAATCCTCTCCTTCTGTGGACATGAAATGATTTAGAGCCCTTCCATTGTAATAGTATATTGAGTGGAAAATGAATTTTTTGAGTTTCATTATTCTTATATTCTACATTTCACCAAGTCTTAAAAAAGTCACCTACGTCTCAATATGTTGGACACCAAAACATTAATACGTCGATATGTTTGGCACAATTTGTCAATATGTTGGTCACATACGTTAATATGTTGGATACAAATATGTCAATATGTTGTACACAAATACGTTGACAAGCTGTAATCAAATAAGTAGAAAGATTTGACACAAATGCTTCTATATGTTGCACACGAATGATTTAACATGTTGGACACAAATGCTTTGATATTTTGGACATAAATTCCTCCATATGTTGGACACAAATGCTTCAACATCTTACCTCTGAGGCTGAGTCCAGCCAGATTTAATCCTCGACTTCATTCTTCGGGTCACTACCCAGAGCTCATGACCATAGCTGAGGGTTTAAACGTAAATGGACCAGCAAAATTTGAGTTTTTTCTTTCGACTTTCGAATTTACTGTCGACCAAAGCGCCTGTCTATACCCCGGTCTATTTTCCCGACACTTGAGAACAAGACATCAAGATACTTCAACTCCTTTGTTTGAGGCAGCACCTCTAACCCAACCCAAAGGGGACAGTCCACCGTTTCTCGGCCGAGAACCATGGCCTTGGATATGGAGGTGCTGACGCTCATACTGACCACTTCACACTCAGCTGCAAACCGCTCCAGTACCTGCTGAAGGTCACGGACTCATAAAGCCAATAGGACCACATCATCTGCACACAGAAATGTTTTTATTCTAAGCTCCCCAAACTGGACACTGTCCTCACCTCAACTGTTGCTTGAGATCCTGTGAATATCAAAAACATAACCGGAGACAACCTCAGCGGAGTCCACCATTCATTGAAAAAGTGACTTCCTGCCGAGCTTACGTACACTTACCTAAGCTAATTTACTCCCACTTTGGTTATATAGGGACTGGACTGCTCGTAGTAATGGCCCCATACACCCACAGCACCCCCCACTGGACTGACTGGGGGACCAGGTCATAAGTCTTCTCCAAATTCACAAAAAACAAATAGACTGGATGCGCAAATTCCCCTGACCCCACAAGTAAAGCTGAAAGACTAAAATGTTGGTTCATCATTTCATGACCAGGACGGTATCCACATTGTTCCTCCTAAAATTGAGTTTTGACAATCGTCAGAGCCTCCTTTCCAGAAAACTGGAGTAAACTTTCCCAGGACTGCTGAGAAGTGGGATTCCACTATGATTGGAAGACACTCTTCTCTTTTAAAAAGAGGTCTCTTTTAAAAAGGGGTTGTCCGCCTTTTTAAAATGTGGGGCAACCGCCCCAGGCTGCCACTCCCAAGTTACTGTTCCTGTCCGTCACATGACATTGAATAGGTGTGTCAACCATGTCAGTACCTAAGAGTCCAAAGCCTTCAGAAACTCCAGAAACAAATTCTCTTCCACCCCTGGCGCCTCGCGATCTTACAGCTTTCCAACTACCTCATCTGCTCGCTTTTCCTCCCTGAGTCTTCAGACGGTTTGCCAGGAATTCTTTGAGGCCACCGAAAGTCCTTCTACGTGGGCTCCCTAAACTCCTCCTATGCCCGTGTTTTTACTTCAGAAACCGCCACGGCTGCCGCCAATTTAGTCTCTCTGTATCTGTCTGCTGCTCCTGGAGACCCCTAGGCTAACGAGTCCGAAAGGGCTCTCAGTTCTGCTTGATGGCTTCCTTCAACGCTGGTGTCCACCAGGGGGTTCTCAATTTGCCACCCTAACAGGCGCCAATAATCTTCACCCGGTATAGGCCGGAAGTTCCTCCGTTGGTGTGAGTTTAAGATCTGATGGATAGGGGCCTCTGCCAGATGTTCCCAATTCAACCAAACAACTCTTTTGGGTTTACAGGGTCTGTCTGGTAGCCTCCTCCACCACCTAATCCAACTCATCACCAGGTGGGGATCAGGGGACAGCTGTGCTGCTCTTTTCACCCAAGTGTTCACGACATATGGCCGCAGATCTGATGATACAATCAGAAAGTGGATCATAGACCTTTGGCCTAAGGTAGCCTGGTACCAAGTACAATTATCAGCCAACGTACACTTGAACGCGGTATTATTATGGACAGTCAATGACTACCACAGAAATCCAATAGCAAAGAACCACCCAGGTTCTTTTCGGGTACACCCTTCCTCCTAATCACGCCCCTTTAGGATCCTCTATCGATGCCAACAGGGGTGTTGAAGTCTTCCAGGAGAACTGTAGAGTCCCTGAATGGAGCCCTTTCTAGGACACCACTAAGACTCTTCAAGAAGGCTGAATACTCTGAACTGTGCCTAGGCACACTTATATCTGTGCCTAGGCACATATATAGGTGTCAGACAGTCAAAACCTTGCCTCCTGCAACTTTCAGATGCAAAATGTTTCTCTAAGCTGGACAAAAATTCCTCTAAATAGTGGACACAGATGCATCAATATATTGGACACAAATGGTTCCATAGGTTGGACACAAATTTCTCTATATGTCTTTGAATGAATGTTTTTATTTGTTGAACATTAATGTGTCTATATATTGGACATAAATTCCTCTATATGTCAGACACAAATTCTTCTATATGTTTGATACATATACCTTGTTATGTTGACACAAGTATGTCGAAGTGATCAACGCAAGTAATAATAATTATATCGACAAAAGTAATAATAACTATATTAATAATACATTTTATTTATAACGCACTTTACAAGTACCAAATCAGGTTTCAATGTTTCTCTGATGACATGTTGTTTCGTGTTTTTGATTCATTTTTTTGACAGTATCGCTGTGTATTGATGCATGAAGCTCATGTTTTTCACTAAGCCTGGTTTTGGATCAGGATATTTCTTTAAAGTGCCGCCTCATGGAGAACAGACATCCTTTTTAAGATAAAGGAGGAATCGATCATTTCTAGACCTTCTATTTATCCAGGAGAGCAATCTGCTGAGGAGTCAGGCTTTTCTTCTGCAGAGGCAAAGAGTTATTGTAATTCCTCATGTTTATACGATTACACGTGATTACATATAAACTCTCCTCTGTGCAACCAACTTTACTTTTGCATACCTCAGCCTGATGGTGAACACTGTGATAATGACAGTGGAGTATATCTAGTGATGTCTCGTAAAATAATGCAGTAAACTGAAGCAAACTTGATTAATGGCTTAAATAAGGTGTGATATGCAGGTGCTGTTGTTCCCTTATTTGTACATACAGAATGACACTGAAAGTAATCTAATATTCTTAAAAATAAGAATGTTAAATCATGGAAAATGAATATTTTAATCACAATTGACTATTCTTGAATCTTCCGGCTACTAAATTTTGTTTTGTTGTTGTTGTCTTTTTACTGTGCACAATGCTAGATATTAATTTAAACTTGGATTCATCAAAGGTGGTAGAATGTGCATATAGTGCCATCCAGTGGACATAGGAGGGACTTTGAATTCAGTCCTTTTCAGGGGGCAATATCCCATTTTTGACACATTTTAGGTGCATGTCTATCCAAGTGTATCAATGGAGAGTCCTCCTGGTCCTACCCCACAGAAACTGTGTAGAATAACACTGGACTTCGTGGTAGTTCAGTGTTACTGACACTGAAATAAATTATTTTTGGTCTTACCGGTCCATCGACACCAAATGTTACACAAATACACCTCTTTTTTTAAAAATGATTATTACATTGTAAGATATGTTAATGATTAACAATAACATTGAGGTGAATGTATTCAATGTAATTCAGTATTAGCTTTAAAAAAAAGCAAGACCATCACATGACATAAAATCTGTCTTTCATGAAACTACCATAAAAATATCACATATTATATACTATTTTATATATTCACTTATTTAAGGATTTTAACTTATACCAGTCCCAATCATAATTATCAAGTATTCATTTATCTCCAGGATCTATCTATCTTTGATCAAAAAAATTGAAAATTGAAAATACAGAAAAGACCTAGTGACCCAAAAGGTATATGTTTTTTTCTTTTATTTATTCAAAGCTTTGTAAAAAGTTTTGAATTTTTAACTTCAAACTTTGAATTGAAACTTTAAATTCCAAATTTGAAATTTAAATTGGAATTGATAAGATTACATCTCAATGTTACATGTATTTGAAATAGAATCATCATTTATGGTATATTTATTTCGATCTGGTGATGGTGTTTGAACTAACAGAACTCTACTGCCCCTCCGTGGTCACATCTGGAACTGCATAGAAGTCCAACCACTCTATTGGACATTTTACACACACTGTGATGGAAAGTTACTTGGTAGATGTACTCAAATACTGTTAGTAAGGTAAACTTTGATGTTAATTGTTGATGGGATTATTTCTATTTTTCCTTCTTTTTAACTCGGCTTTATGACCAATGGGATGAAAATAATATTTGTTTTCTTCATAAGTACAGAAAACCCTTAAAGATTTACATACTAAAAAAATATGTGCAACAAATGTTTAAAACCTTATTTTAACACACACAGTTATTTTCATCCTTTTTTTTTCATCATTCTTCCCAGTCCAATTTACTATGCTTATCTACATTCCTCTAACATGCATAATGTGTATAATGTACTAAAACTAAATTAGAAAAAACAATACAAAAAAAATCCCTCCTCCTTCCCCGGACTAAGCTCAGCACCAGGGGGGATCGGGCCTTCTGTTCTGCTGCCCCTTGTCTGTGGAATGCCCTCCCTGACCATCTGAGGGCTCCACAGACGACTGAGACTTTTTAAAAAAGGACATACAACTTTCCTTTTTTATAAGAACCTATAACTTTGAATTAACATTGCTGCTTTTTGCTCATATTTTTATATTATTATTATTATTATTATTATTATTATTATATATTTGTTATTGATATTTCTTTCTGTTTTTCCCTTAGCACTTAAGAGATTTGATCCAAATGTAAAGTGCGTCATAAATAAAATGTATTATCATTATTATTATTAATATTATCATTATTAATAATTGTACAATGGCTGTGATATTTTTATTGCATGTAAAGGTCAAAAGTAAATTTTCATAGTCGAGAAGAAATTAAAATGATTTATAATTTGTAGTCCTGCAGTCCTGTAGGGGGTACTACATACTACAGGAGTATGGGGTCTACTGAAGCATTTGTGGCCGTTCCTCCATGTTGGACACAAATGATTCGGTAGACTACAGACCGAACTCTGTTCAGTGAGAGAAAACATATCAGTGAAAGGTCCAGGTCAAAACATTTTCAAGGATAGCTTAAATTCCGACTAACTGTCCTCCTCATATAACGGTGTGTTCGTCATTGGTCTTAGAGAGGAAAGGCCAGAGTTATTCTCGCAGACAGATTTCACCGCACCTGAACGCCTGGACGTCCATTCTGTTGGACGGAGTGACGTTATTTTTGCCCGGAACCAATTGCCTTTGTAATCGTTGGAACATTATGTTTTGTCTAGGACACTGTTTCACGTCATGGACCATCTCTTGCACAAAGTCCAAAACATATCTGACGATTTTGCTTCTTTTTTTTCCTCTCTCGGCTCAAAGCAACAGACATTATTGTCTGCGGAATTGTCCTATTCAAAGTCCAATCATATGAGCAGACAAGCCGCCATCCCCAAAAATGCAGCAGAAGATGAGATTGTCGACATTTTCACCTACAGATTGTCACCTTGTCATGTGACCTCATGGCCTTTATACTTTATATCAGATTGCTTTACCATTGGTCATAATGGATCCATCGAGCAACATATATATATATATATATATATAGTAGGGTTTATCCTGGTCCTGAAACTGTGCACCAGGCTGCTCCCTGTCGTTGATTGAGGGAACTGCCGGCCAAAGAAATCCACTCTTCCTCACAAGGGGAGATGAAGATGCAGTTTAAGACAGGCAGTGGATCGAGAATTCCAGCATGTCCCATTACCAGGTTCTGCTCTGAAGGCTTGTTTTTTCTGTATGGTGTGGAACGTCAGATGTCTGATGTCACCTGACCAGCGAAGAAAACTTCTGTGCCACATTGACATGAAGAGACTTTTATCATTTAAAGAAAGTTACTTCAGAGAAAGTGAAAAAGGCTCCAGAGATGCCCGGTAAGTTTTGGTCGGTAAGTGTCAGTTACTGAAGGCCAGGAGGGAGGAGAAGATGAGGAAAGAGAATGAGGTTGAAAAATGAAGAAGGAGAAAAAAACAGTAAAAGAAAGAAGAAGAAGATTGTCAACAACAAAAACCTCTTCTCCTAAGACCCCTATGTCTGCATCTGGGGACCAATGGGAGGTTCAGTGCCTGCATGGAGGACACTTCAGCACGTAGACTACAGGGGAAGGGATCCTACCCCCGATCTCCTGAACCCAAACCGACTGGTCGATCACTTCATCCTTTTTTCACAGTTTGAAGAAATTTCTTCGAGTCGATCCTGAGGTAACACGTCCACGGAAAAGGGTTGGGGAAGTTCAAACCAGAGTTGAGCCATAAAGGGAAAACATGAAGGGAGGAGTGAAGGGGTGTTTAGACAGGAGGGCGGAGGAGGACTGAAGGGTGAGTACAGAGAGTGGAGGAAAGTGGATGAATAATAAAATGAATGACATGGAGTCTCCAGGCAGAAGAGCAGCTGGCAGCAGAGTGGCGCCACTGAGTCAGCAAAAAGGACTTAAGCTGGCACCAAATACACAGACAGGGACAGAATGGCAGCCTCCTCCATTATGTCTCCAAAAAGAATTTGCACTCTAACGAGGTTGAATTCAGTGGAATCCACTGGTGTAGTTCCAGATTAAGTCCCGTCTCCATGCAGGAATCTACGGTGGCCTTCAAGTGTGAAAAAGGATGTACTCCTTAAAAATATAGATAAGAGCTTACAGCCCGTCAGGCTAACTGTCAAGTTAAAAATGAAGTGAAGTCCTAAAGCACAGGACTAACATCACCCCCTGTGATTTAAAAATGACACCCCCACGCCGGTGTTTTGTGCAGCGCATTGCTACGAGTTCAGTTGAGTATTTCATTTGAATTTAATGTCATTGTACCAGCGTCAGCGGTTAGGTCCGAAGGGTGCGTCTCGGGCAGGCGCGGGTTTCTGGTACCCACCAACCTATCAGCTCCCATACATGCCTCCTCGCTTTAACTCTGAGTTTCTGCTGTGCAGCAAATTATTTGACTTTATTGTTTTTCTAGTATTGTCTAAAACTGATACAGTGCCCTCCAGAAGTATTCTTACTCTTTAAAAAACAGTTTACTTCAGTTTACAGTCTATACCCATGATTTTTTTATTCAAATTATTAAAAAAAACAGTAACGAAATGAAAAAAATAACGCACATAAAAAATATTTTTCTCTAAAACGTGTATGACACAATTACTGACACTCTTTGGAAATTCTGTGATTAAAATATATCTGAAGCATATTTACGGTCCTATTTCAAGTTTCACCAATTGGAGTAGGAACTCTGAAACGATGAACAATGATTCCCTGTTTTACGAGGGTATAAATATGAGGTGACAGCCTAATTCTCTTAGACATTGTTCACAATGGGAAAGACCAGACAACAAGGCAATGATGTTCAAAGAGAAGTTTTAGCGCTTCACAAATCTGGTAATAGACACAAGAAAATCTCCCAACAGCTCAAAATATCAGTTTCAACAGTTTGATCAATGATTAAGACATTCAAAGAGACTGGAGATGTTAAAAATCAACCTGGAAGAGGATGTTGCTTCAAACTGACCCCACACATTGTGAGGAGGTTGATTCACCGGCAAGAGACTCTCCAAGAATCACAGCAAGAGAGGTCAGAGGTCAGTTGAATCTTGGGGTCAGAAAGTCTCTTTAACCACCATCAGATTTCACCTACCCCAATATAGTCTTTTTGGGAGGGCAGCAAAAGAAGTTGGAACAAGGTCAGAGGTCAGATGAGACCTTTTTAGCAGAACTTTTTAGCAAAAAAACAATCTAAGATGGTAGTGGTGTAGCAAGAAAGAAAGCCTTAGAGAAAAACCCCTCATACCCACTGGGAAGTCTGGTGGTGGATCTCTGATCTTGTATTCTTCCAAAAGCCCTGGACATCTTGAAAAGGCATGGTACAAAGGACGCCATCAAATACCATCAGATATTGTAAGGAAACTTAAACGTCTCTGTCAGGAAACATTAAGTGGGCCGTTGTTGGACCTTCCAGCAGGTCAATGATCTGAAACACTTCTCAAAATCAACTCCCAGAAAGAATGGTTGAGATCACAAAATAAAGGTTGTACCATGGCCATCCCAGTCGCCTGAATAAAAACCCCTAGAACATCTGCGATACGTGCAACTACATTTACTTAAGTTTAACATTCCTTATTTTTAAAATAAAAATAATTTCATGTTTGCAGAATAAACTCGATTACATCGTGTAGGACCTGCGTGAAATTCAATAACTTTTACAAGATTCAATCAAGTCGACATGAACTGATACGACCGAGCTTCCTACTTTGTCTTATTTAGTGTCAGCACTTGAATTTCTGTTACTGTTCAAAGAAGTATTCTTTGGATTCATTTGATTAAATCATTGAAAGTATTTCCAGATAGTTGAATGAGTTTTGTTCAACACTTAGCAATACTGCTGGGCCAACTTCATTTATTTGGGCTAGATATTACCAACTAATATTAGAGCAAAATTAGTTGGACCCACTCTATGAATTAAATTTTGGCCAATTACAATTAACTAATTTGAATCAATAATACAAAGTTAATTATGTTAGACCAAATTCAACTAACTAAGTTGAATCAAACCTTATTGATAATATTGACCCAACCCAACCAATAGGAAGTCAGACCAACATAATGACTAAGTAAAGAAAGAAATCCATTTAATCATAATGAAATACTTTGATGAATTGAATTGATGAAATTAATTTGTTAAATTTAATTAAGAATAGTTATAGTTTCTAGGGTATGACAAGCTGTTGTGCTCGCGATGAGCCTGTCGTCATTTTGAATGACCTGGATTCCAATAACTATTACTGATGGATGATGCAGCAGCAGACGTTTCTCCAATCAAGATGAGTTTTCTACATTCAGAGAAATTCTTATCCTGTAATCTATGGCCCCGGCATAAAGTGATGCCGGAGACAAAACGTTTTCCAGCGACTCTCTTACTGCTATTATGAGTAAAATTGGAAAACTGCATCACTTTTTCACTATGTCAGCAGTAGAACGTCAACTGTACTCACTCCCATTGCTTCCTCCTGGCCTGTGGTGTGTTGTGCATCTTGTGTGCCTGGTGGGCCAGGATAACATCACGGTGGTCCACAAGTCCACCTCTCCGGCGGATCAGTGGCACCGCCGGGTCGTTGGAGCCAGAGTGAACCCCATAGCCACCCTCTCCACGGATAAACGGCGCTTCTCTGAACTGGTCAACTCTGACATCATAGACAGAGTGATAGTAGGTGGGGTTCGGTCCAACGCTGCTTCCCCTAATCGGGGGAGGGTGGCAGCGCCGTGGCCTTCGAAGGCCCTGAGGAGAGGAAGAGGAGCAGGGGGAAGTCTGCGGCCACTGCACTGAGCCGCCATGCTCCTGATAGAGGGGGGACAGCATGGAGCTGGAGGGCGATGAGGAAATGAGAAGACAAAAGTATGAAGAAGAAGAAAAGGTGGAGAGAAGAGCAGACGAGAAATTAAAAGGAAATCTTTTACTTCAACTCTAAACATACAGTAAGTATAGAATAACTTATTTAATAGTCAATTCAAATTATAGGAACAGCATTATGAATTGATTCTTTTGTATAATAAATATATCTAAAGTGAGAATTTTTTTTGCAGTGTCAGCGCTGCCTGATTTCAAACCCCGGCTTTTTCTCTAGAGAGGGCCGTTCACGTCAGGGTTTTGGACCTTGAGCGCGCCGGGCCTCTCTCTTCCCCTGGATGGCTGTCAATGCAAATGTTGACACTTTGAGCATCAAACTTACTATTAAGCACAAGATAAAGGGACAAAGTGTGAAATCTTGCCCTGACAGAAGGGAGAACACGAAGACCCGACTCGTGAAACCATTGAGAGGTGCGCAGTCTGCCTGGGCGAATGCCACTAAATATTACACACTGCACCTTTTGGTGAAAACATGAATCCACATAGAAACACGGCAAAAATAATGAACAGAGACAGGAAATAGAAGAGTGGGCAAGACAAAATGAAACACCTCCAAGGAACTTGTTTTTCAATATTTCCTATGTAACTTTAAAAAACTAACAGTTTTGTTCACACAGTCATGAATGTCCACACATGCATATGTGTACAAGTTATCTGCTGTGAGGGCAGTACAGTTTATTTCTCCCTGACACGGTGTAAAGTGAAAACTAATGCGCTGAGACAAGAACACTCACACACTCACGCACGCACACACACGCGCACACACACACACAATGATTTATGCTCACAAGCTGCAGGTACAATGATGAGACATAGTGCTATAGTCAGGACTTTGCTGGATGATTGAGGAGGGTGTGGTGTGTGAGTGTGTTTGAGTGTGTGTGTGTGTGTGGGTGTGTGTCTGTGTGTTTGTCTGTGTGTTGCTGGTTGCAGCGGGACTTGTATAACACAGGGCTGGTTGTATTAGTGATAACAGCAGAGAACATACCACAGAACAAGGGCAAACTACTGGAGTAGCAGGAAATTCACAAAGAGGTGATTATGGGGGGAGACAGAGGGATGATGGACAGATAAATACGATTCAAAAGGGTGGGTTGTGCATAGACAGGGCAGGGAAAAGTGTGATATTTTGTAATTGATGAAAGAAAAAACATGCGAGAAGTATTACCCCATAAAGGAAGGACAAAGAAGCAAAATTGGGAGCAATGACTCAACGTCACAAGAGCAGAATTTTCATTAGAAGGTCATTGAATGAAATCCCTAGGCGGCACCAGCCAGGGAAAGTGGATGAGTAAACTGTTTTACTATGCCTGAAGCAGTCCTGAGCAGCCACTTGGACCATCATTTTCCTGAATACCTCAATACAGTAAGAAGTGGGAAATCAGCCTGAGGAGAGCTGACTGGCAAAATCATTCTGCACATGTAAGGTTCTGAGGATGACTTACATGTGTGCACAGTAAGTCAGATAATAGATAATAATGTGGAAGGTCTTAGGATGGAGTTGAATTGGATGCATTAGCAGAAATAATGCAAACTAAACATTCTTTCCCAGAGAGAACATTTTTCTTATGTCTCACAACAAGGACATTATCTCCACTGAACTGGAACACCACCAGTTTACACCTACAGAGGGAACAGATGTTAGAAGGACGTTCTTCATACAACCCTGTCCCATCTAAACCTAAAAGTATTCACCCTGACCTCAATATCTTGGTGTTCCACTTTTAGCAGCAACTACTTCAACCGAACACTTCTGACAACAGCACATCAGTCTCTGACATCACTGCGGGGGAATTTTGGTCCGCTGTTCTTTACAGAACTGCTTCAGTGCAGCAAATTGGAGGATTTATGAGCATTAACTGATTTTTTCAGGTCCCATCACAGCACATCAATGGGTTCAGGTCCAGACTTTAACTACACCACGCACAAAATGTAGTTTTATTCCTTTACTACCATTCAGAGTTTGACCCACTTTTCTTCTTGGGATCATTGTCTTGCTATAAAAAAGATACAACTCAGACCAATGACCTGAATTTTCTGTCCGAATTTTCTGCTCGAGAGCAGAATTCATGGCGAGTCGTCCTGGTCCTGTGGGAGTAAAGCATCTCCAAAACATTCCACATGTTTGACCAAAGATCTAATATTATTTTAGTGTCTTCATTCGGTTCAACTTTCCCCTTATCAGTCCAGAGAAGATTCTCCAAAAAGCTCTGAGGGCCATTGAGGTGTGTGGTGGTCAAATTCAGATCTGCCTTAATGTTGTTCTGGGCCAGCATTGGCTTTCTGCTCACTAATATTTTGTGTGTCCAAGTGACCAGATGGAAAGGTAGCAAGTCCAGAAGCACCGGAGGAAGGTACAAAGTGTTTTATCATGGTGTTAAAGGGAAGAGAAATGAAGTAGAAAAGGAAGAGTATGGGAAGAGTGTTCTGGAGGTAAAGAACGTGTCAGACAGGGTGATGAGCATGAAGATAGAAATGGGAGGTGTGATGATGAACATTGTAAGCACTTATGTCCCACAAGTTGGTTGAAAATTGTGATAGAAGGAGAATTTCTGGAGCAAAAGATGAAGAGGTGATGGACCGTTCTGATGATATAGACAGGAAACTGGAAAGTTAGAGGGGTACAGGATATGTATGTGAGCAGTATGACAGCAGGGATGGATTGGTTCAAGGTGGAGTTTGGACTGCACCAAGGATCAGCTCGGAGCCCCTCTTTGTTTGATGTGGTCATGGTCAGTTCTGACAGACGAAGTCAGACAGGAGTCTCAGTGAAGTATGTTGTTTGTGGATGACATTGTGATCTGTAGTGAGAGCAGTTGGCGGAAACCTTAGAGAGGTGGTGGTACGCTCTGGAGAGTAGAGGAATGAAGGTCGGTAAATGGAAGACGGAATACATGTGTGTGAACGAACGGGAGGCAGAAATTCCAACTTCTGGAATATCAGTTGAATTTAGTATAGTATGCTACTCGTGATACCTAGGTGCCAACTTCTGGCTTCTGAAGATGGTCTGTTGAAGTGATGATGTGATTGGACAGGGCAGGTAGTAATCAGGTCTGGTTGGGTGTAGTCCAGCTACAACCAGTTCTTAATGCAGTTTGGTACATGTCAAAGAGCCTTTGACAAACAGCCTTTAGGTACTAACCACTGCAGACCAGGAACGCCTAACAAGACCCGCAGTTCTGGAGATGCTTAACACCATTAGCAATTTCTTTCTTGCTCTCAGATCCTTACGCTTTTCCATTTTTGACTGCAGCATCCATCAAGAAACATATAAATGTTGTCATGCTGCCAGATTATTCCCCTCACATAAACTTCAGGTCTCAGGAGAATCTGAAAATGTATCTTGCTTTATGCTTTATCACACACAAAGTGAAAAAGCAAAACATCCTTTGATTCATATTTGTCCCTTTCATGCAGTACTGTGTGGAGGTTTGGGAATCACATGGTAGTACAGAAGCCTTCTAAAAATTTGCAAGATGTGAAAGACTTTCATATCTCAGCCACGAAGGTCACAAATCAGTTTGCTTCTAGTTCCGGTCCCAACCAGTGTAAATGGGGAGGGTTTGTCAGGATGGGCATTCGGCATAAAATCTCTGCCAAATCAAAATGCGGAAAACTAAACTGATTTGAAGCTGGTTCTGTACGGGTACAAGTTAACAAATACAGTCAGTGGTACAGTTAGTCAGCATGGTGACGGCAGTATCTGTGAATGGAAACAGATGATCTAATGCAAAGGGAACAGCCGAAAGAAGAAGAAGTGAAAGACTTTCATCAATAGTATAACATTTTGGAACACAATATCACAGGAGTAAGGTTGAAATTGAGAGTTATCAGAACACACAAAAGGCAGACACATGCCAGTCTACAGGCTAATCCATCAGATATACAGAAAACCGAATTGTAATACGTAATCGACACAAACCGTATTAAAAGTATTGAAAGGAACAAAATGGGTTGTCATTTGTGCAATCAAAAGTCCATCTCAAGAAACAGGAATGTCTGGACATGGAGGAGTAAACAAGTGTGTTTACTTATTTGGTACAACATTTTTAACCATAATGCAACGTTGATTCTTGCATGGTACGGTTACAAATTCAATGCAAAGCTAGACGTAAACACTAGTAGTTGGCTCAGGGTGCAGCAAAATGACACAACTGCTTTACATTTTTGATGGAAATAGTTAACAATGTAAAGATTCTCCAAACGTCACACGTCTGGTTGTCAGTAGGAAGTTGATTTGGAAGTGGAGGAGTTCCTGCAGCTTTCTATGCCTGCCTCTGGATAGTTTTGTGAAGAGACATTGCAGCTCTTGGTTATGTAATGTATCTGTGACTTGTCAACAAATACAAAGCATTGGTTGTGTCAACTTCTGTCATGCCAATCCTGATTCTCCATTGTCTTTCGGCTGGAAATGACAGCTGAAAGACAGAGTGTAATAGTGGAAATAAACGTTTGTAATGTTCTTGGGAGAGAGGGACGTATATTCACTGTTTCATGTTATACTGTATTCGGACAAAATGTGACGAAAAGTCTTGTGAAACTTTACTTACTCTATTTTCCCTGCAAATGCCACCTTGGATCATTGAAATCACTGACGTGAGTAATGCAAAGACGAAAACATACAATATGCTTAAAATCATGAACTAACTAGCAGCCGTGGCTAACAAGTGTTGTGGAGGGCGTTCACCTATCCAGAGGAAGCTGGTTCCCGAGGCTACACTGGAACGTCCTTCTAAAATCCCTAAAGATCACAGGTTCCAAGTCCAGGAAGGCTCTCAAAGACAGAGCAGGGGCGCCTCTTGATAGGGCTCTGAACAAAGGATAAACCGTGGAGAAGAAAGGGATGAACGGGTAGGGAGACGTCCCTGCTGCTATTTTAGGAATAAAGGAGTGAAACATCAGTAAAGGGTGTCTCCCGGCACATGACCCTGCAGCTGGCACAGTGGCACCTTTGGAGGTGTGTTACTGTGTGACCAGCAGCTGTGCTCACCTGAGCTTACATAGAAGTAATGA
Source organism: Lophius piscatorius (assembly GCA_009660295.1). NCBI lineage: Eukaryota > Metazoa > Chordata > Actinopteri > Lophiiformes > Lophiidae > Lophius > Lophius piscatorius. Next base: position 70,235 of record VRLP01000096.1, on the reverse strand, counting down.
TAATCTAAGCTTTTTATTACCACTTTTATCATACAGTACAACATTGTGAAATTAGTTCCCTGCAATTGACTCAAGGGGCCCTTTGAGGAACCCGGGGAGCGAATTTGGCTCCAGGGTTTCGCTTAAGCGACCTGTGGCATGGGATCAAGCTGCCGATCTTATGATTGAAGGACGACTCCCGATACATTCTGAGCTTTGTTCACCCCATCTACATCTCGAGATCAAATGATATTGACTTCCAAAAATGTAATCAAACTCCCAGTGATTAGACTAGCTCTGGGCATGAATAAAATCAGGCGGAAACCTGCAGAGATCCATTATTCTTTGAAATGCGGACAGTGTTCTGAGGCAGCAGTAGAAACAAGAATTTGCTTTCTTAAATTTGAACTATTCGAGCGTCTCGTCCAGTTGATTCATATGCACCAAATTTGGACTAAATCGGATCAATGGTTGAGAAATTATGGCGGGAAACCTTTGAAGATCAAGCTCCTATGTGGTTATAAAAGTTGAAAATGATCCATGAAATTGAGTCTGTTCAGGGATATAATGAAGACAATGGTCAAAACAAGGACTCAATCCACTAAAGCATACAAATCCATCAAAAACCATTGGATGGGGCAAAATTCAAAGACACCAAGTATAGTCAAAAACCACCGAAACTTAAAATGGCTGGTATGAAAGACATCAGCATTCAATATCCACAACTAACTGGCAGAGAAAGAAAGGGGAACAGAAACTAAAAACACAGAGGAACAAGACACTGGGAAAAAGCTGGGGAGAATCAAGGAGGGAATTGCAGGTGAAACAGGGGGACAATCAAGAAGGAGATAACTGTGTGAGACACAGGAGAGACAGACACAGAGAGGGAGAAGGAGCACAAGTGGAAACACACAGACTACACTGAGTCAGGGGGCATCAAGAAATAAAACAAACACTAAACACAGTCTGAGTGGGAAGACCTGCATCACAGGCAGCCAGAAAATTCAGACAGTCATTGAGAGGAAATGTAGAAGATAAACCTGATTCAATCTGATGAGTAAATTATGCCAGAAAGAAAAAGCTTTCAGTCAGAGAGCAGATAGAAAAGTCGCCGGCCAGATTAACCAGGACTGGGGTTAGGTGGGGTCGTGCGTCACGCCTCCACTCACTTCAACTTCTCCGTCATGTTCATTACATTAGAGCTCGGCTCCAACAAACAACGAATTACATTTAACAAAAATATTAGGATAGGAAACAAAACTACTGGATTATGTGTGGGAAAAATAAATACTGGATTATAACAACAAAAATGTGGATGGAAGCCTTAGGCCGATATTAAGGCACCGAGAGAGCTGAGATATTTTTGGGATTCTCTGTATATAATGGTTTTATGTAACATTTTCATCCAGCAGCAGATTTAGCACCGTGCTGAATGTGTACTGTAATAGCAGGTATGGGTAGAAATCCTCAATGTCTCATCACCACTTTGAGAATTTGATGAGACCAGTTGAGGGATCTCTAAGGTATTATTAATGAAGCAGTACCTATACCAGTTTGTTTCCAGAGCTGTCTCGTCCGATTCCCTCGCACTCTGTATACGAAATACTGAGATTTGGTCAACAAAAGCAAAATATGTGTCAGAATATATGTGCATTTTTAAACTAAGAGGATAAGATAAGATAAGATAAGATAAGATAAGATAGGATGAGATAAGATGAGATAAGATGAGAATAGATAAAATAAGATAAGAAAGACAAGCTAAGATAAGATACATCAAGATAAGATAAGAAATACAAGATGATATAAAATAGGATAATATAAGTTAAGATAAGATATGATAAGATAAGATACTATAAGATAAGAAAGACAAGATAGGATAAGATAGGATAATATCAGATAAGTTAAGAAAAGATAAGATAAGATTAGACTATATAAAATAAGATTAGATAGAATAATATAATATAAGATAAGATAAGATAAGATAAGATACGATGTGATAAGATACGATTTGGAGATAGGCTTAGTCATACAGTTCTGTGCATTTACAAATGGAACCAGATATAAATAAAATATATCAATCCAAATATCAGTACTTTTGAGGATACGAGTTTTGCACATTGTGTATCAAACATTACAGAGTATAACCCTGATGATGGATAGAAGGACAGCGACAGGAACAGGAGCCGGACATTTATGATATTCAGGAATCGTGATTGAGCTCTTCGTTTCTTAATGAGATTGTGTGATCACTTACAGAGTTTACTGGAGGAGTGTTAGTACATGTTGTTTGTGTCTGCAGCACCAAAAAATCCAGACAATCTGACACGTGGATACTAACAGCAATGAGTGAAGTAGGGCGGTCCCGAGGCTTTAGACAAAGACAGAAACCTGTTTTCAAAGGTCATAAGTATTTAAAGAAAAGCATACCCCGAGCAAAAGACCTTTTCTCTGGGTAAAAGGGTCATCGAGTCCAAGAACAATTACTCTGAAAGGTCCCCAATCCTCTGCTTTATACATTGAATTCCTCAAATTAAATGTGAGGTCACGTCCAGAAAAGAAGAAGAAAAAAAAAGTTCCACGAACAATTACAGTTAAACATTATTTTATATATTTTTTACATAATAAAATTTATACATAATAGATGCCCTTGAATTGATTCACATATGCACCAAATTTGGAGATGGTAAAGAAGTTACGTAAAAAATAACCCAACTGCATTTGTGCTGATGTGGACGGACTATAACCTCTATCGATAGTGAATTTAAACAACACATCCGCATCTGCTATGACCCGGTCTTCTGTGTTCATTGGTGCCATACAAACGGTGTATCAGGCCCTCTTTGATGGGAAATAGGTATTAGTTCCAAATAAAGAGTAATAGGCTGTTCTTTCAAGGAGGGCTGGTGTAGGTCGCACACGCACACAGACTCACACACATACAGGTAATATCTGTCTAGGAAGATAAAACTGCTCGTATTATACAGATGGGAAAATAAAAGGTGAATATGAAGAAAAACTGACATGAAAAGCACCAATGTTCAAATGACGTTTAAATCATAATACTTCCGAGCTAAAAAAAAAAGAAGAGGATTTTGCACAGACTATCAAAACACAAATTCATTTTTCCCTGAACCACCGAACAGGAAGTCTGTACTAAGGTATCTGTCTGTAGATAGCAGGAAATAAAGCGCTGTTTGTCGTTTAGCAGCAGTTCACTGGGCAAAGAAAGCACAGTTATTATTACATTGAGATGAAGATCCTCCAGGTCCTGAGAGGATTGCGGTTCTGTGTTTGAGCCTCGTGTGTCAATCAAATATTAAGTCATCAACATAAACCGATGGCTCCTTGACTTAATGTGCGGGCCTGATTGGGAGAAATAAAATAAAGGGAAATACAAATAGAACCTTTGAATGAATGAATTTTAATTAAAAGCATTTGAAGGACTTCTAATGGGGTTTGCTCCTGGTTACAAATAGAGTCTATTCCCAATAAATCACAGTTGTGGGCCGGTTGAAGGCTTTATAGAAACGGTCCAGAGCCTCTCAGACTTCAGAATCTCAGACACCGGTTGTCCTGTGCAATCAGAGACTTGCAGCATTAGTCTGCAATATACCATTTAAACAACTTCTGGACCTTTACTGCTAAATGTACAATCCTATCATACAGAAGCAGATAGAGACGGATAGAGAGTTTCTGTACTTTTACTAAATGTGACCCTCGTCCTGTTTTTTTTCTGTTTGATTTTGGGTGTTTATCAGATCTTCAAACTAAGTAACTAAGTTTTAAATGATGAGTTTGATGATGAGTTAAATGATGAGTTTTAAATGATTTAATTTTAAATGTATATAGCCTGTACACAACATCATCTCCATTTGTTTATAGCTTGTATATTTGTTTATTGCCTTGTCCATTTAATTTGAAATTATTTATATGTCGTTCGTACTTTGCACTGAGAGCTCAGTTAACCGGAGTCAAATTCCTTGTATGCATATACATGGCCAATAAAGCTGATTCTGATTCTGATTCTGATGAGGATTTTACTGACTGAACCATAAATGTTCTCTAGTACCAATCTGGTCTGTGGGAAATTGGCTCCGCCCCCTTAGAGACTAAAGCTTAAAAACTACCAAACTGCATTCAGAACCAGTTCCAGCTGAACCAGACCCATCCAGACCTGACCACTACCAGCCCTGTTCAGTCACATCATCACTTCAATAGAACATCTTCGGAAGCAGGATGTTGGGTCCTAGGTCTCACCAGTGGCACACTACTACAAAATCAAAAGAAATCCCAGACGTTCTGTCTGGGAAGGGTTCCTACGCTGTTTCTAAGGTTCTGGGATTCCACAGATCCACAGTGAGACAAACTAGCTACACATGGTGAAGACGTGGAACAATAATGAACCTTCACAGAAGTGGACCACCCAGCGAAATTCCTCCAATAGCGCGGTGAAGAATCATTCAGGAAGGCACAGAAGAACCAAAGAAAAAATATCCAAGGAACTTCAGGTCTCTTTCACCTCAATCAAGATCAGAGGTCATGGCTCCACATTCCAAATACACTTGGCAAAAATGGCATCACGGGAGAGTGACAAGAGGAGAACCGTTGCTGACGCAGAAGAACATTCAGGCTCAACTGAATTTACCCAGGAGACACCTTGATGACCATGACAGTTTTGGGAAGAAGCTTCTCTGGACTGATGAGTGGAAAATTTAACTCATTGAAGACAGGGGTCCCGTTCCATCTGGTGTAAACCCAACACAGCATTCCACTAGAAGAACACCAGACCTACGATCAAACATGGAGGTGGCAGCGCAATGTTGTGGAGATGGTTCGCTGCTTCAGAACCAGGACGAGTCTCCATCAATGATGGAAACAAATTCTGCTCTCTAGCAGAAAATTCTGACGGAGAATGTCAGGTCATCATTCTGTGAGATGAAGCTCACGAACAACTGGGTCGTACGGCCATTCAAACCAATCAAACGTGGACCAATAACCTTCTGTCAAACATTTACACTTGATCATTCTGACCATATTAAAAGTGGAATCATCAGAAACATTGATAATTTTTATACAATATGATACATGGAATTAACCTGATATGTTTGTAACAAAGGTCCAATCTCTAGGATTTATTAGGACGTCTTGTGGATAAATTAAACATAATCCTCATAATTATGCCTGTTAATCCGTGAATAATCACCTGAAACTAAGTCTGAGTTTAGGTTAGCTTTGAGCGAGCTGTTTTTATCTCCACACCGGTAGGTCCACTTCCACAGAGTCTGTCATGTTGTGCTGCCACATTTGAACTGTAATCTGTGTTAGCATGTTTTACAGAGTAAAGACATTTTCTTAATACCATTCTGAAAGAACCTCACTACATGACAGAATACTCGATACAGTCCTAGATGACCACTGCACCACCATACCTTTAGGGAGAGGGGAGCTAAGGTGTCCTCTATAGTTTGCATTCTGGAACCTCACCTCTAGATGCCACTAAATCCATCAGACTGGACCTTTAAGTTCTCGTCTTGGTTAGCCTTACCTGCTTGTCAGGTGGAAACTATGCCTGCAGGCTCCTGGCTCTCCAGACGCACCCACCGGGTCTCCAGCTCACCTGTCTGTCGGAGGCGGCTGGAAACCAGTTAGTGATGCTGGATCGTCTGTATGAGCAGAGACGGATCAGAAGGAACAGCGGAGGACGGGAAGAGAACTCCATGTTCACATCCAGAACATCTCGGCAGGATTGATGTCCTGTAAGCGAGAGGCGCTGAGATTCCAACTAAGGGATGGAGAGGAGACAGAGCATCCAGTCTGTGCAGCTGCTCCTCACCCTCTGTCACCTCCCATCAACATCCACCCCCACCTCGCTCTCCTCCTCCCCTCACTCTCTCACTCCCTCTACCTTGGTTTCTGCCTCACTGGAAAAAAAAAAATCCATAGATGATTCTGTGTCCCCGAGTGTGCAGGTTATAAATCAAAATATGCAGCTTGGTCAGGATTTCTCTTCTCCTCATTTTAGTAACATCGGCAAAATTGCATACAATGTGTGGATAAGATATTGCTGTGCTAAATATTGCATCATAGTGAATAAGGACTAGATTTTCATTTTTGGTTTACATTTAAGTTAAAAAAGGTGCAGTACCTCTGCTCTACAACACCAGCAGCCATACACAGCATTAACCACTTGTATTCACCAATCAGCCATAACATTGTAACCACCAACAGATGAAGTAAATAACATTGGTTATCTGGTTACCTGTCAGTGAGATAGGATAAATGTCTATATGTCAAAGTGTCCTTGAATAAGACACTGAACCCCAAGGTTGCTCAATGGCTGTTCCATTGGTGCGTGAATGATGACGTGAATGGTTACCGCTCCTGACGAACAGGTGGTGCGTCATAATGCAGCCTCTGTCATCACTGTATGAAAGTTTGTGTGAATGAGTGAATGCTGACTCGTGTTGTAAAAGCGCTTTAAGTCGTCAAATAGACTAGAGAAATGCTAAATGAGTATAATCCATTTCATTTACCATTTGGATGTTCCTGGTCTGCAGTGGTTAGAACCTAAAGTGGTCTGAGGAAGGATATTTGACTATTCTGACACCCGTGCACCATTCCAACACTACAGAGAAGTTTGCTGACGACAGCATTAAAGTAGTGCTTATATCAGAACATGAGGAGACTCACCACGGAGAGGAGGTCCAACATCTGGTAGAGTGGTGTTCAGAAAGTAACCTGGTACTCAACACTACTAAGACCAAGAAGATCATTGTGGATTTCAGGAGAACCACTCATGTACCTCTCCACATCACTGGTGAGGAGGTGGAAAATGTAAATGACATCAAATTCCTAGGAATCCACGTCACAAAGGATCTATCATCGTCCCTCAACACCTTCCACCTGGTGAAGAAAGCTCAACAGGGACTTTTTTTCCAGAGGAAACTCAAACACCTAAAACTCCCGTCTCAGCTACTAGTTAACTATTACAGGAGCACCGTGGAGGAGAATCAGGAGGACCCTCCTCTGCCACTGAACAACATTGTAGTACACCACCTGCACTGAGGAGGACAGGAAAAACTTGGCGCAGGTGGTGAAATTTTCTGAGGATTGTGGGAAATAAGCTCCCAAATCTGGACACCGTAGACACCAGCTGTCTACAGACGAAAGCTAGCAGCATCCGCAAGGACCCAACCCACCCAGTTCACGGTCTGTTTGTCCCCCTGCCATCGGGAAAAGATACAGGGCCACCAGAATAATCAGAACAACTTCTTCCCCAGAGCTAATGGTGGAGACACCGAAGCATGCTGGGACATTGGATGACTCCAGCTTGTTGTTGAAGATGTCCACTAACCCAGTGGACAGCTGATATTGTATTGTGACAGGTATCATGTTGTTACTGGTGTATCATGATAATAATACGTTATTATATTGTATGGTGTCTGAAGTATCATAATATTGTGGAGTGAATGTGTCTGTCTCTACGTGTCGGCCATGTGATGAACTGGCGACTTGTACAAGGTGTACATTTCCTCTCGCCTGTCAGCTCGGATCGACTCCCAACCCTCCCTGATCCTGAACAGGATAAACGGTTATGGATGATGAATAAAGGATTTCTTAACTTGATAATATTGTGTCATGACTTAAGTTTCATGACTATATTGTATTGTCAATTATGTATCTTGATATGAGTACCTCGTATTATATTTCGACTTAAATTTTGAAATATCGTATCGTGACTTAATTTCATGAATTAACTGGTCAGAAGCTTTTGCCCCCGAACAGTCCCCTATCCCCAGCGTTGTACAAACAATGCCCCTGATTGAACTCCTCAAATGAAATGTGAGGAGGAAAAGTATTTTTTTTGTTACGAAAGCTTCCCCTAGTGAGTCAAATATAACATAAGTAAGATGGATCACCTTGAATCGATTCATATTCGCTGAAGTTGGACTAAATCAGACCAACAATTAGGAATTCAAGGCTAAAAACCATGATATTCGTAAAAAAAAAAGTTCCCAAAGTGATTGCAATAAAAAGTATTGGGGTGAAGTATAACAAGATACTGTATGATTTCTTCAAGACAGATATCTACGAGTCGATTCATGTGAGCTAAATACGGACTATAGGGGACTAATGATTATTAAATTATATTTCAAAAAGTGTTTTTCATGGAAGTGCTCCACCTAGCGATTAGAATATAAACTACTAGAGTGAAATTGAATAGTATATACAAGAAAGATCTCCTCGAGTCAATTCAATGCACAAAATGTGGACTAAATCGGACCAACGACAGAGAAAAGACGACCTGACAATTTTGGAGATAGAGTGTTGGAAATATTCAACTGAACTTTACCAACTTTACCTGTTCTTCCTCACACTAAGGTTATTGCGGGTATAAAATTTGAAAATGATCCATGAAAGAAGTTTTGAGTTATCGCAGTAATACGAAGAATCTGCGGCGGCGGCGGCAGTGACGATTCCATAATATCCAAGACTATTCCGGGATAGAAGTATCCTGATACGTCCAAACTGAATTATAATGATATTGTATCACGATACAAGTATGACTTAAGTGCTGAGATTTACCGTATCGTATGTTTTAAAGTATCGTAATATTGTTTTGTTAAGTATCTTGAGATCTTATTAAGTATGGTGATATTATATCATGACTGAAGTATCGAGATAATATTATAATTAGACTGAGGTATCACTGGTATGTAGTATTTTGGATCTCCGGGTGATTCCCTCGGCAGAAACTCAGGTTATTAGTCCACATATTGTTTCCGGAGCTTCACAGAGACAGCATTCCCCTAAACCCCTGAAGATGAGGATGAGTAGAGGAAGCTGACCAGGCTCCGTCATCAAGCTTGAATTATATTCATTAAGTCCTGAAGTAAATGTATTTTTAAATATTGAACATTATACTGTTATCGCCTTTCTCTGCTGCAAGTGTCCTTGAGTACTTTGAAAAATACTCTGAATATAAAATAAAAAAAAGAAAATTATAATTATTATTCTCACCTATTTTCTCATGTTTGGTTTTGGTTTTATTCCATTTAATCACTATCCACTAACTACCTCAATACTCAGTGTTTGCCTTTAAGACACCTGTTTTTGAAGCACACAGTGATACTGAAGCTTTCAGAAGAATCGGAGAAAGCTGTCGAGCCGTTACGGGGCAGTAACTAAAAATGAAATGTGACGTCGGGATAGCATCACTTTAAAACTGTATTTAATTACGAAATCCTGCAGCATATAAACATGAACATTTCTCCTGACCATCTGTTTTCTCTCTTTTCTTCTCTGTCTGTCACATTATCTTCGTCTCTGTTTTCTCCTCCACAGTCAGAGTCCAGCTGCATCTTCTGCGATTTATTTCAGCGCCTCCCTGCGTTTGGCCCTTGGTTACCATGGCGGCGACATTGGCTGTGGGTTCTGGAGGTAGGACATCACAACTGCAGAGATGGACAGCCTGCAGGCAGCAGAGGGTTCAGAGTATTTATTAGACATCAGGCAACCTTGGTTTAGAAAAATACTGGTGTGATACAAAACTCAAATAGAATAGATAAATGTTTTGTCAGGGTTTCTGGAGGTTTCAACTGTGTGGGTGTAGTGTGTGGAATTTAGTGACATCTGGTGGTGTAGTTCCAGCTTGCAACCTATGTTACGCCTCATCTCACTCCTGCCTATTCAAGAATCTATGGTGGCCTTCAAGTGTCAAAATGATCCAATATCCTGTCAAGCCAGGTTTCTTCATATTGCTATATTTAGAAATTGTATTTGTGGCAAATTGTTGCGGACACTAAGCACATCTGAAAGCAGCTGAACGGATGAGCCGGAGGGTTGCGTGACATCAGCAGAGACTGATGCCACCGACCCAATGGAACTTGATGGATGGCAGGTAGGATCATAATTATATCTCACATTGGTTTTAGGCATATTTATAATAAACCTCCCAATTCAGAGTGAGCTGAAAAAGTCCAATCCCAGTCTATGACCTTCCTCCTGTTCAATGACGGCATCCGTTATCTGATCAAGACCCTGTAACCAGTCTGTGACTCAATTGCCATGTTTTTCCAGGGACACTCTACGCTTCACTTCTCTGCAGAGTCAGGTTGTTTTTTTTTTATCTTCTCAATGTGAAGAAATAACTTTCATATATACGGCTCATATCTACGCAACTGGGAGAAAACGTAGTATTAGCAACCAGTTCAGAAGTAGTTGAATTATTTTTTTCTTGTTTTCAATTAATCAATTACTTCTAAAATGTTGTCTATCAAGCAAAAACCCGCTAAGTCCGTCTTAATTATCCAGATTGCATTTTGCAGAAGAATTAGCATTTCATGAAATAAATGTAGATGAGAACAAGTCTGTTTGATGCTGACGCAGGTTTATGAAAATATTGTTGTGTAGCCATGTTATGGCTGCCCTCCACAGTCCTTTGATTCTGTACAGGTATTCCCTTTTGTTTCTCCGCACTGGGAAACTTGCATCATAATTTGGGTAATGACAAATGTTCAAAAACTTGGCTACGAACCAGATCCCACGCATATGCTGCTGGTGCATCAGGTTCATTGTCTGACATCATTTGCTGAGACAAACATTTTGCGATACTAAACTATGAGCGCATGGAGCCCGTCTTGAGCACAAGCTCATTTACACAATGGACCTTAGGCCCTTACTTGATGTAAATCAGGCTGCGAGATGTGAGCTCTTGATAGGTGCCCTCGTGTTGTACTTTCTTTTTTTATTCGCAAATTGAAATATACCAGTGAAGGTCAGACAGTTAAAAGCTTTTGGACATTAGAGTTGGCTCATCTCAGGTCCCAGTGGCAGACAGAAGGGAGTTTAACATACAGGTTTTAAGCCCGCCGACTCCAGACGCTAACGTTAACACATGCTGCCATTTGTTTTTACTCATTCTTAATGAGTTGCGGCACAGAAGAAGGCCCCACAGTTGGTCCACATTTAGATGTAGGAGAGCTCGCGCTTCTCGGCCAAGTGCAGGAGCAGAGAGGTCAAAATGAACGAGTTCAAGATTAGGTTTGTGACAGGAATGTCCTTCTGAAGACAGACTACATGACTGTGGTAAAGTATTCTTTGAAAAGTTCTCATGTCAAAACATGTTTTTAGTTTTTTCCCCCGCATCAATTGAGCATAAAAATAAGATGAATGGTTCCATACTGTGCTCTTTGCAATCAAAGATTAGGCCTACGCTATCACACCTGACAGCAAGAGTACATCCCCGAAAAGCCCCCAATCCCCTGCATTGTGCAAGCCATTCCCCTGACTGAACTCTTCAGATTAAGTGCGACTCATTTATATGTGACTCAACTCGCTATTCTGTGAAGTCTGCAATATGCTCTAAGATAAGATCCCATATTGACTCGGTAATGAAGATAAATACAGTCTCTATTATTATTATTATGTCACAGACGAGGAACTATGTTTTCCTCAAAAAGCTCCAGTTGCTGTTAGAAAAAGTTAAAATGGTATTCAAAACTGTATCCTGAGAACTTGACATGTGCTGGTCTGGGACTATCTATCAACATATTTTCCTCCGATCGTAATTCTAAAAATCAAAAATAATTGATATTTTCTCCTTTAATTCATTTTTTTCTGTTTTTCTTTTCTTTTCTTTTTTTAAATAAGGTATATCTTCATGCATCTTCTTACTAAAAATGAATTGCAAAAAAGTCATTTAAAACCTGTGGCTAGAGTTGGTATGTAGCTGACAGGCATCACACAGAATTTTATTGCAATATAATGAAAAAAATAACAACAGGCCAGTCAAATTAAGAACACTCATGAGCAAGGAATACGCATGATGTTCCTCCACTATCCACTGCTGGATCCAGAGCCAGATCAAACTGCAGATCTGGGATCTGGATTATAATGTGGGATGAGCAAATAAGTAATCACACTGCTCAAAGGGCAAGCAAATTGTGAGATGCACATGCTTATGGTTCCAACAGAACTTGTGTGAGATTTTGCTGAATTATGATCGGTGTGTCAGAACTTATATACGATCCTCCCCCTTGTGTACAGACAGATGAAGGGAACCTTATAGGAGCCATTTTGCAGGAGCATAAAAAAATTTACCAAACTACATCGATAGGTGAAACAATCATCGCAGCATGTCGTCCACAGCAGTGTAGTGAGGTGACATCGAGTGTGTCCCGTACGCAGGAACACGTGGTGCTCTCTACTCACATGAAGCTGCTCATCATCTGTTTGGTATCCTCTGAGCTTCTGGAGTTTGCAAAGCTAATGAAAGAGCAGTAGACAGCGATCCAGGCACACCACTTCAGCTGAAACACACAACAGCATAAATGTTAGTACGGTCAGCTATATAAGCCAAGGCTAGAAAGAGCATAACTTCTGTTCTGCTAGTGAACCAACCTTTGTTTGGAGACAGAAACACTCAGACAATGTAAATAAGGCTCAGTGTAGAGCAGTAACTGATCAATGAGGATATGATTACCCTCCATCCACCACACACAACTCCTAAGCAGGACAACAGCCTAACGAAGAAGCTATTCGGAGGTCAAACAGTGACCCCCATACCTCATTAGTCGGGGTTTCTGGAAATAATAAATACTGCAGATTTTACCTTGAAATATTTTATCGCTTCGCGGACAAACTCACAATATATTTCATAATACGAATTGAAAACAAATGATGAAATCATCAAATCAACTAATAATCCAAGCTACAATAGCTACTATAATGTTATAGACTTTATTCCTGGGGACGGCATCATAGATAGCAGTCCGGAGTGTGAGAGGTCGGAGAAGGGGAAAGAAGAACAATGGGGGCATTGAATGGAGTAAACAGCTCACCATCAACCAAAAGGAGGGCGTATTTTGGATGTATTTCAAAGTAGGAATGATAAGGTAGACACCATAGGATAGTCTTAGCTGAGGACGGCAAAGCTAGCGATAAATTAGCAACTCAGAAAATCCAAACAACACTGGATGGTGGAGTGACCTAAAAAAACAATACAGTCCATCACCTACTTCCTGTTTAGTAGGACCAGACAACGTGTGGAATGCTGGTACAATTTGATACTGCTGAAAAGACTAACTGGTGACAGTTTGATGTCACAGGCTGTGGAGTCATCCAGTATTAGGCAGTAACGGCTCATTATCTGACTGAGGACTGGAGAAAGTCATCTCACACCCTTGGGCCAGAGCTGGTTTACAGATCATAAGTGTCCATTATTCCACACATTTTCAACTTTCAGTGAAGGTGGACTACACTTTAAAACAGACGGTCCAGTTTGTCAGAAGCAGCAACATTTATTACCTTACAGGTTTTCATGGCTTGTTGATCAGTGTGTACAAAGCATCTGCAAAGTATTCACAGCGCTTCCCTTTTTCCACATTTTATTATGTTACAGCCCCAAAGCGAATTTTTTTTTGAAATTTTTGCAAATTTATTAAAAATAAATCACGAAAATATAACATGTACATAAGTATTCAAAGGCTTTGCTCAATACTTTGTTGAAGCACCTTTGGCAACAATTACAGCCTCAAGTATTTCTGAGTATGATGCTGAAAGCTTGCCACACCTATTTAAGGGGCAGTTTCTCCCATTCTTCTTTGCAGGACCTCTCAAGCTCCATCAGGTTGGATGGGGAGCGTCGGTGCACAGCCATTTTCAGATCTCTCCAGAGATGTTCAATCGGGTTCGAGCCTGGGCTCTGGCTGGGCCCCTCAAGGACATTCACAGAGTTGTCCCGCAGCCACTCCTTTGCTATCTTGGCTGTATGCTTAGGGTCGTTGTTCTATTGGAAAATGAACCTTAGCCCCAGTCTTAGGTCCAAAGCGCTCTGGAGCAGGTTTTCATCAAGGATGTCTCTGTACATTGCTGCATTCATCTTTCCCTCCATCCTGACTAGTCTCCCAGTTTCTGCCGCTGAAAAACATCCTCACCGCATGATGCTGCCACCCTCAGGCTTCACTGTAGGGATGTTATTGGCCAGCTAATGGGTGGTGCCTGGTTTCCTCCAGACATGATGCTTGGCATTCAGGCCAAAGAGTTCAATCTTTGTTTCATCAGACCAGAGAATTTTGTTGCTTATGGTCCGAGAGTCCTTGAGGTGCCCTTTGGCAACTCCAAGCAAGCTGTCATGTGCATTTTAATGAGGAGGGGCCTACGTCTGGGTCCTCTCTCATACAGGCCTGATTGGTGGAGTGCTGCAGAGATGGTTGTGCTTCTGCAGGGTTCTCCTCTCTCCACTGAGAGATTATTATTATATGGTCATTCTCTGTCAGAGTGCCCGTCGGGTTCTTGGTCACCTTCCTGTCGTAGGCCCTTCTCCCCCGATCACACAGTTTGGCTGGGCGGCCAGCTCTGGGAAGAGTCCTGGTGGTTCCAAACTTCTTACATTTACGGATGATTGAGGCAACTGTGCTCATTGGGACCTTCAATGCTACAGAATTTTTTTTGTACAATTCCCAGATCTGTGCCTTGATACAATCCTGTCTAGGAGGTCTACAGACAATTCCTTGGACTCCCTGGCTTTGTTTATGCTGACATGCACTGTCAACTGTGGGACCTTATATAGAAAGGTGTGTGACTTTCCAAATCATGTCAGGTGGACTCCAATCAAGTGGTAGAAACTTTTCAAGGATGATCAGTGGAAACAGGATGCGCCTGAGCTCAATTTTGAGTATTATGGCAAAGGCTGTGAATACTTATGTACATGTTACATTTTCGTTCTTTATTTTGAATACATTTAAAAAAATTTCAAAGAAATTTTTTCGCTTTGTCAGAAATTTTTTCGCTTTGTCATTATTGGGTATTGTCTGTAGAATTTTGAAGGAAAAAATTAATTTAATCCATTTTGGAACAATGCTGTAACATAACAAAATGTGGAAAAAGCGAAGCGCTGTGGATACTTTTCGGATGCACTGTATGCTGGTGGATGCTGTTTAAAACAGTACATCTGAGTGAAGGAATGAAAAGACTGAAAATGTTCAAAATCAATCAAAATACCCACAATATCGCAAAATGTTAAATATTGCGTTAATATTGTAATGTGACATAAGTAGGATAACATCGTATCAATCCAAACCTCTATCCATTTGGAGTTGGCATTATTTTTTTACATCCCTTGGAATACTAAGAGTTGATGGAGAGCGGAGTGGAAACCAAAACTTTTGAAAAAGTAGTCAGCCTTTTCCTTTTAAATTCTAAGATCATTCAGGAAATTATTTGTGCCATTTGTTTCTTTAAAAAAAGTACATCAGGTAAAAATAGTTCTTTGTTAATAAAAAAGACAAACTGAAAAACATTAGACACTACTGGACTTGAAAGACCACCTGGCAATGTGCCATCTGCTGTCTCCTCTGTTTGTTTTATTGTGTCCTTAGTGCTGAAAGTCAAAAACTCCAATCCATTATTTCATCCAACAGGTGAGTTTACCTTTAATTTTCTAAATGGAAGGATTGAGCTGGACCGAGGTCCGCCCTTCATGGGCAACACTCCTTTGGTGCGGCCACAAACACATAGACAGAAAAAGGACAGGACAGGGAGAGGTAGAAAATGTTCAGAGTGTGTTGGTCACCTTGAGCATCAGTCCACACATGCTGAATATCATGCCGAGCAGGTTCATGTAGTCCGGTGTGGGGTCTTCCAGTGTGGGATTGGACTCTGTGCTGGGCGGCTTGTACCTACGAAACCAAAACCACACAATGTTCATGTATTATTATTTTAATGTGAGATTCACTGTCAACATTACGATATCACTCCTACATTGACATGCCATAACATAGTTATGACCTGCCTAATATAATGGAGGTCTTTCTTTTGCAGCCAAAACAGCTCTGAGATGCGCTGTATGTTCCAAAACCTTCTTATCAGAACCAGGATTAACTTTTTCAGCAATGCATTTGCTCACCACGTACATCGGTGATTATTGTTCATCCCTGACCCTGTTACAAATGCACCAGATGTCTTTTCTTTGACAGTATATTTTTAGTAGGTACTAACCACTGCTGACCAGGGATACCGAAAAGACCTGCAGTTCTGGTTATGCTCCGACCAAGCCTTCTAACCATTACAATCTGGTCCTCGTCAAAATATCTCAGATCCTTTTGCCAGCCCATTTTTCCTGCTTTTAATACATTAACTTCAGGACACATGTTGCCTCATATATCCCATTCACTGACCGGTGCCATGGTAACAAGATATTGTGTGTTATTTGACTTAACCTGTCAATGGTTTCAATGTTATGGCTAAACCGAACAAGAAATGTCTCATTTTTCAGGAAAGCAAACTGATTTCAGAACCTGCCTGCAGTGATATGTTGTCAGAATTAGTGAGGTCGAGTGGACAATAAAGAATTTTTAAAAAGTAATTGTTCCCATTTATAAAAAGGTTATGGGTGGGGTTAAGGTTCTCGGCAGAACAGTAAAGTTATCAAAGAGCCTTAAGAAATTTGATGAAAGCACAGTAAATTCCATAGTCCAGACCAAAATAACAGTACAAGCAGTTGTGGTTCAGCAGGTGCCACTTCATCTTTAATCTAAATCACTATGGGAAAAACTCTGAACCTATAATAGTTCCCAATGGCTGTTCTATAGGCAGGGTCTTGGGAATGTTATTTGTTCCCTGATGAGAGGTTAACGTCTGCCTCCGCTTTATGATTGTGTGAGAGTTGCTAGATTGTATTGTGAATGATCCTATCACTACTACACGGATGGTATGGTATGGTATGGTATTGGTATGGTATGGTATTGCTTGTCATGTTTAATACCAGGGAAATGTAAATACAGATGGAAAAGAAAACTTCTTTTTCACAAAACGTTTTAAAAAGTGACGCATTTATACATCACTTATAACCCTCAAAATATTAGGCGATTAACTTTAGTTTGGGGTCGGTTATGAATCGGACAAACTCGGCAGGGTAATCACTAATCCCTTTAAGATAATGACTGGTGCTGAGGATTAGCTAGTTAGTCGTTAGCTAACAAATAGCAACTATTTCCGTCATTAACACGTTTTCCTGTAGGAAACACTCACCTTAAAATCTTATTTTGTCTCCTCGGGTCTGACATGTTATTGGAAGACATGGCTGTATAATTTACTGACGTAATAATGTGCTCCTGGAGTGTTTTATTCTAAGAAATGTATACTCCAGTGACCTAGAGCTATGTATTCGTCTCCGGAAGGAACAGGGGTAGCAAAATCCGTTGGACTTCAAAATAAAATACTGAAATAATTAACTAGACTAATGTTTATATACTTATATTCACAGAGTGCATGTGTTTTTCAATAATTAATACTCTAAAATCATGATTGAAGACTTTCCACTTTAGAAGTGGAAGGATTACAAATATCTGGGGTAACAGGAGGACATAATCGACTTTCCAGCAATTGGAACCACAGAATGATTTGTCACGTGACATCCGAGGGGAAGGCATATCCGGTGAATTCCAAAATAAAAGTTTAAATAGAACACACAGCGCATAATGTAACGAGATGAACGCTTTAATACTTTTATTTCGACATGTATATGTACCCTCAGTGAGTGCATTGTGGGTATGATGCTTACGATGAATGGCTAATGTTTACAAGCCGGATACACGCGACTTTCAACATTGGTTGGACCAGAACTATCAACATGTTAATTTTCTCAAGTGAAATCAAGCTCTGATAAAAACGTGAGTAAACTGAAAGAATACGCATAAACGTATTTGTGTGTCAAATTATTAGGGGTTGTATGGTTCTGTCTAGCTATGGGTTACAAACTGGTTCCCCTAGAGAAAAACCCTCTAACTTGTGTTTCTTTTTATATACGAAAAAAATAAATAATACTCACGTTGAGTGTGCTTTTGTAGACTGTTTTTTAATTTTATTTTTTAAGTTTTTGGTAAATAAACCATCATGAAGGCAAAGTTCGTGTTCTTTTCTGCTCACGCAGGACGTGTGATGTCGTTCCCTCAGCCAAGACCTCAGGCTCCCCTGCTTCCTCAACATCTGCTCAAAACCATAGACTGTCAGCAAGGAGCTGTCCGGGCTGTCCGCTTCAACGGTTAGACTAATATCATCCAAATAAAGTAGAGGTATCAGTTCTGGCTTTAGCCAATGCCCAAGGTATAAAATAAAAACGGTGAAGATGTACACTGATCAGACAATAATATTAGAACCACTGACTTGAAGTCCGGGGGCAGAATCATTTTCCTGTTCCCTATAGGGTTTGCTACATTGGATCATGTTTCTACATCTTCTTCTGTCCTCTGCATCTTCTTCTGTCTCACCAACCACCTGCAAGTCCGCTTTCATCACATCCAGAAACCTCCTCTTTGGTCTTCCCCTTTTCTCCTGCCTGTCAGTCCCATCTCTATCATCATTCTACCCATATATCCACTATCCCTCCTTTGCACATGTCCAATCATCTCACCATCTCAATTTTGAATTGAGTTTATGGATCTGACAGACTTTGACAAGGGCTGAAATGTGATGGCTAAATGACTGAGGGAATGGTTTAAGTGTTATGTCGGATTGGTGCACATAATCTAACCGATAACATTCATAAAAAGCGGATCTGTAAGGGACTTATCAGAGATGGGTGTCAGGGATTTGAACAGGCTATTTAGCATTTGTGAAGTTTCCATCCAGTTGAATAGAAAATTATGTTCTCATACTTTTGCAGTTAAATAGGAATGTAACTCATGTGGCGATGCAAACCTTTGGATAGAATGCTCAACCTTGGTCGAGGTTCGCTGTTTCCTAATGCTCTTTTGTGTTTAGCATGAAGCGCTCTGAGAGCGAATCTTGCACGTGACTCATGATTCATCCATAATATGTCATCAGCTTACACCAGTCTCTATGTCATGTGTCCGTCTGCATACAGCTGACGGGAACTACCTGCTGTCTTGTGGCAGTGACAAATCTCTAAAGCTGTGGAGTGTCAGCCGAGGAACCCTGCTGAAGACGTACAGCGGCCATGGATACGAGGTTCTGGACGCGGAAAGGTAATGGAATTGTCATATTCTGTTTGGTCTAGCTCTTTATTAGGTATTATAATTTAAACGGTTAGAGAGTAAAGCAGTAGCTGTGTCTGTCGGCTGGGTTTGGAACAAATATTACTTATATGCATGCTTTGTCTGGGGTCAAAAACAGACGGCTGAAAGAGAGATGGAGTTCCAGAAATTCCAGTATGGAATTCACTCCTTAATCATATTATACCATGAAATGATATATATGGTTTGAAAAATCACTTAATGGTTACTATTCAAAAATAAACTGAATTCTGGGAAAAATTTAGAACGGTGCCTACTAGAAAGTTAACTTCTGGCCATGTTTTCTTTAGAACCATTTATTGGAGTGTATCTAGTCTCTCAGCTTTCACAGCATGTATGCAAATTATACATCAAAATGTGCAGCTTGATCAGGACTACTCTGATATAATTTTTACTAACATTTCACAAAGTGCTTTGACAAAAACCGCAGAAAATTAAAAAAAAAACGAATTTTATCGGAAACGGCCGGGATTCGCCTAATTAGCTCAACCTGTAACCGTGACCACATGGCAATTCTCAATTGAAAACTGCAATAAAAGAAAATACAGCTACATGTTACGAAATAACTAATATTTCTCCTACTTCTTTTCACACCAATGTGTAGCCATAGCAATTTGTCAAGTGCTTCACACTCAGGCACTCTGATTACTAAGGTTCATCCAGGGAAATAGTCCAGGTTAATCCAGGGAAATAGTCCAGGTTCATCCAGGGAAATAGTCCAGGTTCATCCAGGGAAATAGTCCAGGTTCATCCAGGGAAATAGTCCAGGTTCATCCAGGGAAATAGTCCAGGTTCATCCAGGGAAATAGTCCAGATTTAATCCAGGGAAATAGTCCAGGTTCATCCAGGGAAATAGTCCAGGTTCATCCAGGGAAATAGTCCAGGTTCATCCAGGGAAATAGTCCAGGTTCATCCAGGGAAATAGTCCAGATTCATCCAGGGAAATAGTCCAGGCTCCGGTTGTGCAGCGGCTAATGGGGATTTTAATAAACAAACAAACATTTGCCACTGGATTCTTTCCTGAAATTTAATTCAACAACATGTGATTTAATTTTTTGACAAAGAAATGATCGACAATTAAAAATGGAAGAAAAATGCTCAAAAGCTGCGCTGCAGAAATCTTCAGTAGGTGACAGAGTTTGTTTATCATTTGGACAGTTCCTATGACAACAGCCAGCTCTGCTCCTGCAGCTCTGATAAGACAGTGATCCTGTGGGACGTCGCCACCGGCCAGGTCACACGCAAACTGAGAGGTCACGCTGGGGTCAGTTCTGGTGTTTAAAAAGCGTTTATATCTTTGCCGCTCTCTTGCATGTATTTATTCAATCTTTGATTTGTATCTTTTTTGTTTTTCCTTAAATTCCCTGCCGACAGAAAGTAAACTGTGTCCAGTTCAACGAAGAGGCAACAGTCATCTTGTCCGGTGAGTCATGTCATGTGCCTGTAATGGAGTATTTGTATGACTAGCTCAGTGACATATTTTGACACTTGAACTTAGAATGGTCTCTCTAAGCTTCTTGGTATCAATTTATGTTAAATTGAAACATACTCATCCACTCGTTACAAGATTGTGTTTTTTAGTGGGACCTTAGTCTATTAATCGATTTGTTTGCGTGTTCTCCAGGATCTATAGACGGGACAGTTCGGTGCTGGGATGCCAGGTCCAGACGATTCGAGCCCATCCAGATTCTAGATGAGGCCCGAGATAGCGTAAGCAGCCTGAAGGTGGTACAACACGAACTACTTACTGGGTAAGACCCTTAGAACGTCAATCTCCTCATCTCTTCTCCATCCATCCTCCATCTCTCCTCCATTTATCTTCCCGCAAGTCAGACAATCTTCTTTTTTTTTTCACTTTTCGTGTTAAGGTCGGTTGACGGGAGCGTCAGGCGCTACGACCTGAGAATGGGACAGCTGCATGTTGACTTTGTCAATAGTGAGTAAACTCTTTCACAACAATGTTTCATCACTCATAGATGATATGAACTATTGCTGCTCATATTAGTAAATGTTACAAACTTGACAAAGCTGGAATGTGACTCAAGTCAAGTTAAAGTCAAAGTTTATTTCTATTGCATGCTTAACACATCCATAAAGAGTTGAACAAGGTGCTGAACAGATTAGGACAAGTTAAGATAAACACACAAAATAAGTTAAGTTAAAATCGAGTCAGCTTGAAGGATAAAAGAAAAGAGAAGAAGCATTTAAGATAAGCGGATTACCTAGAATTAAAAGCCAGTCCTAAAAGGTGCATTTTAAAGAAAGCGCTGTGCAGTTCTGATTTGCATGGATAGACCAATCCAAACGTTTGGCGATGCCACTGCAAAGGCCCAGTCAAATATAGTTTTAATTAGGACCGATGAATGTCAAGGAGCATCTGGTTTTACAAACTCAAAAGATGAAGAGGTGTTAACTCATTTAAGGCCTAAATAACAACTATAAAATCTTAAAATCAATGCCGTACAGCACAGGAAACCAGTGGAGAAAAGCTCATGCTGGTGTTATGTGATCGGTTTCTATGCCGAGATCATGGCTGGTCTCTGTTAGAGAACGCCCCAACATCTAGCAACCCAGGATCAGACTCCATCCTGATCCTGAGGAACAGATCGAACCAGTTACTCAGGCATTCCTGCCCTGCCTGAGGAACAAGTTCCATCTGGCCACCCTCAGAGCAGCAGAAGCCAGTGGCACCGTTGAAAGACCAGTACATGCCATATTGATGAGAAATCATCCAAGGCACGATTAGTTTAACGCCTATCAACCTACAACTGGATGACATCCGCGGAATCGTGACTGAGCAGTGATGAACACTGACCTTAACCTTCATGAGAAGCTGTGGGGTTGGTCCACACACTCACCAGCAGCCCTGACCAAAGAGTGGGTCTCTGTCATCACCCCTGTGATGACATCATCCTGAGATCGTTGCGGCCCATGAAGAGGAGGATTGCTGCTGTTGTCATTGCTGATGGGGTCCAGGCTACTAGAATGATGAAAGATGAATACTCCAGTTTTGAAAACAAAGAAATGTATTTTCTTACATTTTTCATGTTAGATGATGATTAAAATACGTTTTTATTTGATTTTTTGTATTACTCACAACACCAGAGACAATCTGCTAATATAAATAGTGTTTTATATACGTATATAAGGCCCTTGAGCGTACTTCAGAATTTTTTTTCCAGAAACTAGTCCAATCTGGTTGCAAACAAACAAGGATTAGGTTTTAAAAACTTATATAACTAATATAAGTCCCTTCACAAATATGTACATAGATGAAATACCAGAAATCTACTGCAAAGTGTAGTCGGATAGCTAGTTTAAGATTTCTACTCTACTGCCCAACACTCAGTAGTATCAACATCAAACATTTGTTTGAGGAAAGATTATGGAAATGCGGTGCTGTAAATCACAGGAGAACACAGGCGGTTATAGGTTGTGTCTATGTGTGTGTGTTCTAGGCCCCATCACGTGTGTGTGCTTCAGTCAGGACGGTCAGTGCACGCTGACCTCCAGCCTGGATTCAACTGTCAGACTGCTGGACAAGAGCACAGGAGAAATGCTGGGAGAGTGAGTCGACTCGTCTTCCGGTCCTAAATACCAGTTTATTTTTGGACATTTTTAACGGCCTATTTTTCATATCATACCACAGAAGATCTGAGAATAGATCAGGCAAAAATCTCTAAATGTATAAAACCTTATTTACTAGTTTTTAATGCCTTTTGAGCGACCTTTCTCCCTACTTCCTGCTGCTCACTCTCAGGTACACGGGACATAAGATGAAGGGTTATAAGCTGGACTGCTGCCTGTCCAGTAAAGACACTCATGTCCTGAGCTGCTCCGAGGACGGACACGTCTACTGCTGGGACCTAGTGGAGGTAAGTCACAGATTTGCTTATTCAACATAATGGTTTCACTCTCACATTTTAATCAAAATTAAAATGGGCAGAAACATAAAGAGACACTTATCAGCCATAACATTATAACCACCCACCGGTTGGTGAGATATATTGGACAGCAAGTGAATTTTTTTGTACGGAATTTGAAAGTTTATTAGAAACAGGAACATAGGGATCTGAGTGAAGTGACAAGGACCAGGTTCTTGTGGGCCGTGTTAGAGTCCACGTCCTGTTCCGCGGAAAGAATTACCTTCACGATACTAGGCAAGTGGTTATATTTCTATGGCTGATAGGTTTAGTTCCACCGCTACTAAAAAGCTCTCTAAGCAGACTGTAACCTGTGCTTTCATACCAACAACAGAGAACAATTAAAAACTAGACATGTATACATCAGTAGCAACAAATGCGGGATAAATAAGTTCCGCTGGTATTCTTCTGACCGGCAGGGATCCCTGTCCTTGAAGCTGCCGGTGGGGAAAGCTGTGGTCCAGTCGCTGTCCTTCCACCCAACAGAGACCAGCCTCCTCACCGCCATGGAAGGGCGTGTCCAGGTGTGGGCTTCAGAGCCAGAGGACATGGAGGAGGATGGGACAGCCCCAGAGACATGTTTAAAAACATAACCAATATTTAATGTACAACCACCTTGCAAAGATTCATCCCAATCTGTCCAGTTGGTTTCACGTGACCCTCCAGGGGGAAACATCAGCAAAAACCTGATCTCCGTGTTGGAGGTCATTCCAATCCAACACATGCTGTTCTAAAATGCGTAGAATAATTTAATAAACCTGGAATATTATTATAACTTGTTGTATGATTTGATGCAGGTGTTCTTTTTTATTATTATAGTAAAATTGTCCATGTTAATCATACTTGTAACGGAGTATTTCTCGTTTTCACCCCACTGAAGGGGCTTCAACTGCGTCTCTGGGTGGGATGTAAAAGTTCCCAAAGAACGGGATTAAAGAAATTATTAGGAATTGGTCTGCATATGAATCTCATAATCACTTTTATTTTTCCACAGCATCATAAATAAACATATTTTCATGTTAAATAAGCATCCTGTAATACTGTTAAGTTGCGTACAAGTTTATCTTTATTAGAACTGTAAAACATCAACAATCATTTAGAGACAGGATCATCACAAAATAAGTTAATCAGCTTACACAAGGATGGCAACAAATAAATAAATAACTTATCTTACATAAATACTGTTTTTATTTAAACTGCAGCTGGACTGTTGACCAATGAATCAGGATTTTTGAAGAGCTTTACTCCGCTGAAAACAAATGCAGCTTCGTTTGTCCGATCCGTTCTACTGTTGACCCAAAGAATCTTTATTTACAACAAAAAAAGAAATTAAGTAGTTTGGTTTTAAGTCATCGTCTTAGACTGATTCAGCTTATATTTTTAAAAGGGTTATTTTGTAGACTGATTCCTTTCCCGTAGGAAAATTGAATACAACTAAACTTAATTCTTGAAATTTCACCCAAAGCGGTTTTTGGGCGAGGTGGTTGCAGGAGCACCCTTCAGCAAACATTCAGAACCACCTCAGAGTCCCGTAGGCTCTATCCACCTTCACCGGCGTCGCCAGACACTTAAATAATATGGATGATGTAAGAATTATGTAATAGAACTTTTTGTTCGGCACGACAATTTCACCCTCTCAGTTTTTTATGCTCAAAAAAAGTAATTAGTTTTTTAGCATTCTAGAACCAAAACTTTCCATAATATTTTCAATTTCTATTATAAATTATCACGATACATGATCCATGTGGTGAAACAATTTCACAAACAAATATTGCAATAACATGCTGTATTGATTTTGGCTTGTTTCGTTTTTTTTGTCCTCCCCTCCTTACTCTGTATGATGTTAGCTAAAAAAAAAATGCCAGAAATCGTATTCTGTTCAATAATTTCACCTTTTTAGGATTCTTTTCTGGCTAAATTATCTCATTTAAATTCACTTGCAGACGTGCTAAGGACATGACATCTGCATTCATCTACTCACGCGACGTCCTTCCAGCCAGTTAAACTTGTGGCAGTGATGACGTCATGAGCATAGCAATGAGCCGACAGTGACTTTGACGTGTGTGTAATATGTTGCAGACCAGTTTCTTCTGATCTCTGGCACAAATCAGGATGTAAATTGGATCATTTCCCACAAAATTCTCAATCCTCTGGTGCGACGCTTCAACATCATCATCCGGCGGTGCTGGTGCTCGCTGTCTAGCCCACACAGCTGCAGCCTGCGGCCGACAGCTTCTCCACCTTGTGCCAGCGATGAGAGTTATCAAGGAAGGCCAGGTCCTCGTGGTGGGTGGGCCTGCAGCAGGGCACGTTGTGCCACAGCTCCCCCGAATCGGCTTGAGGGAGCACCCCGCTGAGCAGCAGGTTGGTGAGGGTGAGGTCGTGGTTGGACCGGACTCGGGGACAAGTCCCACTGCAGTACTTGAAGAGGATGGTCTCGTCTGAGTCGTAGCCCAGCCCGAGGTCTCGGACCTGCAGCAAGATGGAGCGCAGGCCGCACTGGGAGTCTAACGTAGAGCGACGTGACCGGATGGGACTGATGGATGAGGGCGCGACTGCTGAGCCTTCTGTTTGGTCGTCGTCCACAGTTGGACCGCTGCTTCTCTTGACATCGTTCTGCGGCTTGTGTGGAGACGCTGATTCTTGTCGGTGACCTGAAAAAGGAAGAAAGTGTTATCTTAACCTCAGTTATAAAAGCACATCAGTAAGAGAACTAGGCCTATCCTGTCTTCCTGGACAGCAACGGTACACGACCCCCCCCCCCCAAAAAAACAAACAATCCTCTGCATTGTACAAGCAATCCCCCTGATTGAACTCAAATTAAATGTGAAGTTGTGCCCAACATGTAAAAGAGCTCCCCCTAGTGAGTAAATTATTCATTAGTAGCCACTATTCGATTTGTATCCACCAAATTTTGACTAAATCGAACCAACCATTGAGAAATTATGGCCAGAAACGTTTGGAGATGCAGCCTACTGTCAGAACTATACAACCGACGTTTCCAAAAGTCAATCCAGTTCTTCCTTGCAGAACGGGTATCAGATACATGCAGCGCACAGATGATCCACCAGGGGGCAGAATGCACCAGATGACCTTCAATTCAGACATCCAAGATGGCTGTCCTCTATGAGTCGCCCTGAAATCACTGAGCAGGAAAATCTTTGAGAAAAAATAAGATTTTAATGTCATCCAAAGACGGACAAATTGATCCACTGCAATTTGCATATCCGGAAGGCAGAAGTGTGGAGGATACGAAATGTTTTATTTTGAATCGCCTTTATAAACAATTCGAAACCTATTTAGAAACCATTCCTTGTTGTTTTTATCATATGTTTATTTTATATGTCTTTTGTTGAGAGCCTTCTGAGTTTTTCTTTTATCTGCTGGTTTCACAGCCTCACGTTAAAGAACAGAACAATATTGTAAACATCTGCTGTAAAATTATAGGAGTGAAGCAAAGACCCCTGAATTACTTTTTGTAAACAAACAAATCATTCGGAAAGTAATGTGTAATCTGGTTTCTTCTGATCATATTCTTGCCTCAGAATTCTCTTTGTTGCCAGCAGGGCGGAGATAATCTCTTTCATTGTCTGCAGGTCCAACCGGTATGCAAGACCCTTTATCCCCTCTGCATTAAGACTTTAAAATAAACAAACATAGTTTTAGCACACTGTTCATCTTTCTCTTTTTCTTTTTTCTTTTTTTTTTTTTTACCTATTTATCTTATTGAACATCGTTTCCATTTTTAACTGCTTGTGTATTCATCAATATGGTGTTCTTAGTGTGACTGTGATGTGTGTATGAGCTGATCAGGGACAAATAAAGTTGTTTGAATTTGATTGAATTCTTTTTTTCCTTGCCAATTTTGATACAGTTGTACTAAGAACATTTTTTAAATTGTTTCTGATACTCCGAGATAAATATTTGATGGAATGTATAATAAATTTAAAAAAAACAAAACTTTTTATTAAAATAAAAATGTGTGTAATATTAAATTTGATACATCAGTTATTTGCGGAAATATATCAGTTATGATTGAAATGCATTTCACGCATTATGCATTCCATTCAACAAAATAAACTACCGATGGTTTAAATCAGGCATTAAATATAAAAGATATGAGTAGACATTTAGATATTTGGAGCCTATATATATATTTCTTTTAATGTAACAATGAGTATTTTGAGATTTACAGGGTTTACTTGGTCAATTATTGTCTTTTTTTATTCTGATTTTCACAAAAACTGGCCTACTTAGTGAAAAAAATATACTACAATTAGTTTTTTTACGTGATGGCAGAAAAATTTAAATAAAAGTGAAGAATGAAGTGAAAAAAAGTAAATGAACCAAAATATGTTTTATGAAAAAAATGTACTTTTCCAATATTATTATAAATCAGATAAATCATAAATTCAAAGAGGTTTGAGTTTAATGGCTTAAAAATGTTGTGTTCTGTATGTCCTCGTTTATTTAAAGAAATATTCATGATTTGGGAAATATAATGTAAAAAAAACCCCCTGACGTATCAAATATGACCCCAGCGCCCCCGGATTTGTAAAAAGTGTTATGTTAATTTTTTTCTAATTTTCATTTATCAGAAGTTCAAAGAAAAACTCCAGTTAAAAAAAAGATAATCCATTTTCTGTCAATTTATGCATGGGTCTGGGTTTAAAATTGACCCAATAGCCTCCCATGCATTGAATACATGGTTTAATTTAATTAAACACAATAAATTAGAAGGAGAAGTGAAAATGCTGAGCAGGTTTATGGCAAACCTGAATGACTAAAAACCTTTAGAAAGTGGGAGAGAGAAGGAATCGGATCCATATGTGCAAAAATTAAGGGTGGAGTATAAAGACCTGAAAGAAACAAATAAACAAGGGTTTCTTTAGATATCTACAGTTAACGGATTATTAAATGAAGTAAATATAAAAAAATGTGGTGCTTGATGTAATGATACAGACTTATAAAGGGTCAAAATCCAAGTCCGTCTCGGAACAAGGAATAAATGACTTTGAGACGACCTCTACAGCGTACATTAAGATGAAATGAGACGAGGAGCTAAACATCAAAATAGCAACTAAGATCGGCTCATGTGCGAAAGGACAACACACTAATACCAATTCTAGAATTCGGATGGAGAAACAAACATGGCGGTCGATATGTGGAAATATATGACACAACCACTCACACACATTTTCTGACAATGTGACAAACTGCACTCCTGCTGGGAAATTATTCATGTCATAATTACAGATATCCTCGGGTATGTAGCCAAAATATGCCCGATCACCGGTAAGAAGGCAGAAACTGGTAGGAGTTGCCTCTTTCCAGGTTTCAGGACAGGGGTCAGAAATCATAGGAGAGATCCACAGTCCGTAAAAAATGACCAGTTAGCTCATAGTGAGGGAGAATATATTTGTCAATAAATGGATGAAACGGATGATTTGTGCATCAGGGGAAATAATTAGTGAATCATCCGGTCCTATCGAGAACGCAACTAGTCTATCTTAAAGAAAACCCCTCCTTAGATTTAGATTATAATAGTTTGCAAACATGACATCATCATCATCATCATTTAAATTTATTGATTTTTCTTCACATGTACCTGAATGCAGAATTGTCTGAACTATGGTTTCTATGCATTGTATATACAGTATGAACAAAACTACCACAATAATCAAGTCAAAAAAATGTGCAGCCTGATCAGAGTTACTCTGAGATCTGTTTCAGACAGTCCGCAAACAAACCGACAAAAAAATCTCAAAAGAAACAATGGAAATTTGTTTTACTGAATGAACCTGGGCTGTTCATAGTCAGTTCATAGACATGTTCATTGTAGTAAAACTGCAATAGTACATGTCACAAAGACATCAAAGCCAGCAAGAAGTCACTACGTCTACTAATAGAAAGGATGTTTTTATAGCTTTATCCTGTCACAAACCTCATGTTTTTCTGCTCTTACTGTAGTCCGGGTTTACACAGTGAAACAGTCCAGGTTTACACAGTGAAACAGTCCAGGTTCATACAGTGAAACCGTCCAGGTTCACACAGTGAAACCATCCAGGTTCATACAGTGAAATAGTCCAGGTTCATACGGTGAAACAGTCCAGGTTCACACAGTGAAACAGTCCAGGTTCACACAGTGAAATAGTCCAGGTTCACACAGGTGCTTTAATTTCACCATCAGGCACAACAATCATAATAAGAATTTTCTTCAGAAACTGCCAGTTGAATCTGTAATTCATGATGGTTGTATGCAAAAAAAGTCACCCAAACTAAGCTGAGATATCATAAAGTGAAAAAAAGATCCTTATAACTTATTTGTCATGCGTTTGTTTTAACTCCACTCCAAAAGTACATAAAATACTAGTATTTTAAAACTTCAGTCTTTTATTGTTAAAAAGATAATACATCTTCAAACAACTAACATGAAGCTTTAGCACTGTCCTCATTTTAAGGGTGCTTTTCACACATATAGCCAAAATATGATATAACCCAAAGGTCATAGGTCGAGGCCTCCCCCTCTGCCAGGACTTACCGATCAGTGACTTCAGCCAGCGGCTCTCTCCTCTCCGGACAAAGACCAGGATCACCAGCAGCTTCAGGAGGGACCTCATCTCTGGGAGTCTGCTCTCTGTCTGAGCTGTCGCTCAAAATGAACCAGAACGGTGAGTGTTTGTGTGCCGGCGGGCGCGAGGGATGCTTAAGACGCCGATGAGTCGTAACCTCCGATATATAGCCCTCCGAGATAAGGGGGGGTTGAAGGGATGGGGTTTACGGGGGAGACAGACACTAACCCGTTACTCGCCAACAGACGATCCCACTCACCTGAACTTGTCAGGGAGCGTAGGAGGGCAGGCGGGCGCTTGACCCAGAATTTGTCCCGTTGGGATTACCTAATTGGTATAAATCACTGATATCTCCTTGTGGAGTTTCCCCCAGATGTTTTTCCAGGAGATGTTGGCCCCCGGAAGGGATTCCCATAGAATCTCTTCAGAGCAGCTCAGGATGGACGGTGATGTCAAAGAGTTGATGTTGAGAGGTATGGGAGATGTTTCACTGTATGAACCTGGACTCTTTCACTGTATGAACCTGGACTCTTTCACTGTATGAACCTGGACTCTTTCACTAGATAAACCTGGACTCTTTCACTGTTTGAACCTGGACTGTTTCACTCTATGAACCTGGACTGCTTCACTGTATGAACATGGACTTTTCCACTTTACGAACCTGGACTGTTTCACTAGATAAACCTGGACTGTTTCATACGATGAATCTAGACTCTTTCACTGTATGAACCTGGACTGTTTCACTGTATGAACCTGGACTATTTCACTGTATGAACCTGGACTGTTTCACTGTATGAACCTGGACTGTTTCACTCTATGAACCTGGACTGCTTCACTGTATGAACCTGGACTGTTCCACTAGATAAACCTGGACTGTTTCATTTGATGAATCTAGACTCTTTCACTGTATGAGCCTGGATTCTTTCACCATATGAATAATATTAGTAGAGATATAGTAATAGTAAAATTGCATTCTTGCACCAAGAATTGCCGCTTTGCCATGTTTAACAATGAGGTCATTGTGGCATTTCACTCATTTTTTGCATTGTTTTATAATTCTTGCAAAAACTGTTTTGCAAATTCTTACTCAACGTATATCATCATTCCCTGATCAAGCTGCATGTGTTGAAGTATCATTTACATCTGGACTGTTAATCTGTGAGACTCGATAAACGGGAAATAATGGTCCAGGGGAAAAGAAAATTAGAGGAATACGTTCATAGAGCAGTAGTTAGTGTTCTGACTGCTGAGCGGCTAGTCACACAGAGTAAACGGGCCTGTTTCAGCAGACATTCCACTTTGGGTGACTCGTCTTGAGCTGCTCCATAAATTGAGGGATTTCATCAACTATGTTTGGCTAGAATGTAGAATATGCATTATGTAACGGTTATAGAGTCCAAATAGGCCATAACTGGGTTTGGAGTTTGAAAGGAAGTACATATTTAGACCTGGTTTGGGCAATCCTGGTACAAAGTCTTAGAAAATGAGAGAATTGAGAATCTCACATAAAAGAATTTCACTAAACGCAAAATACAAGTACTAAATGATCAACAAGGCAAAAAGGCTCCTGTGTGGGACTGTGTGACAAAAAAGTACTCTACCCCTTCAAACTTAACATCTAGACGTTTCACCTTTTTTCACCTCACTCAAAAACTGCAACCAAATTTTTCTGTGGCTGGAGTTCAGTTCCTCTTCTTTGCAGAACTGCTCAAGTGCAGCTACATCGGTGGATTAGACTAATGAACCGACATTCTTTGTCATCACTTTCTGCTCCGGGGCGTAATTCAAGTTTATCTCAATGATGTTGCCTTGAACCTGAAGCAGCAAAACATTTCTGAAACATTCCACTGCCAACCCGATGTTTGACTCAAGGTCAGATGTTCTTCCAGTGGAACGCTATGTTTAGTTTACACAAGATGGATCGGATTTTAGATTTTAGATTTTAGATTTTAGAATTCAGAATTCAGAATTCAGAATTCAGAATTCAGAATTCAGAATTCAGAATTCATTCATAGAAGACCCTGGTCTTCAAACAGTTCAACTTTCCACTCATCAGTCCAGAGAAGATTCTCTGAGGGTCAGCAAGGTGGTTTTGTGAATACATTGAGACCAGTCTTAAGATTCTTCTGGGTCAGAAGTGTCTTTCTCCTCACCGTTCTCCCATGATGCCATTTTTGCCCAATTTCGTTGGAATTGTGGAGCCATGACCTCTGACCTTTATTGAGGTGAGAGAGGCCTGCACTTCCTTGGATGTTTTGTGACTTTCTGGACGAGCGTCTGAAGTCCTTCGTAGGATCGGTCAGCAGCGGGCGGAGGTCAAAGTCACTGTGACTGGTTTGCAGCAGCACGGCCCCCGTATGCAACAATTGTTGATGTCGGTGTGTGGTCTGACACATTTTCGTCAGAACCAGAGGCAGGTAGGCAGAGGTGAGAGGCAGGGTACATCCTAGAATGAGTCACCAGTTCAGCAGAGGGTGGACAAAGAGACGGACAACAATTCATGCTCACATTCACTCCCAGGGCAGTTTAGAGTCAACGGTTCACCTGTGCTGTCATACTGTATGTGTTTTTGGACTGTGGCAGGAAGCCTGAGAACCCATGGAGAACCAACACAGAGAACATGCCAAATTCCGCACGGTAAGGTCTGGGCAAGGATGGATTCAAACCTGGAACCTTCTTGCTGTGGGGCGGCAGTGGGTAGCACTGCCGCCCCACAGCTAGTATGACTCATTGTTGTATATATTTTGGCAGCAACAGATATTGAAGTGAATCTCTGCAAAGGCCTGCCTGAGGATTTAGGGCCAGTGGAATCAGTTAGTCGTTAATTTTGATGGAGATGGTTTACTCTGATCTTTTATTTTTATTGCCTTTACTGCATACTTTAATATTTTTAGACATGGGGAGCGCATCCAGTGAGGTTTTAAGTTGATTTTTTTATTTTTATTTGGACAGCCCCATTCCTCATGTATTCCTCCACATTTTTTTTAAATGACTTACAAAGTAGTCATCCCTGCATCTTGAACTAGTAACAGTCTCTGGAATTTACTGTCAGGAAGTTCAGTCATTCTTTAAAGGTTTCAGGTTTTGGTGTCGGCCCTAAATTACACATCACAAATCACTTTTTTATTTTTTTGTGTGAGCCCTTCCTCAGTTATGGCCTTTTTCCTCCCAATATGTCTGACTCCAAGTTAAGCAAATTCTATCCTTGATAAATGTCCATGTTTATATATGATTCTAATGACTTTGAAAGACCAAATGTATGTTTTGTCTTTTGGACAGAGACAATATTGAACAATACCTACGCAGTTCTGACATAATCAAACGGTGATGGTTTCATTTTACACTTTATGATTGACACGTATATGCACGGGAGGACAGTCGTGTAACTGCAAGGATGATAATAAGTAAAAAAAACTAGGCCAAAGCTGTGGACCCCGGCAGGAAGGGTGTATCCCCTATATAGAAGACGGATATTCTAGAGTTGATTCACATGCACCAAATTTGAACTAAATACGACCAACCGTTGTGAAATCATGAGCTGAAAACTTTTGGAGACAAAGCTTTCCTTAATAGCGAAACAATACAACAAATCTTTCCCCAAATCAGTCCAGTTCTTTCTCATACTGAGGTCCATGTGGATATACAATTTTAACATGATCCTTTAAACAGATTTGGATTTATCGCGTTTACACAAAGGATCGACGGCGGCTGAGGAGGAAGCAGAGACGACGTTAAGGATTCAACAATATATCTGACTTTCTATGGGATATAATTAAAGTTGCAAATAGCGTTAACCGGGCCCTCGCATCTGAATCTGCTCCCAGGGTTCTGCATGTAAACACAGGAACCAACAGCAAAAATTTTTAAAAATTCAAATATTTTTATTTGATGCTTACTTCCTGTTGCCTGCAGGTGGTGTCATCACTTTTACTGACTACTGTCATATGTACATCACAATGGTGATGTCATGGTGGGGGATCAAGAGCCACCACGCTGCCCTGGCCACGCATTTTTATACTGTTCATACTCTTCATCATGACCTTAAGCTTTTGAAAACTTGTAAATCTTACTTAATATAAAAAAGGACTAACTTCCTGTTAAATTTACATAATCACAACCAGAGACTTTTTGATAGATCTTAGACCGATTAGCATGGCTACCAAGTTTCATTATTTCAGGTGCAATAGGGTCTGAGGGTTGTTTTTGTAGGTGGTGCTGTGGAACCATTCTGCAATGCATTTTGTTGGTACATTTAAGACAAGGGCCAAAACCTACATCTGAACCTACTTTGTTTCTTCCTCGCTCATTCTCCTCTCCACACTCCAATACTTTGAGCAGGTCATTTTGTTTAAGAAGGCACACAATGTCTGTCAAAGATTTAGACTGAAACAGTATTTCTTGATTCTGTGCAGTATAAAACATCAAAGGAACGATTTGAAACAGTACCCAAGGTTTGGGAAAAAAATGTCTGTTAAATGAGTTATTGGTAGCCTCTAAAAATTCCGACAACTGTCAATCTTTATTTATATAGCGCCATTCACGACAACAGTTGTCTCAAGGTGCTTTCCAGGAAACTTTATATAACTCCAACTCTCAAACTATCTCTCAAATACTCTGTAGCCAGTCGTCTCCTGCACCATCCACTTCAGTGTCTCTGTTATGCCCCCTGAGCCCCCAGCTCCATCCCCAAGCGAACATCAAAGGAATCAAAGGAACAAAAGCAGCAATATTCACAGGTGGGTGTCCATGCACAGCCTGATTCCGAATGGATTTGGGGGAAAAAAGCCTAATCAGAAAGAAAATGCTGCAAGTAAACACCCCTTTTCAAATGATATTCAAATGAGAAGGGGGTGGTCTGAGTCCTTTCGGAAAGACGTTCAGAAAGGCAAGCGCTGCATGTAAACGGTGTTTTGGAATAATCCCCGATGAGCTTGTGCCCGGCAACGCTATTACCGTGCGCGATACCGGCATTTAATGATCTAGAACACAGCAGAGGGTTTGTTTTTAATACAAATTCTCCAAAAATTATCTGGGAGGGTAAAACAAAATTAACTCTACATACACGCCCAAGAAAAAAGGTCAGGAGCCGTGATGGACCAACGCTGTGGACAAATTAAAATGCACTGGAAAACAAAGAAAGACGCTGAAGCATAAATCCCACGAAAACAAATTGGATAAGACCCAACAACTTCACTTTACATTGAGAATGAATGGAGTCATAAAGAGCTGGGATGGGATTTTAATTATTCTAAATGCTGCGAATCATGAACGTCAACAAATTCTAATCATCTGTCGGATGTGCCACGACTACCTCCGGGTAAAATTTCATGAACGTCCATCTGTTCGTTTTTCCTTAATCTTGCTGACAGACAAACAAACAAACAGACAAACAAACAAACGCACAGGGATAAAAACATAATCTCTTTCCTTGGCAGAGGTTCAACAAAATTAACCTTGACAGACTTCAATGAAATTTCACATTTTAAGCCGCCCTAAAGGCATGAATCTCATCATTGGTTTCTTTAGTTTGTTCATTTTTAGGAAAATTTGATGAATAATTAAAAAAAAAAATTCCCCAAGTCACATCTTATAGAGGTTATGTTCTATCCACGGCAGCGTAGATGGAGCTTTCCGGCTGCTGGATCATCTCTGTCGTTGGACACACATTATTCGTTTATCGTATTGTTTACATTAAGTTGAAGAACTTGATAAGTGAACATTAGAGCCTGAGGACAAAACAATGGGAGGACCTGATTGTAATGCAGAATTCTTTTTTTCTGCCACGTAAATACGCTTTTGGGGGCTTTTTTCACACTCAATAACTGATTACATTTGGCAGACCCGTCAGTCATAGGATATATATGGAGTATAGCCACAAGTCAGAGTTTTTCTTTTTTTCAGACAGGTTCTGGGGGGTGTTGGACTCTGTCCCTTGTCTCTGTTTCTAGTCTTGGTATTCTGGGACAGGGTCTAAAGGCACAGTCGTATGGGGAGCTTAGAATTGCAACTCTGCTGTTAAAAGAGAATGTGGTTCTATTGGCTTCATCGGTCTGTGCTTTTCAGCAGCACTGCAACTGACTGCTAAGCAGCTGGTATGAGAGTCAGTGCCTCCAAATCTGAGGCCATGTTTCTCTGCCAGAAAATGGTGGCTTGTTCCCTCCAGGTCTGGGGGTGAGTTCAGGTATATTGGGCCCTTGTTCATGAGTGATCAGAAAATAGACCACGAATTGGACTGGTGGTTTGGTGCAGCATCAGCATTAATTACATCCCTGAAAAGTCTGGGATATTATGGAATCATCATGGCTGCCGTCACTGCAGCCGCGTCCACCGCTGCAGTCCCTTTGTGTTAACGCAGTAACTCAAAAACATATCATGGATCATTTTCAAATTTTGAACCGACATCTTGAAACTGGATTGATATTGGAAAAAATCAGATGTATATTTCTGACACTGGGAGGGGCTCAATCACCAAATACTTTTGGGTCATAATTTCTTGACCATTTATCCAAGTCAGTCCACATTTGGTGCATATGAATCAATTCAAGAAGATCTACCTTGTTTCTATTTTATTGTAATCTTATTGTTCATATTTCACTCAGTTGCCAAAAATACTTTGGACATAAGTTAACATTTAATTTGTGGAATTAAATCAGGGGTATTGCTTGTACAACAAAGGGCATTGGGGACTTTTCGGGGTGGACAGCATAGGTCTGGTTACGACATGGTCTTTGACCCTGTTGGTGAAGAAAGAGCTGAGTTGTAAGGAAAGGCTCTAAATTTAATTGTGGATCTGAATTCTAACACTCACCTATGGTCATGAGTTCTGGGTAGTGACCAAAAGAATGAGGTCACAGAAAACAGTGAATTCCCTTCTTATGGGTGTTGAGTCCAGAGATAGGCTGAGGAGCTCAGGCTTCCAGAGAGAACTTGGAGTAGGCTGCTGCTCCTTCACATGGAAAGGAGCTGGTTCAAGTGGTTCAGGCATCTGATTACATTTGAAAGGGTTCTGAGCACATTTGTCTGGACTCAAGGGTAGACCAGAACTAGATACTGTATCTTATCTGGCCTTGGGATACCTCAGGATGACCTGTAAATGTTGCTGGAAGTAGGGACATTTGGAAAACTCTGGTGCCACAGTGACCCAACCCTGGATGAGAGGAAGAACATAGCATGGATGGATGAATGGATGGTTGGATGGATGGATTTCTAGGAGATGTGGATATACCATACCATTTTGCATAATGCAGAAAATGTCTTGGTGTCTCTTGCAATCACAAACAGCATATTTTTTTTAAAGTCTTGAGCACTGGACCACTCTGGCTGAGCCACAGCTTCCCTCAGTATAGCAGTTATCAGTCACCGTCATGGGGATCTTTCAATTCCTTATAATTACGTACCCAAAAAGCTGAAGATATTATGGTAACATCATCTCTGTCTCTGCAGATCCTTCGTTTTAACGCGATAACTCAAAAACTTTTTCATGGATAATTTCCACTTTTTTTATCAACATAGAGCTTAGTTCTCTGCACAAAACTGTGTACACATTTGAAAAATTCTAAGAAAATAGAAAAATGCCCAAATAAAGACATTTACTCTTCTCACTTCCTCTTCTAACAAAGTACCTGAATCACCAAATTTCTAGTGTCACGACTAAATAGTCTCAGTGTGCTCTTCTTCCTCTTGATCCCCCCAGTGGTCGCCACAGTGGACCATCTGCCTCCATCTTTCCCTGTCTTCTGCATCTTCCTCTGTCACATCAACCAACTTTATGTCCTCTCCCACCAGATACAGAAAACTCCTCCCTGATCCCCCCCCCCCCCCCCCCCCCTGCCTGCTTCCTTGCAGCTTCATCTCCAGCATCCCTATATCCACTGAATTTCCTCTTCAAGTGTTGAAACCATCTCTGTCGGCCCTTTGTCTCCAACACGTCTAACCTGTGCCGTCTTCTCGATGTCCTCACTTAAAAACTAAGGTCAATGCTTTACGATTGAGAAAAATAAAAAATAGACTAATCACCCAGCTCCACCCCTAAAGGAACATCAAAGGAACAAAAGCATCAGTAATGGACTGCTCAAGAGAGGGCCACGCCACATTGTGACGTCATTACTCTAAATGGTTCATTATTCTTATTTTATTTTATTTTAAATGCCAGAAAAAATGCAACTTTACCATAATTGAATCACATGACAAACAAACACACAGACAGACCAACGGACAAAGTGACAGGAGTGAAAACAAAACCTTCGTCCCTGGCGGCGTTAACAACCCAT
Organism: Lophius piscatorius; assembly: GCA_009660295.1. Taxonomy (NCBI): domain Eukaryota; kingdom Metazoa; phylum Chordata; class Actinopteri; order Lophiiformes; family Lophiidae; genus Lophius; species Lophius piscatorius. The sequence goes on along the minus strand of VRLP01000096.1, from coordinate 32,457 downwards.
CAGTAATTTTCTAATGTCTTTTGGCGCTAAATATTTTTGCTTTAGTCTCGACAGGCTTCTTTTGCCTCAACAATCTTATTCAAGCACCTTGAAAGGCACAAAAACTGTTTGAACTGTGCTGTATAAATAAAGTTTTGATTAGTTTTTTTTATTTTTTCAGTGTTTGTTACCTACCAAAGTGGTCTAAGGAAGGACAAGCATGGTCATTGGAGACCAAGGCTCGCTGGTGCGCCCAGGTCAAGACTAACCCGTGATGTCTGATCTCATAGAAGAGTCACTGTAGCACAAACTGAAGAAAAAAGTTCTGATAGATATGAATCAAAACACACAGTGACATTAGAGCGTGCTGCCTATGGGGCTATGTAGTTACAGACCAGTCAGAAGGTACCTATGACCACTGTCTCTTCTGAAGCTGCCACAGTGGACACCTCAGCATCAGACGTGGGCCGTGGAGCAGTGGAGGAAGGTTGGGACCTGTATTGTGGAAGAAATCAACGTATTCAGGAGCTTCATCCCGGGGAATAATTCGCCATCAGTTAACATTCTTTTCTAGAATAATAATAACATTGTGATTACAGCTTCTAGGGTTGGCTTTACTGGTCCAGGTGCCTCTTGAAGAGGGTCAAACTGTCATGGACCTGGGGCTTTTAGCACGAATGACTTAGTGGGGGCTGTGAGCTGCCTTGGCTGAGGTTTGCTCTCTGAGTGCTGTCTAGTTTTAAAAGAATCATAGATCTTTTAGAGGAGAATCACTCCTCCCATTGTTTCCTTTGGGACATTCCTGGATTTATTTTGTTGTTTCATGAAGCAGACTTAGGTCAAAAATCTATTTTTATGATCTACTTCTTCCTGTAAGTCTGTTGCTGCTATAAAAAAAAACACATTTAAATTCTTTGCTTTGTTGAAAATATGTGACATTTGCAGTGCTGGGCAAAAGTATTGGAGCCCCTCCTGGTTTCTCGGACTACATGTGCTGGATCTTCCAATGACAATTAATATAAAACAACCTGATTAAACACAAATTATAAAATAAGTTTTAAATAATTGGCTCTAGTTCCTATCTGATGAGTTGAAATGGCTCTAGTACATCTGTGATTTGGTGAAGGGGCTATAGTGCCTTTTTCATGTAATGAAGTGGCTTTTGTGCCTCTGTGAAGTAATGTTGCAGCTTTAGTGCATCTGGGATGTAATGAATTGGCTATAGTGCCTCTGTGAAGTAATGATGCAGCTCTAGTGTGTCTCTGATATAATGGCGTGGCTCCAGTGCCTCTGTATTGTAATGATGTCACTCTAAACCTCTTTGATACAATGACATGGCTCCAGTGCCTCTTTGATGTAATGTAGTGGTTTGACTGCCTCTGTGATTGCATGAGGTGCCTTTAGTGCCTCTGTGATTTAAAGGAAGTGGCTATAGTGCCTCTGTGAAGTAATGATGAAGCTCTAGCGCGTCTCTGATATAATGGCGGGGCTCCAGTGCCTCTGTATTGTAATGATGTCACTCTAAACCTCTGTGATTTAATGAAGTGGCTCTAGTGCCTCTGTGATGTAATGATGTTGCTCTAGAGCCTCTGTGATGTAATGACGTGGCTCTAGTTCTTCTCTGATGTAATGACGTGGCTCCAGTGCCTCTTTGATGTAATGACGTAGCTCCAGTGCCTCTGTGATGCATAACATTGCTTTAGTACCTCTGTGATGTAATGACATTGCTGTAGTACCACTGTGATGTAATGACATGGCTCTAGTGCCTCTGCGATGTATGACGCAGCTCTAGTGCCTCTGTGATGTAATGACATGGCTCCAGTGCCTCTGCGATGTAATGACATTGCTGTAGTACCTCTGTGATGTAATGACATTGCTGTAGTACCACTGTGATGTAATGACATTGCTGTAGTACCACTGTGATGTAATGACATTGCTGTAGTACCACTGTGATGTAATGACATGGCTCTAGTGCCTCTGTGATGTAATGACATTGCTGTAGTACCACTGTGATGTAATGACATGGCTCTAGTGCCTCTGTGATGTAATGCTAGCACCTTTAAACTTAACAATAAGCTGGTACTGTGTGTTAATATGATTTTACTCAGTGATGTCCTTTAGGTGAGATTATTCCGGCTTTCTCTGCTGCCCAGATTCTGCCTGATGGATTCAGGTTCTCCAGCCATCATGCAGGATGCTTTTAAGGGTGGGAATGATTTCCGGACACTCAATGTAAAATTTAATCCGTTTGAATAATGATTGATTCGCTCTGCAATGCATTCCTGGGAGAGCTGCTCAGACAGTCAGTCCTTATAGGGTTCGTCTGAGCAGACCAGGGCAGGAATTTAGGGATCAGCCATCCTGTAACTGGAAATATTTGGAGGGGATTTAGCCTCGGAATCCCAAACTTGCACGTAGCAGCTGTTTACGCCGTTTACGCTGTAAACGTGTCGGGTCAGAGCTGAGATTCTTCGCCGTGTGTCATCACTGTGTAAGAATCTGCAGCTTCTTGTTTCAGCCAAGCCGGAAGATGTGTGTGTCAGTAACATACAGCATTCATGACCAAAGGTATGTGGAACATGAAATTGCTGTTACTTGTTGACAAAAAGTTATTCCACATCTTATGGGGGGCTAGCCCACGGTTGAGTCACTTGTTTCTTTCTTTTCTGAAATATCTCTGCCTGCATACAGGATTTTCCTTACTTGGAAGTAAGGTGTTCCTGCCAAACCACGAGGAAGCAGCCTAGAAGTGCACAAATCTAAGTGGACATAGGTGTCCCCGATTTAACGTTAATCCAGATTGGTATGTGAATCCTTGGCATTCTCACAGATCGGACAAATTGATACAAATAGTTTTTTCTTACTCGTATTTTACAATACTCCTCCTGCTGCCTTATTTTTTTCATCTGCAAGCAGGTGGAGAGGCTTCTTCCTTCATCACACCTATCTGTCATAACACTATAACCACTGACAGGTGAAGTCAGAATAACATTGATTGTCTAGTTTCCATGTTGACCTTTCAGTGAGTGGGATATATTATGCAGCAAATCCATTTGTCAAAACATGAGATAATCATCCAGATAGACATATTCATCTTCTCCTTCAATTCATTTTTTAGGTGAAGTGTTTCTTTGGGGTCTTCCTGCCACTTCAACCTAAAAAACATGAACATCCTTCTCTAGAGCAAGTGTTTAGTTTGTGTATTCTATGCTGCTGTGCAAACATGGCGGTGCAAGATGTTAGAGGACCTTTACCCTCTGAAGATATAAAGGGATCATTCTAAGATAACATTAAAAAATTATTTGGACCACAATTATTGGCACCCTGCATTTAATATTTTGTGCGTCCCCCTTTTGCCACAATGACATCCCAGAGTCTCCTTCTGTAGCGTGTGATGGGGTTTGAGAACACATGGAGAAGATCTGAGATCGTTCCTCCATACAGGAACTCTCCGACTATTTCACATCCAGAGGTCGACGCTTTTGGACTCTCGTCGGCACCACATGCCACGGATGTTCTGTGGGGTTTAGGTCAGGCAACTGAAAACATATTTTCATGAAATCATCAAAGCTCTTGTTTAGACATTTGTTTTGGAAATGCATATAAAAAACAAAGGAATCTGTGTTTTCCGGAGCAAACATCTGTCAGGAAAATAAACACCACAAACATACAACATACACTGTATTCACTCTCTTCACACTTTATTATGTTGAAGATGAATGCTAAAATCATTGAAATTAATTCCCCCCCTCATCGATCTGCACTCCATACTCCTTAAGAACAATGCTAAAACAGAATTTTAGACATTTTTACTAATCTAGGAAAAAAGGATAAACTGAAATATCACATTGACATTAGTATCCACATCCTTTGCTGTTACACTTGAAATTGATATGAGGTTCCTCCCATTCTTTTTCAACATCTTTCAGATGTTTAAGCACCTAGATTTCTAGAGGTCCACATGTGGTATGGTCAGATGACTACACAGGATTTAGACCATATACACACCTTTCTGTATATGGTCACACATCTGTCTATATAAGGTCACACACCTTTCTGTATATGGTCACGCACCTTTCTATGTAAAGTCACACACCAGTCTATGTAAGGTCACACACCAGTCTATATAAGGTCACACACCTTTCTGTATAAGGTCACACACCTTTCTGTATAAGACCTTTCTGTATAAGGTCACACACCAGTCTATATTGGATATAATGTGATCTTATATATAATATCACACACCTGTCTATATAAGGTCAAACACCTGTCTATGTGGGTTAGGGAAGACTCTGTGAAGTTACTTGAGGGGCCCAGTGGGACCAGAAACCAGTTGTAAATCTCTGGACCAACCAGCCGCCGACGGTCCCCTCCTGCCTGACAGAATGTGAGAGGAACTCCAGAAAAGAACGGGAAGAAAATCTTCAAATCCAGTCCAACAAAGCTCGTAAGGTCACCAAGAAGACTGGAGGCTGGAGCTGCTGCCAAAGGTCCTTCAGCCTGAGTAAGTCCTGAGTAAAGCTGCTGGACATTTAGGATATTTCTGTTTTTCTTTTTTAATTGATTTGCAAAAAATGTCTAAAATGTCTGTTTCTGATATTTCTGATAGTTATTATGGGTGTAGATTGATGGAGAAAACATGAATTTAAACGATTTTAGCATAAAGTTGCGATATAATAAAATGTGAAAAAATTGAAGGGATAATAATAATTTCTGAATACACTGTAAAAATAATGATTCATTGGCTGAAAAGATTTTTCAGATACCCTCTGTCTGCCTCTCATCATCAGGCTTTCTCATCATGGTTCCTCATCTACACACACCATTTTTCACCACGTAACGTCTTTATTTGTAATAATAAGGACGTTTTACAGAACCGTAAATCTCTTTTCTTGGAACGGTGGGTTAACAAAGTGAATGTGTTAGTACAACAATTATTTTACAGGGAGGGTTTGATCTTTGAAGAAGAATTTCTTTCACACTATAATATTCCTCTAACGACCGCAGAGTGAGCAAAGGTCTTCGGTTCTATCCGCTGCGTGTCTACGTTCCATTTCAAACCCAGCCAAGGGTTGAGATCTCACTCTGGAATCAATTTGTGGTTGTTGTGTCACAAAAGAAGGCCTGGGTTCTACAAAATAAATGTTTAATCACACATAAAGTTGAGGATGTCCCCTTTAAACCTCATTAAATTGCGTATTAAGAATACATTTAATGTGAACATTGATTTAAAATGCAGCTTCTGTGATGGATGTCCTGAATCTATAGTGATTTTGGAACTGCCCGCTTGAGAGATTTCTCAATCAAGAATTATTTATATAGCACATTTCAAACCAAAAAAAATGTTATTCATTGTGCTTTTCAGATGCCTGTCAAAGAGGACAAGAGAAAAGTAAAATTAAGTACTTGAAATAAATTTTCAAAAAAAATACTAAGACGAATCTGAAGCCTGACGCAGGTAGAGAAAAGCTGTAAAAGTTAAAACAGTATAATGGGAATTTAAGATTATAAGAATATTACTACTAATAATCAAATATTATTAAAATGATAAATTACGCACAATTAAGCGGTTATAAACAAATGGTAAAATGTTAATATAGTAAAAGGAATAAAAAGTAAAAGCAAAATAATAAAATAAATGTAAATAAATAATAAAATAAATAAAAAAATAGTATAATTTAAATTAGAAAACTCTACATAAAAGCCAGACTAAATAAGTGAGATTTTGGTTAACATTTAAAAACGTCACATGATAAGCTCCTCTCAGATCCAAGGGAAGTTTGTTCCAGCGACTCGGACCAGAGTGGCTGGAAGTAGCGCAAAAGTTTTTCTTCTGGTTATTGGAATGACTAAAAGAAAAGAAGCATAGGATTCGACAGATGGTCCTGATTCCTAACCTGAACTATAATCATGTATCCAAGATAGTCTGGTTTAATGTCATATAGTGCCTTATAGACGAATAAAATAATTTTCAAATCAAACAACAGGTTGCAAGTGTGATGACTATTCAATTCCTGGCTCTCCTTCTGGTCCTTGTCAACACTGGAGCTGAAGAATGTTGGATTAAATGTAGCTGATATATTGAGTTCATTGGAAGAGCAGTCTTACTGTGATTAAGGTCAGGAGTCTTTTTCATCCGGGTAAATTTACTGGCTGAAAATGCTTTATCTCTGCTTATAATGACTTCACATATGCTCAGTGCGTAACTTATTACAACAGAAAGCAACGCAAATTTCAACTGCTTGTCAATGTCACAGTTCTGCACGATGATAAAGAGGAGAAAATGTTACGGAGATAACGGCTCATTATCAAAATGAATACAATAACGATGCAGATGTCTTCAATATTTTGGCAGTGGTAACAGTCGGCCATCTTCACAAACTGAGGCTGGAAAAAAAGATTCAACTGAAGCATATTCGTTTATTTCTTCCATTTGTCACCTCAGGTCTCCCAGCTGCCGTTGCTGCGGTCCTCCGTATCCGACTTACCACCATTATTGGCAAACGTTAATGTGGGCCAATGTCCAGATCCTGATCTGACTGTTCACAGTGAGGCAGGAGTCAGATCTGATGTAGGACCATGCATCAGTGTGGCCCACAGTACGAGATTGGAGTCTCATATTAAATTGAGAATTTAAAAAAATGAAGTCAGAATTCTTAAATCAGAATTACCATAATAAAGCCCAAATTCTGAGAATAAAGTGTGAATTCTCACATTCATGTCAGAATTCTGAAATCAAAGAATTTAGATATCAAAAGTCTGAATCCTGAGAATAAAGCCAGATTATTTAAAGTCAGAGTTTGGAGATTACAGTGTCAACTCCTATAATATGGTCTGAATTCTGAAAACCAAGTCGGAATTCTTATGATAAAGTCAGAATTTTGATATCAAAGCTTGAATTCTGTCCATTTTTGTATTTTACGAATTCAGAGATTAAATCCAGAATTTAGAAAACTTCATGAGGTCCATATCATCTTCGGTACACATGAGTAGAAAATAAACCAGACTTGGACCATGTACATCCTGCAGTGTGAATGCAGCCTGAGCAGAACTGAGTCCATCATTCAGGGTTTTCATCTCAATGGCTCCTGGTTTAGGTTCAAGACCTAGTCCACCAGCGACTCCCTGTGTCCTGAACCAGGTCAGTGATGGAACTACATGATCTCATACATAGCACTGGTGTGTGTCTACACGGTTAGAGGTGCTGTCAGGACATCAGTGAGTCCATGTGTGTCCTGAGTGGAACTGCACAGCAGGGACGTATCCTGCAGGAGGGAGACCAACTCCACTGGACCAGGTGGGTCAGCTTCTGCAGACCCTCTGAGGCCCTCCTTCTTTGGTTCCTTGTACCCACTTAACCTGGACGCCATAGATCTTTTGGGTCTAGACCTCTTCAGCTTCTTCCTCCCAGGTTCGTGGATGGTGCTGTGGCGCTGGAGGCCCTGCTTCAGAGTGAAGGTCTTCCCACAGCCTGTGTGGGTGCAGGTGAAGGGTCGCAGCTCCCTGTGGAAGGAGGCAATGTGGATCTCCAGGTTGAACAACTTGGTGAAGGAGCGGTCACAGTCATCCATAGGACAACGAAGGACAACCCGCGTCTCAGCGTGGACTTGCAGATGCTGCTGGAGGGACCAGGAGTCCCTGAAGATCTTGCTGCATTGGTCGCACCTTAAGGGGAGCACGTGCTGCTCTTTCCTGTGCTTCAGGTACTCGGTCCAAGTCTTTCCTGTGAAGCAGCAGCCCTCCTCCTTGCAGGGATAGCCTCTGTGGACCTTCAGGTGACGCTTCAGCTTGCTGGGGAAGGTGAACCTCATGCTGCACCCTTCATGGGTGCACTGGTAGGGTGGCAGCTGTGAGTGCTGCTCACATACGTGGGACCTGAGCTGCTTGTTCTTCCTGAAGTCTAGACCACAGCCATCGAACCTGCACACGTACTTCTTCTGCTCCGGCTCCTGCTTGTGGACGCGGCTGACGTGTCTGGTCCGGTTCGAATTGGTGGTGAAGGCCTCCTCACAGCCGTCCACGGTGCACTGAAAAGGCTTCACACCGGTGTGACTGAGCTCGTGTCGCGTGAGGTGATAGGAGCTGCAGAAGGACTTTCCGCAGCCGCCGCGGTGACAAGTGAACGGCTTTACTCCAGTGTGTTTGCAAAGGTGAGAGTCCAGCTTCCACTGCTTATTATACGCCGCTGAACAGGCTGGAAATGAACAAATGAAGCGTTTGAGTGGCTCCCCTTTAGCTTCCATTTCTCTGACATGGGGAGAAAATACGGTAAATATGGAAGCGATATATCACTCTGCTCCAGGCACGCTGTCAGCCTCTCTTCCTGGTAGCTCGTGCGACGTCATCGCGTTCGTCTCATTCTTATACTTGTGGGATTTTTTATTTATTTTTTTTTTTTTTTAGATATTGTCAAATGATTTATGGTGCTCATTACCGCCACTTTCTGGATTGGAGTGTAGATATTTTGGACATTTTCATATATATAATCTTATATTATCTTATATTATTTTATTAGTCTACTTTGCAACCGACCCCAACACCGATCCCAGCAGGTGGTGGTGGCGGAGCCCACAGGGCAGCGTCCGTGAAGCATCTTCGGGATGAGACTGGCCTGATCAGAAAAAGATATTTCATACATACATTCAGTCATATTTTAACCACCAAAATCGATGTTATGTTCAGAATTATGTATCCGTTTTTTCCATTCCCATTCCAGACTATTTAATCAAGCATATTAACCACGCAAGGTTTTTCAAATGCAAGGACAAATACATTTTCTCAGAAAAGGGGATTTGGCAAAACCGTTAGATGAATGTGGGTGAAATGTGATTGACTATGAGGCAATGAATGGCATGATAAAATAAAATAAAAATGAGAACGAACTATGAATCAATCAACATATGACTGTTTCAATAGTCCCTCTAGAATATTCAATAAGTGTGATGATGGATTTTTTGTTAAAATGTGATTTTTGTGTTGCCAAACTTCTTATTAAGCTATCCAAATTTCACCAGTCGTTCTCTACTCGAAACTGATTTTTATACACAGTTTTACACCACTCAGTTTTCCGATATGGAAAGCCTTGGTTGGTTATAATTATCAATTTTAACTGTTTAGACCGATTACCCTGTTTGGGTGTAATATTGGCCATTGGTTTTTGACATCATGATTGTTATGTCAAGTTCTTTGTTTAAATAAAGTCTATGAAAAAAAGGTAGGACAATGAATGCGCCTGCGCGATACGTCATTTCCGTCAGACGTTGTTACCCATCATTTCCTCTGTGTTGTGGTAAGCTATTTCTGCTAAAACAAACGATTTGTATGTACAGTATAAGAAAGTTTGACTCATTATGAAGCAAAAAGACACAAAGAACCTGCTTATAAAGTTAATATTAAAGTATCAATTTTAATAAATAGTAAATATTGACACGAGGGGTACGTAAACATCACATTGTTAGCTCGTTAGCTGCTGCTAATAACATTGTACGACCACCTCCACCTTTATTATTCCAACGACAGGTGAGTGTGGGATTTAAGCAAGCCTCATCGTGTTGGTAGAAATTATCCTTGCCTTAAGTGTAGACCAGTTGATGTGATAAACAAAAACTTCGTTGCATTTGACCTGTGTTCTATCTGTTGAATGAAGGTGACTCCATTATTGCAGTGGAGATCCAGTCGCCACTATGGTAACTAAGACATAATTTTCTAATGTTTCTGTGTGTTCACAGATGACCAGTAGTACATACGCTTAAGTACTTAATGTGTACCATGTACTGTTTCCTTGACAGGGTGAAAGAAAAGGAACCAACAAATACTACCCTCCAGATTTTGATCCAGCCAAGGTGTGTATAATCACACAGACCAGGGGTGTATTCCAGAGAACGGGTTTAACAAATTTCGAGTTTAACCATGAGCTTTGGGTTGACCCAGAATTCATTGGAGGAATCCTAAATGTCATGTGACCTGGGACACTTTGTGGTGCTATCAAAAAACACACAAGATTTCAAATATTAAAGTAGATGGGCTATATAAGCAGAAGACCACATTGGGTTACATGTTCTTAGCTGGCAGAGCTGAGAACAGGATAGTAAGGCTACAATTTGCGAAAATTGGATAATAGAAGATTGGAAAATGTTCTAATGAGTCTCGATTTCTGCTCATTTGGATGGTGTAGTCAGAATTTGTTGTCAACAACATGAAAGCATGGATCCATCCTTCCTTGTATGAACAAGGAAGGAAGTCTCACAGACTTCTGGTGGTGAGATGGTGTGGGGGATATTTTCTCTACACACTTTGGGTCCCTTAGCATTAATTGAGCAGTGTTTAAATACCTGAGTGTTCACAAAGCTTAAATAATATCAAACTGGTTTCTTGAACATAACAATGAGTTCACTGTACTCAAATGACCTCCACAGTCCCCACAGAGCACTTTTGGAGTTTGGTGGGGATTTGAATCATGGATGGGCAGTCGACAAATCTGCAGCAACTGTGTGATGATAACATGTCAGTATGGACCAAAATCACAGAGTAAGGTTTCCAGCACCTTTTTGAATCTACGCCATGAAGATATGTGCTGGAATGTGAAGAGAAACAGTAACTTTGAACCAGATATTCATCAGAGAATGAAGGCACATTTAATCTGGGTCTCTCAGTCCTCCCCCGATGTAAATCTATAATATTATAACAAATGAGAGACGGACATGCCGCGTCTGACAGCTCTGCTTCAGGTTTGAAAGGAGGAGGAGTCAGGCACAAACTCAGGGTTTCTTGGAGAAAACCTACCAGCGAGCAGATTAGGTTCACAGAGTGCGTCATTGTGGTAACTGACTCAGAGTTTAACTTAACTCGCTTTCTGGAATGGAAAACAGAGATTTTCCCTCATCTCAGGATTAACAAACCCAACTTCTCGAATACCCCTCATTGTGTGTCAGACTTTTGTTTATTGTTAACTTACGAACATTTCCACGGCTCTCTGTCCTCAGCATGGATCCCTCAACGGCTACCATAAAACCCACGCTCTGCGGGAGAGAGCCAGGAAACTGTCCCAGGGCATTCTCATCATCAGGTAAAAGAACAACACAGAAATGATAAACTGTTGTCTGCTCAAGATTATACAGGTAATGAGGTTAGGCCTTACTGATTATCATGTAACTGGGTGGACGAGTGGGGTGTTGTCTCGAAGAAGGAGCCACTGAAATTTGGAGTGGATCCAAAAGAAGGGATGCATTTGATTTTTTTATTCACTTATTTTACAATTTCCCTGATGGCAGCCTACTAAAAATAAAACTAAAATCGGTGTAGATTCTCATTCATCCAGGTCATGGTAATCCTCTCACCGAAGAGGCTTCAAGCTTAAAACAGAAGTCCAGTTGCTTTGGATTCATCCCACATGGATTTAATTCAAAACTTTCTACACAGATTTGCAGTAGTAATTAATTAAATCGGCGATGGCACCTTAGTGCGTTGCTCTCTGCAGTGTTCTCCTACACTCGTTAGGGTTGTTGTTCTTTTGTGTCATCCTCACTGAAAAGAAAATGTACGCAAACAACGGGCCTGGCATTGTTTTAGATATAAGCTTCACCGGTTTGTTGTGTCAGTGTTTTCACTTTGTCCTTCGAGATGCTCTGCCTGCAGCCACTAACATTGGTTGGATTGGATCGGAGCCACAGGACTGAACATGAGGTGTATGAAAATGTGAATGAACCAACATTCAATTAGAGGTTCTAAATGTTGGTTTTCCCCTACATGGTATTAATATAAACACATAATTATAACCTTAAAAAGTGAAGGCAGAGTGGGGGTAAGATTTCTTGTTTCTCATAGACGCCCAGACTGATTGAATGCGTACGTCACTGTTTTTGTCTGTTTAGGTTTGAGATGCCGTACAACATCTGGTGCGACGGCTGCAAAAATCACATTGGGATGGGTAAGTTTGAAAACACGGACTGATCCTTTTCGTCAGTCCCACAAGGTGGTTTTCCATTTCTCTGACACAGTTGTCCTGTTCGTACAGGAGTCCGTTACAACGCAGAGAAGAAGAAAGTGGGGAACTACTACACCACGCCCATCTACCGGTAAACACTGACACACGTGATTTAAAGATAGCACTAAGATTAAAAAAATACTAGATATTTTAATCTTATCCTTCCCCTCTTTTAGATTCAGGATGAAGTGCCACCTGTGCGTCAACTACATCGAGATGCAGACAGATCCGGCCACCTGCGACTATGTGATAGTCAGCGGAGCGAATAGGAAGGAGGAACGATGGGACATGGCTGAAAATGAACAGATACTCACCACAGGTAGACGGACACCAGTTAATGTTTTTCTCAGCTGTGTTGAAGATGATGACTCAAAGCTTTAGTGGTCATTCCGTCTCAAATTTCATCAGACGTCTTTATGCTCTTCTCCAGGTGGATGTTATTTTTCCTCCGAATACACTCTGCTTCTGTATTTTGTGACCTGATTTTTTATTTCCTGTCCCTCATCAATCTCCCGTCTGCCTCTCTGCACAGAGCATACAGAGAAGGAGAAGTTGGAGACGGATGCCATGTTCAAACTGGACCACAGTGGGAAGGACAAGGAGAAGCTGAAGAAAGCTCTGCCATCTCTGTCCGAGATCCAAGAACACCAGTCTAGCTGGAAGGATGATTTCCAGCTCAACAGCGCCCTCCGCATGAAGTTCAGGGTAGGGTAGAAGTAGAACGACAGCAAAGCGACAATACAAGTTTTATTCATTAAAGAAATGTTATCTGACCTACTGGTGACACTGACCCTCTCCTCTCATTGGCGGCGCAGACAGAGAAGAAAGTCCTGGCGGAGAAGGAAGAGAAGGACGACGCAGTGAGGATGAGGACCAACCTGTCCATTCCATTGCTGCCAGAGAGGGAGGAGGACAAGAAGCTGGCAGCGCTGCTCACCTACCGGAGCCCTGACTGTAAGGATCATTCACCTTGACATGTTTTCTGCTTATTTTATTTTTCAGTATGAAGAGGATATTATAGTATAGTAATTTAAAATCATCTGACCATCTGATTTTAAAGTTAAAGCTAATTTTGGTCATAGTATATAGGGCTGCAGAAGTTGATTATTTTAGTAATCAAGTATTCTAGCAATTATTCGAGTAATCAGATAAAAAGTATTACGGGCTCTGCAATTTAAAAAAAAATTAAATCCCTTTTGCTTTGTTCAGGAGCAACAGTAATATACAAAACAGAAAATATTACAGTTCTATCAAATGAACAGGTAATTGTTCCTCTTTTTATAAAAAACAAGCATGTTTATTCCTTGAATTATAGTAATATCTGTCTCTGCAGTGTGCACTAAAACAGTTAGGAAAACAAATTTGTTGTGTTTCCAGCGCTTTTTATTTTGTTGACAGTGTCGGTCTTTCACGGCTCCTGATGGTTTTTCTTGAACGTGTTTCTAGAGTTCATTATTTCTTACTTTCCCACTTTTTTTGAGAGCTAGTATTGAAAACAAACTCTCTGTTGTGGTCTAGATCTCATTCGGAAAGGGGTGTTCATGTAGTATATTTATTTTTCTAATTAGGCATTTCTTCCGATTTTATTCGGAATAGGGGGGCCAGTTTATGCAGCGCCTTGTAGAGAGTTTATCCAGTTTGCAACGAGTAGCTAGCAAAACACGGACTGCAACTCGATGCCAGGGGTTAGCAGGCTACCGGCGGATAGTACGGGACGATGTAGGCAGCTTTCTCGCTGAGTGTCGCACCACTGTGATTATCCGTTTCCGTACCTATCAACAAGCATTTCATGGTTGGAGAGTTCTTGTTGAGTAATCAAGTTATTCAAATTATTTTAGGAACCGTTTCAGCCCTAATATATATTCAGAGGAATGTCCACTATAGTGTATGTCACCAAAGTCAGATATGAATGTAATATGAAACTCTTCATCCTCCTCACTACTTTAAATTCTCTGTTTTTATGTTATTATATTCTAATCTGATCCTTGAATGATGACAATGTTGAATATGATGATGACAATATTGAGATAATATCGACACTCCTCCTTCCTTTCCACAACCAGCCTACGACGAAAAGCAGCAAAGAAAGCGGAGAGAGATCTCCTCTCGTTCGTGGTTCGGTGGAATACCAGCTGCACCCGCAGGTGCTGCTGGCAGTCTGCTCCATAAGTTGGGCCTGCAGGGGAAAGAAGCAGCGGTGGCCAAAGCGCTGGGGTCCTCACACAGCCCCCTGATCCTCAAACGCACAGGAGGACCAGGAGTCCAAACAGAACCCTGCTCCATCATCACCCGCAGACACTCGCTCCCTGACATCAGCACACATGATGGAGAGAGGTCAGAGGTCAGTCACACGGCGGAGAATAATGTCACCAGGGTGATGCACGACCCAACAAGAGTGAAAGGACGGGCAGAGGACAGAAGTTTAGGAGTGGTCACATCTCTGGTGGCGGACTACAGTGACTCTGATAATGAGGCGGAACCGTGACTTCAAACAGGACACTTTGTGTTTTCAGGGACTAGACGTCACAGAAAAGTCAAAAGCTGCGTAGCGGCCCTTTATAAAGGACTGTTGAGACAGCCTACTGCACCTTTGTACCTTTTACTCCACCGTCAGGAGGCTATGGGCTCAACATGAGGTTCTGATATGACTGAAAGCTATGATGACTGGACAGAACCAACTACTCAGAATCAACAGATATCGGTTATATTTGCCACATTTCAAATTCCTGGTGGGACTGATACGTTAGTCGCCGTCCAGAACTAGAAAATGTGATTCTACAGACACTGACTTCCCTCACGCTGATACTATATATGAATGCTGCTAATGTTTGTGGGAGTTAGATGCTCGTCGTGGTGGAGTCTCCTCATCACAGTGGAAATACTCCAGTACTCCCAAAACACTTCTTTAACAAAACATGTTAAAGAGGTGCGGTCTGTAAAAATGTAGTAACATCTAGGGCTGAAGTTCTTAGCTCTGCTCACCCCTCCCTATCCAAGAATCTACAATGGCTTAAGTGTGGAAACGTTGTCTTTGACAATCCTGTCGGTGTTGAGGTTTAATAAATGAACAATTAACAAGTTCAGTAGATAAACAACATTTTTATTTGTTCAGCATTGTCATAGCGTTCCTCCTCCCCGCCCTCCTCTGAGAGCTTAGTGAGCACCTCTGGTCCACAGCCCTGAGAACTGGCGAGGTTTGGGTGGGCAGGGGCTGTAAAACTCACGGCCATCTCTGTTCGAGAATCTTTCCAAGCTAACTCGGATCAAATTGTGTTTCACTGCCGAGGAGGAAATGCGACCACCTTCTTTGCGAGCACTCAGCGGCGTCAAGAATGAAGTCTGTAAGTTTTTCCTGCATGTTTCCCTGAAGGCGAGATTTCAACACTTATAGCTCAGAGGCTACAGTGGCGATTGTCCAGTCTGAGAAACGTCAATCTTTCTATCAATGTGAGTAAAGAATCCCTTCGGGTAACTGTCCCTTTAAGAATGCCTTCGTTGCAAACACTTCTGATATAATATGATGATTTTCCAATTTCCTTGTGTCTGTTTGGATCTCAACATTATCAGGCACCTTATGGAAAAATAAATGCAGAATCCTGTGAAACACTTTCTAGTCTGTTTCCTGAACATTTCATCCCATAATAATAATACACATTTAGTCATAAACAGTACAGCTCAGTGAAATTAGTTCCCTGCTGATGACGCATCCCTGAGGAGGGCCTTGTTCAAGGGTTCTACGACACTTAGACCGCAGGAACGGTCCTACATGCTGCAATGGGCTGGTGAATTCAGCTATTTGCCCTCTAACATGAAGTCGCCTGGAATCTACCCCAAACTTTACATGTTGAATTAAAGACGTTTACATGAGAAGTGCATTTAAAGTGAAAGCACTGCGGTCTGTCAGGCTCATCCCTCCATGGACGCAGGTACACAATATGCAAACAATATTTGCTCAGATCCTCGTTTTTGGTACCACTTTGTTAAAGGTGAAATCCCATCAACTGATGAAAACCAATTTGGACAATGTCTGAGATGATGTTTCTCATAATGAAGCATGAAGGTTCTGCTCACAGCTTCATGACAAAGGTATCTATAAATAAGGAATGCTGACCGAGCCCCCGCTCTCTGCTGCCCATCGAGTTATGCGTGTTATTCTGAGGCAAAACTGAGGAGGGCGAGGCTGGACACCAAATTCTGACCACCCTCTAATGGTGTGTGGTGGAGAGAATCCTCACCTCCTGCATCAGTGTGTGCTACGGTAACTGTACGTCTGAGGAGATGTAGGTCTGCAGGGAGAACAATGGACTGCACCCCCCCCACTGCAGACATTTACGCCAGCAGCTGCTGGGACAAGGCCTGCTGCTCCTGGAAAGAAGAAGGGAAGGAAATGAAAATGTACTCCAAGTATAAGAGATGCGGCATAAAAGTACCAAAATGAAAAAGTAAGAAATTAAAGGTAATGTGAAGATATAAAAGGAAAAAGGCACAGTATGAAAGTAAAAAGTAGTAATGTAATAGTAAAAGGTATAAAATTGAGAAGTAGCATGGTTCTAAAAAGTCACGAGTTTGTTTTGAAAAGTGTCGAGTAAAAAGTAAAGACATTCATTTTATTATCTGGGAAATTAAAGTTGAAAAGTTGTCAGAAAAATATAAACTCAAGTGAAGTGAAGTGATGCCTGAAAATGATTTAATTACTGAAATGAAGTACTTGTACTTTGTTACTTCCCACCTCTGCCCTTCAGACACTTGGCATGGTTAAGATTTCAGAGCTGTCACGTTTATAATTTGAGGTTCACTTTCTTTTACCAGCAGGTGGCGCTGTAACTGAAATGGACTTTTATCCAATATGATTGATCCATCAGATTAAACCACCTTTGGAAATCCTTCAACTCTCTTTTAGGAGACTTTTTATTCAATGGTTTTAACAGTGGATACATATTTGTTTGTAATTGATGGATGATTCTCACTTTATTTTATTCTCGCAGCATTTTGAGACAAATATTACAGACTGTAAAAAGAGAATCATTGGTAATGTAATATATATCTGCATACATATAAGAGTTGCTGATACTTTTTTTTTTTTACAGTTTAGGATCTTTCAGGGTCAGAATAGTCGCTTTGACTACTGGTCTTTGGCAAAAAAAGCCCCATATGCAGCATGCTGTGATGTCACTGTGATGTCACTGTGATGTCAGTGTGTGTTCTGACATCTTTCTATCATGATGTCTATGGCTTTCCTCACGACCATCAATAAGTCTTGGACACCTTTGATCCTGGTTATCCCTCTTAAGACCGCTTTGGTAGTTTCCAACCACTGCAGACCCGGAACACCCAACAGGACCTGTAGTTCTGTAGATGTTCTGACCCGTTTGTCTAACCATCACAATCTGGGCCTCATCAAATTCTCTCTGATCCTTACGCTTCTTCTTTTTTCTTATATTTGTATATAACCCTGTCTGTCTAAACCATGGAAGAATTGACTTAAATTTAGATATTTTTTTTAAACTGGAGTATTTCTTTGAACTTCTGATTAAAAAAGATAATCAAATACCACTTTGCATATATGAGAATTTCCTTGTATTATATTTGAAACATTTTTTTTTTCCTACACCACAGTTTTTTAAAAGCAAACAAAAATATACAAACACAATATTTTAAGCTATTTAACTTAAATTTCTTTGAATTCATACTGTTTTATTCGTAAGAAACCTGGAAAAGTAAATGTGTTTATAATGTACATTGTGTTAGACTTTAGTTTTTTTGCCATCGCATGAACAATAAATTATTTATATTTCTTTTAATGTATCTTTGTTGTATTGATGGTTTGCGTATTTTTTCTCTGAATAGGTCAGTTTTTGGTTAAATTCAGTGTAAAAGGAGAATAATTGGCAAATTAACCCAGGCAACCTCCGAATACTTACCGATCATCATACAACCGGTTTCCTACAAAAAACAGGCTACAAGTATCTAAATATCTACTCATATCTTTGACATTGAAACATTTAACTGCTCAATTGATAAAAGGTATAATGTGTTTTTTGTTGAATAGAGTGCATAATGCATGAAATGCTATAGAAGGACAATTGAAGGGATTTACAGAAATAATTTCCCAAATACCTGCTGTGTCATATGATACACACATTTTAACACAGTTCTACTTAATTTATCAATCCATCAAATATTTATGTTGAAGTATCAGTGACAACTTGAAAGTTTTTTCTCCTTGTTACTTTATTGAGATTGCTAAAAAAAATAGTCATCAAGAATCACATTGGGGCAACTCATGTATCTCTTTAGCCCCCTGGTGGATAACCTGTGAATCGCAAATCTTGTATTGTCTTGATTGTATACATCACTGTTTTGTGGCAAAAAACATTTCTCTCTGATGATTTAGAGGTCTCAAACAATCATGTGTCAAATAATGTGTGTTTGGCTTAATAGGCATGATGCATTTGGTTCCTTCATATTTCTGCTAATTCATTTTGTTTATATTGTATGTATTTCTACTTAAATGAAATGTATATCGGACCAAACGGAACTGGAATTATTCTTTGAAGTGCTGCCTTTGGAATCAGATCAGGAATATTACATAATGCCTATATGGTTATTCTTTACTTTAACTTTGAAAATGAACACAGATTTGACCTTTTTATTTGCAAATCAGCAACGTATAAAACATGTAACTGTTTTTGTGCGACCGTGACTGTGATCTTATAATCCAGGAGATGTGATCAAAGCATTAGAGCTGTAAGATTTGTCGAGACGTACGGTTTGTTGCGGAACATTTACATCAAAGGACATCAAGAGATAAAATTCAAGGATAAAGTCGTATGAGGAAGTTTACATGGATTGTGACACTTGGTCAATATGGAACTATTAGCGCTTTCAGATATGTTGGTTCTGACCGTTAAGGGCTTTGTAAGTGAGCAGAAGGATTTTGGATTTGATTCTAGATTTTACCGGGAGACAATGAAGGGAAGCTAATACAGGAGAGATGTGTTCTCTTAACCTGGTTCTGGTCAGCATATGTGCAGCAGCGTTCTGGATCAGCTGCAGGGGCTTCAGAGACGTATTGGGACTACCTGCTAGTAGGGCATTACAGTAATCCAGCCTGGAAGTAACAAATGCATGAACTACCCTTTCTGCATCTTTTTGTGACAAAAAGGGCCGTATTTTACAAATATTACCCAGATGAAAAAAGGCAGTCCTAGAAATCTGTAGGATTCAAAGGCCATATCCTGATCAAGGATAACTCTGGAAGGATAAATGTTCCTGCCAGTTCATTAGATGTGTAATTTCCAGTTTGGTCGTTGTTAATGATCAGAACCTCTGGCTCCTCCCACGTCTTCTTGTTGACATTGTCTGATGTGGTAAGCGAGGGGGTGTTATGGGGATGATATAGATGTAGACCCTTTCTCCGGTGGTCACAGTCCATTCAGTCTCCCAGTTGATCAACATGGGTCTGTGGATGCCACGTAAAATTATATTCCTGGTGCTTCTCTGCGGCGCTTTTGGACAGATTGAAGACTTTCACAGATGGAGGTACGTTGGGGTTGAATGTTGGGACAATCAGTCTTTCATGTGTTGTTCATTGACAGCGTTCTTTTCTTTATAGATATCCCTGGTTCAGAGAGTTCAGGTATGTATGTTTGTATATGTGTGTGTGTGTGTGTGTGTGTTCTTGTTTTGCTGTTCCGTTGGGGACTACAGCCTGAATGCACACTAACCCAAAAGGACTTGTCTCACGGTGGGGACAAATGTTGGGATCCCAACAGGCAAAGCCCCACTGAGTGCACTCAAGATGCAGTTGAAGATAATGTTTTTAGTTTTTATTATCTACTCCTCAGATTCACACCAATGGAAAGAACCCTCTGCTCAATTCACATCCGGCTCTGCCAAACTACATCCTATATAATATATATATTTTTTTATATAAAGCAAGAACCAGAAATTGACAATGAGCATCAACTATTGCACAAAAAGTATCCTTGTCAACTTTTAAATCCTTGGGATTCATTCACTTCGACATGAAAATTAGACTGCCCATAAAATAATAAAATCATAAAATCATACGTTGATATTATTTTAACTTTTACTGACTTAAGGATTTTAACTAACATCAGTCCTGATCATTAATATCATACAGGTTCATATTTTGAAGATATTAAAGTTAAGTTGGACCCAATACAAATACCAAAGTATATCATCCCCGATGAATAAAGCTAAACTTAAATCAATCCTAATTAATGACATTAAAGCTCTTCCAAGAGATTAACTTGAATCAAACCTAATTAATTAAGTTAGACTAATCCAAATAATTAGGTTACAAACAAACCTAATTTATCAAATTGAACCTAATCCAAGTTACTAACCTGAATTAACCCCACTAAATTAAGTTTGAGTTAATCCAAGTAATTGAGTTATATCACCCCTTATAAATTAAATTGGAACTAATCCAAACTACAAAATTCAATCAACCCAAATAAATTCAGTTGAAGCTATTAAAAGTAACTAACTTGAATCAAACCTAAGTAATTAAGTTAGACTAATTCAAGTTTCTAAGCAAAAAAACCCCTAATTTATCAAATTGAACCTAATCCAAGTTATTAACTCGAATTAACCTCAATAAATTAAGTTTGAGTTAATCCAAGTAACTGAGTTATACCAAACCTTATAAATTAAGTTGGAACTAATCGAAATTACAAAATTGAATCAACCCAAATAAATGAAGTTGAAGCTATTAAAAGTAACTAACTTGAATCAAACCTAATTAATTAAGTGAGACCTAATTCAAGTGACTTAATTAAACCAAGCCTAATTAACTAAGGTGAACCTAAAGTTACCAACCGGAATCAACCCCATTTAATTAAGTTTGACTTCATCCCAGTAACTAGATTATACCGACCCAATTATTATATTTTACCTAATCAAAGTATCTAAGCTAAATGACCGAATCCAAGTATATTTAGTTGTATTGACATACTTTTCTTGATACTGAAAAAAATGTATTTTATCATGTGGAAAAACTTGTTCACGACATTTTTAAATTCATTCAGAGTTGTTTTTGTGAGTGTTGTTTGTTTTATCTCTGCCTCAGTCGACAGCAAAGTGTCATGATTTAACTCAAGGCCAGTCCTGTTCATTTTCAGATTTCCTCTGCCCATTGTTAGTCCTGAAGCCAGGTACGGTTGGATTCCTTTTCTTACCCTCTTAGCACAACAGAAAGGATCGGTTGATTCAATTTCAATGTTAATCTATGTATGTATGTCTTTTTTTATGGGGTCTTTTAACACAAAAGAAATAAAAAATGATAAGCCAGTTTAAATAAGAATGTGGATCGTTACCCAGCTGAAGGGCTAGCCTTTGGAGATCAGAGTCCATATTTGAACGGGGTCAATCTGTATTGATTGTACTGTTCTTGTAATTATTTCGGAAAAACCAGGATCCGGGAAATACCTTTCTTTTTTGTCCTCAAATGAATGTGTTATGATTTTGTTCCTTTTTAAAACCTGGGAGGTGGGAGTTTATATTTGCAGGGGTCAGATTGTTTTGCTCACCATGATAAGAGAGGGGTGGAGACACGGCAATGCTACAAAAATGTAGCTGAGATGAAGCCGATTAAGTGTCATTTAATGGATTTTCTACATCTGTGAAATATATAATTAAAAAAATGGATATGAATATTATATTCCATTTACAAATATTCCATACTACATTTTAAAATATTGAAACACATGTTATGTGAGTTTTGTCTCCGGACTGCTGTTTTAAAGACTTCTATCCACTGCCTTGAGTAAAATGACTTTCAGAAAAGTTTATCAATAGAATTTAAATATAAATAGTAGCAGTGTGTTCTACATCCAAACCATAATAATTATTGATGTGTTTTTGGGAACTTAATTCTCCATATATCTCAAGTTTTACAAACTGACATGAACTTTATGATGTCACATATATAGATAGATCCTTTCTAGGAAAGGAAGGAAGTAAAGTATTTGTTTAGATGTAGTCGAGTATATTACCAGGTAATGAAATAGTGCTGATGCTGGTGATGTGACAGCGCCTAAGTGGTTTTCCTGCAGGTTCACCTTGATGGGTCCAGACCTGCTGAGGACAGACAGCCCAGAAAACATCTTCTTGCAGGCAGATGGCGTAACCAGCCCTGTTACCTGCCAAATCTCCATCCAAGACTTTGCAAAGACCAGGATGCTCCTCGAAGACTCTGTCACGCTCAACCAGGCAAACAGATTCCAAGCTCTGAAGACGATTCAGGTGAGTCAGCAGCATCCAAACCTTCATGGAAACCATATTCCCTAATGACAGCGGCCTTTTCTCGCCGGGTAATGCTACCTCACACACTGCATGACTGGTTCTGGAATTTTTTCAGGAAGATTTTTATCTTATCCAGTATCTGTAGGATGTTCAGGAAAAACACGTTTTTTTCGATGGAGACCCCACCTCAAATCTTCCATGACTTATAGGATCTGCTGCTGATGTCTTGGTCCCAGATACCACAGCACGCCTTCATAGTTCTGCTAGAGTCCATGTTGGGACGCGTCATAACCATTTAGTGGGAAGACTGGACCAACATGATATTAGGCAGGTGGTTATGATGTTATGGATTATCATGGCTATAGACTCTATGGGATCCTGTGTAAAGCAGAATGTGATTATTTTCTACATATACGCTATGTGAGAAAAGCACAAGGAGCATTGAATGATTAACCTCGTTAGATTCAGTCATTCAGTCTGAGGTTGGGACAGTTCGTTCTTCTGTCAGCATCGAAACTAGTCACTCAAAATAGGAATTGTTTTTTCAACGAACAAGCGTAGAGTACTGGTGCAGAGGTCGTCACTGAACAGCAACACATTTGTAATAGGGTTCATATCTGGGCCGTCTTGCTTTGGAAATTTTGTTGGTGAACGGATTTAATATCTGAGTCATTTAGTTCAAATTTAGGTTTCGACGTGAATGTAACTAGATATATTTATTTGTGTAACACTGTGAGAACCGAAACAACATTTGTTCATTAACATTTGTTGTTGTTGTATGTAAGGACATATAAAGTGAAGAACAAAGGAATGTCAAATCATCTTACATCTGAATGTCATTTTTTTCTACCAGCTCTCTTCAGAGCATTTGAATCGTGCCGAGAAGAAGAACAAGTTTGTGTATCTGAAGGTGAACTTTGGGGACCGCCACACTGAGGAGAGGGTCCTCATGGTGTCCTTTCACTCAGGGTACATCTTTATCCAGACCGACAAACCCATCTACAACCCTGGAGATACTGGTGAGAAGTGGAGATGCCGAAGACACAAACCAACAACAATATCAATTATGTTTGCACAGGATTCAAGAAAACTGTTGATGCACATCTCGTGAAATTTTGAGAATTTTTCAGACTTTCTTTTGTCCCTCTCTAGTAAAGTTCAGAGCCTTTGTCTCTTCTCCTACCTTCAAGGCCTTTGACAGCTCCGTCACAATAGATTTAAAGGTAAACCACTAACAGATTAGTCCATTCAGTCTATTACTTCTGACTAACAAAGAGCTTCTTAGATTTATTTTGGAACCGTCATCCCCACCACCTTCATGATAACGCCGTAACTCAAAAACTATTTCATGAATCTTTTTGTAGGGGACGCTGCAGAGACATTTTATCACGCCTGATCTTCGCACTTGGATAAAATCGCACTATATCTGGCCTCTGACAAGTTTAGCATTCTCCTTCGTTTTTACTTGTCCAACCTCCGAAACACATCTTCTGGTTTGACTGAAATTTGATATTGTAAATCTGTTACATTATATTGGCTGATGTGACGGCTTCATCTTTCAGAGTCCAGATGGTTTGGTGGTTAAACAGATGACCAGGACCAAAGCTGTCAATGGCATCCTTGCAGACTTGTTTCGACTCTCTGACATTGTCAGGTAAGATGTTTGACTCGTCGTCCGCTGCTGAGACATCTAAAGGTATTGGTATTGTTCATCCGGACATTTTTGATGTTTATAGGGTAGATGTAGTATCTTGGGTAAGATTGAATCCATCTGGAGTTGTGTTACTGATGGATGTGTTACTGTACACCATTGATTTAGGACATATCTGGTTGTGAGTGGAGGATGGATCTCAGTGTAAGTTATGTGACTATTGTCAGGACTGATGACCTAAAAAGTTCCTTGCAGGGATATAAACACTCTGTCTTCTTACACCGGCAAGTCATGACATTATGACCAGCTGCCCAATAATGTGTAGGTCCAACTTTTGCCATGAAACAATCTGACCCATGGAAGCATGATCTCTGAAGGTCTGCTGTGGTATCTGGTGACCCTGAACGTGATAAGTGGTTACAGATAATGGATGGATGTTTTCCTGAAGGGGGGTTTGTCTGCTGTACTTGGTCTTTAGGTAGGTGCTACATGTCAATGTCCACATAAATGGTAGGACCCAAGGTTTCCCAACAGAACTTTGTCCAAAGCATCATGCTGCCTCTCCCTTTTGCATTCTTCCCATAATGCATCCTGTTACCATCTTTTCCCTAGCCAAGCCATGCACATGCACCCGACCATCCACAAAATGTAAAATGATCTGACCTGATCGATCAGACCACAACACCTTCTTCCATTGCCCGGTGGTCCAGTTCTGTTGCTGACAACTCCATCGTAGGAGCCTTCTGGAATGAACATGGGTCACTCAGACTGGTCTGTGGCTACACATGTCCATACCCAGCATGCTGCCATGTCACTGTATTGTCATTCCGTATTCTGACACCTTTCTATCAGAACCAGCATTAACTTTTCCAACAGTTTGTGCTTCTATGGGATCTGACAGCACAGGTTGGTCTTCACTCCCCACATGCATCAAGGAGCTTTAGTCACCAGTAGTCCTTCCTTAGTCAATTTGGTGGGTACTAACCACTGCAGATCAGAAACACTGAACAACACCTGCAGTTCTGGAGATGTTCTGACTTAGAACATTTTTTTCCTACTTCCAACACCAACTTCAGGACAAAATGTTCACCTTCTACTGAACATATCCCGCCCACTGCTCAAATAACTGGACACAAATGCAAACCAACCTCACAGTGTAAACCAAAAAATATGGTTTAATGAAAAAAAAAAACTTGACTCTTTTCTTTTGTTGTCATTCTTCTATTTTTTCGTGTTGTGATTTTATTTTTTATGCACCCTACGCGTGATCATCCATGGCAATATGGCGGCACACGTTGTGAGACTGGTAGCCCACTTTTCTCTACCATTTTTCGTAATTTTCACCGCTCCCCCTGGCGAGACTTCCAGCCATGGCTAAGCTGACCTGCATTCGGGATACGCTGTTAGCACTGAGGAACGCACCGATACGCCCCGCAGAGCGACTCGGCATCCCCGCGGACCTGATAAGATGGCAGAACTATTCTATTCTATAAAGCTCCCACTAGTACTGGAAATATACAAAATAAAAGCTATCCAGTTCTTCCTCACGCAAAAGTCTGAAAATGATCCATAACATAGTTTTTCAGTAATTGCAGTAATTTAACATAAAGAATCTGTGGCGACGATGATGATTCCATAATATCTCTGACTTTCAGGGGGATATAAGTACTTCATCTGTCAGTGGTAATAATGTTATGACTGACCAACCAGTGTGCAGCCTGAGATCCACAGACAGGATCCTGCTGACTGTTTCACGGTCAGATTGAGGATGTTTTGTTGAACAACCTTCCATTGTTATTATTGTTGCTCTTGTTGTTATTAATAACAATAATAATAATATCATTACTGAAAGAGGGAAAACGGCTGGACTACTTTCCCAAGAAGCTAATTACCTCATAGTTGAGAAAGTCAATTTAATTCCAGGCTGGAGGAATCTCCTTACGTGACTAGAACTAAAACCCATGACATTCTTCTGTTTCACGTATTGTTTGCTCTGACTGTGTTTCCGCGGCAGTGAAGGACCGTGGACTGTGATTGCAATGTTTGACCACTGGCCGCAGAACAAGTTCACCTCCAGGTTCGAGGTGAAGAAATATGGTAGGATAAAAATTCTGTACACTTTAACTGCCATCCATAAGGTTCTTCTCACTCACCTTCTTTAAGTCAATATTATAATGCCACATTGTATTTCAGTGCTTCCTGCCTTTAATGTTACTTTGACGCCCAGGAAGTCTTACCTGGACCTGGATGACAGGGAACTGGAGGTGGAGATATCAGCCAGGTTTGTCCAACAAACTCTTACAAACGTTTCTGATGCCACTGCAAGTTATCACATATCACACATCCATCCGGTTGGATGTACCTGTAAAAGAGGCATCCTTATCGGCAGTGGGGAGGCTACATCCTCAGCCATTTATACCAAATTGAACTTTAACCTCAAACGATTGCAAATGCTGTTGACAATACACTCTTAATTCCCACCCATTCTGAGGGCTGGGAGCTGAACCTACTCACAAATGACTTGAAAGTAGGAAGTTTGTGCATAGGTTTCAGTAATAGCACACTGTGCCAAAATTAAAAGAAATTCCAATTCCATTCCAAATCTCAAAGCTGTTTCTCAGGCTCTGGTACTCCACTTATACTCATTCTGTTTGCTGAGTGTGCCGCTTTTCAGTATTATTCACTACTTACCATTATTATTATTATTATTATTATTATTATAACTACATCCTATTATTTTTCTTCTGTCCCTTTTAATCTATTCTCGCTGCATTGACATCACATATGCAAATTATACTATGACTTTAAGTAACAATATGTAAAACGGATTTCTTAAAATCTGTGAAATACTGCAAGAAAACATCAAAGATGATCTGGCACCTGGCAAATCTCAATACAGAATTGCACATCACGCACAAAGTGTAAAAATATTTAAGGCTAACTACTATTATTATTGCTATTATTAAAAACGATAACGCCAATTGTTTCAACGACATCAATTCACAGGTCAAAGACATTAAAGACATCAGCATACATGGCACACAAATATCTAATCCAACAAGTTTAATTGTATTAAGATATCCAATCCATCAAGTTTAATGTCACAAAGTAATTAAATCCATCAAGTTTCAAAAAGTGGCAAAAAGACGTCAATGGTATTAGGTTTATTGGCACAAAGGAATTAAAGAAATCCGGTTTTAGGGCATACAGACATCATATCCATCAAGTTTTATTGCACAAAGGCATGAAATCCATCTGGTTTAATGGCACAAAGACATTAAATAAATCAATGTTACTCTCACAATGACAAAGAGGAGATCAAGTTCCATGGCACAATCACATCAAATCCATCAAGTTTTATTGAACAAAGAAATTCAAATTTGATGACGGCACAATGACATCCAAGCCATCAGGTTTTATGGGACATGACATGAAAACCACCAAGTTTCATGGCACAATGACGTCAAGGTCATCAAAAACGTTCAGTTAAAATGTTCATGTACACATGAATCCATCCTAATCAGGGTGGATGTGACATGAGGACGTCAGGATAACATCCATCAGAAACTGTTGTTAGAAACCATCTGGCTGCTGATTTATTTTTTCAGATACCTGTTTGGGGAGCCCGTTCAGGGCACAGCCTACGTGACGTTTGGAGTCAAGATCAACGAAGAGAGGATCAGACTGCCATCAGTGAAGCAGGTGTCAAATGTAAGTCACTTGAATCCCTCGCAAGAGAGATTTCCTGCCACCTCGGTGCGCTAGGGCAGAATATATGGCTAGCAGGCTAATTGCTAACACCTACAAACAAACTTTGCTACTGGGGGTAGTTTAGCTCTAATCCCAGAGGACTAGTTCCAATCTCTGTGGAGTCCCAGTACCTTAGAAATAGCTCTGGATGCTTTCCCAAACTGATGTATTTCAATCACCTTCTGGAATTTGATTTTGGCATAGTGTGCTAATGGAGAGACATATGATTCTTGTAGAGATGTTCTTTTGACGTAATGATGTGATTGAACAGGGGTAGTAGTGATCAGGTCTGGGAGGTTTTCTTTATTCTTTTTTTTCTTCTTCTTCTTCTTCTTCCTGTTGTTCCCTTTAAGGATCACCACTGTTGATTAAATGTTTTCATCTTGCCCTGTCCTCTGCATTTTTTTCCCTTTCCTTTTCATTTTGTTTCTCAGGTTCCCCAGTTGTTATTAGAGAACATTTTTCTCATTTAAAATGTGTATTTTTTGTGTTATTGCTTTCTTGCAGCTGGAGGGAGGAGTCGTCTCTTTGAGCATGGAGGAGATCAAGAGAGTTCACCCCAATATCAGGACTTTGGTTGGAGAGTCAGTGTATGTGAAAGCTTCAGTACTCACCAAGTCAGGTAAGAATGTTGGTGGTAACACAACCAGAATCATCGATCCAGGAGTCTTTGATTGTCGTCTGGATGATGTAGTCGCATGACCTCAAACTGTGATCTGGGTTGCTACATCCTATCTTATCTACTGAGGCTGTTTGGAAAAGATTGTGTCATCTAAAAAATTCCACTTTTGAAATATAGCCTGGGCTCAAACGTGTATTAAGTGATGTTTGGACCTACAAGCTAACAAAATTCTCTCTATAGATTCTTGACTTTTGGAGTGCTCCATATTGACCCTACCAGTGGGGAGAGTCTCAAATTATGCTTATGTCTTTCTCCAATAGAGTTGCTGGCACAGGCCAGCAATGTAAAAAAGGAGAAATGAAAAACTCTAACATCCAACAGGTTTTACATTTCAGTCGGGAATGAAATAATGGTGAGTGGCTCAATCCCCCAGCCTCTGCACTTTTCTAGTTGCTGCTTCAATATAAGACTTTGAGTATCTTGGTGTCTTGAATAATAGGAAAATGGATTATGAAATGTACATGCGGTTTGGTGCAGCATCAACATGAATATGGTGTCGTATCGATACATTGTGGCGACGAGAGAGCTGAGTTGTAAAGCTAAACACTCAATTTACCACCTATGTTCCAAACCTCATAAGCTCTTGTCAGTTACTGAAAAAATAAGGTCAAGGATACAAGTGACTGAAGTTAACTTCCTTCATGGGGGGACTGGGCTAAGCCTCAGAGATGAATGGAGGAGCTCAGACATCTAGAGGGAGCTTGAAGTTGAGCCTCTGCCACCTTGCATCAAAAAGGGTCTGTTGAGGTGGTTCGGGCATTTGAGCAGGATGCCCCAAATTGGACTTGATTTCCAGGCAAGTCCAATTGGGAGTTTGCCCTGGTCTATTTAAGAAATGATCAACCCTTGACCCTGTTTCTCTCTGGTACAGGGAGTGATTTGGTGGAGGTAGAGAAGACTGGTATCAAAATTGTGGAGTCTCCTTATGTCATTTCCTTCAAGGACATGACTAAGTACTTCAAGCCGGGCCTGCCCTTCGACCTTACAGTAAGGACCTTCCTCTGTGTTTTTGATCTTTCCACTAAACCCACATATTTTCTCTTTTATTGTTTAGAGCCGTGTTTCTCAAACTAATATACGAGTACCACTGGTGGTACGCAGGCTCCCTCCAGTGGTACGCGAAGGAATCTCTGAAATTGCCCACTTTTACTAAATTCAAGATTCATTTAAAAACGTATAATACTATCAAAAATGCTATGTTGAATGAAATGAAAATATTGGAACCATGATATAAATTAAATAGTTTTTAAAATAAGTTCAGCTTTTCCTGTAGTTTTTTTGTTCAGAAGTCAGATGTGTGTGAGGGGCTGCCCCTTGCATTACATTCACGTGAAAGAGTATTAGTGCCAGTTCCAGTGCTACTCATTTCTATGGTTGTGGCTGACTAGTAAACAATAAATAATATTCTCAAAGGGAATGTATTTTCCTCCTGTTTGAACTACGTTTAGCTGAATAGGATTACCTACTTCTACTTATGTATTTTTACATGGGTCATAATGGTGGTACTTGGAGAGCTGGATATATTCTGAGGTGGTACACGGTGTATAAGTTTGAGTACCACTGGTTTACTGAATAACATTTAATTTGTTAACTTTCATAAAGTATTTGTTAATGAGCTCTTTGGCTTCCAATCCAGGTCGAGCTGACCCACCATGACGGTTCTCTTGTCCATAACGTCCCGGTAAAGGTAAATCTTCTGGAAAAACCTCTGGCCATGTCCTCAGGATCCACGCGAGTTACGATCAACATGCCCAGTGCTGGACGCCTACAAAAGATCATTGTTAGTATGACTTTGTACTTTTTTTCCTGGGGACAAGGCTTCTCTTGTTTTTTTACTGAAACTTTTAACACTTTAATGTTTACTTTAAAGGCACAGTGTGTAAGGTTTAGTGGCATCTAGTGGTGAAGTCCGACAAAACAACCTATATTCCACCTCGGCTCCCCCCAACCATATCCAACAATCTGCTTTGGTCTTTTGAGTGTCAAAATTATGTCATTAATATCCTGTCTGGTGAAAAGGTTCCTTTAGATGGACGGAACTAGAAATGGTCTCTCCTCTCCTGGTGAGGGCAGATGAGAGTGCTCAGCGAGTACTTGACCACGGCCCTGGAGAGTGGCGTTGACCTCAGGAGGGTCACTGTAAAATCTCAAGAGCCACATTCCCTTGCTGAGTTGAATCCCGCAGGCAGACTACGCAGATCCCACCAGCTTACCTCTCAACTGTTTCAAGAGTTGAGTCTTCATGTTTTCCCTTCTTTGATGTTGAGGTTTCATGATTAGTTGCATTTTCTTATTCTAAATATTAAGTATGATCCTCCATTTGTCAAAATATGGGTTGACAGCTGTGTTGGGGGCCCCGATCCTCCTCCGAGGCAGGGGTGGAGAAGAGGCACAGTGAGCACTCAGCCTATAACCACGGGAAATGGTGTGGTCCCGCCGTGAACCATCTTTGTCCCGATCCTCTCCATGGGTCAAAGATGGTTCACGGCGGGTGAAATTAAATTCACCCAATGGTAGGAAGCACCATGACGGGATCCTCAGGCACCTTTATTCAAAGAGCACCACCACCACTATCACCACCATCACTACCACCCCCTCCACTACTACCAACATCATCATCCACTTATCTGAAGGTTGATGGTGAGATCCACAATCCGTGCAGTCCAGATGTTGAAGTATTCTTGAGAAAGTACTCAAGGACAGCATACTGAAACCTAAGTTGCTCCCAATGACTATTCCATGATTGTGTTCATGATGGCGTGAATGGTTTCTGCTCTTGATGCTGCCTTGCATGGCAGCCAACTGTAACTATACAAACGTTTGTGTGAATGGGTGAATGCTGACGCGTTTGTAAAGCACTAGAAAAGCTCCGAATAACTACAGTCCAGTTAGCATTTCACCAACACCAACACAACTGTAACCACCACCACCCCTGCCACCATCTCCTCGGCCTTTTGCCATCTTTCTGCCACTTGAAACTAAAAATCGAAAACTGCCTCTCTAGAACCAGTGCGAGGCTTTACCTTTCAGGCTACTGTACAAACATTGGGAGTGGGCCCTCCCCTCTGTCGATAGAAAGGACCCATTCAAAGATAATGTAATAATGTAATGTTATTTAATACATGAAAAAAAAGAAAAGATACAAACATTATATTGCATTTGTTCATACCCAAAATGAAACTTACTGTTCCTTTAAAGTGTTTGTGTTCTCTGGGATTCATGATGTCCAAGAGTAACCTGAGTTGAACTTTTGTCCAGGCAGAGACCATACAGGCTAACCTGAGACCAGAGCAACAGGCCAAACATCAGGTCACTGTTCAGCCTTATATTTCCCGTGACCGACGCCAACAGAACTATCTGTACATCTCTAAAGGCTTTGAAAGGGTGTCTGTCGGAGAAACACTGTCCCTGATGTTGACCATCAGCACTGCAAACCAGGCAGACCGAGACCTCATCAAACACCTCACATACCTGGTATGGTATGGTACTAAGTAAAGTAAAAGTTGAAAAGAGTAATGGATGTACTGATCATGACTTCCTCCTGACCCTCCCAGGTGCTGAACAAAGGTAAAATCATCTCTGCCCAGCGTGTGGATGCGACCGGTCAGTTTGTCACTAGTATCGGTCTGATAGTCACCCCGGAGATGTTGCCGTCGTTCCGCTTTGTGGCCTTCTACAGTATTCCATCAACAAGGTCCGATGAGTTTGTGTCAGACTCGATCTGGATTGATGTGGTTGATTCCTGTGCAGGAGGGGTGAGTTCATTCTCGGAGGGGTTTTGACGTCCTGTTTTCAATTGGAAACAATGGCTGTGAACCAAAGTCAGAAATGACTGAAAGACAAATAAATATTTTGTTGGTTTTCTGGGCAGAAAAATATAAGATAATGCCAGCCTTAATCCTGATTTAATGCTCATATACCGATCAGCCATGATATAATAACCCCGGACATGTGAAGTGAGTTACATTTATTATCTGGTTGCCATGGCCAAGTAACAAGCGGCAGCCACAACCTTACTCTCGATCCAGAAGTTTTTGCTAATTACAGGCCCATTTCCAAACTCCCATTCCTCTCCAAAGTTCTGGAAAAAGTAGTTGCTGCCCACCTCCAGGACCACCTCAAATACAACAACCTCTTTGA